>NW_004624772.1:14033015-14099231 GCF_000247695.1 Heterocephalus glaber
TACACAAAATTCTAGAACTGAACCAAGCTATTGAACAAGTGGACTTAATGGATGTTTACAGAGTGTTCCACACCACAAATTCAGAATACACATTCTTTTCTGCTGCACACGGGTCATTCTCCAAAATAGACCACATGCTAGCTCATAGGACATGTCTAAGTAAATGTAAAAGAACTGAAGTTACCCTCTGTATATTATCAGACCATAGTGCAGTAAAATTGGAGATCAATAGCATAAGAAACTGCAAAACCTCCACAAACAGATGGAAACTGAATAACACCCTCTTGAACAAGCAATGGGTCACAGAGGAAATTAAAGAAGAAATTAGATAGTTTCTACAAGTAAATGATAACACCAGTACAACATACAGGAATCTATGGGACACAATGAAAGCAGTTCTACGTGGGAAATTCATAGCAGTGAATGCTCATATTAAGAAAACAGAAAGAAGTCAAATAAATAATTTTATGCAGAATCTCAAGGTCCTAAGAAAAGATGAGCATAACAAACCCAAAGCTCATACAAGAGAGGAAATTATAAAGATCAGAGCAGAAATCAATGCAATGGAGATGAAGAGAATGATACAAAAGTATCAATGAATCAAAGAGTTGGTTTTTTGAAAGAATAAATAAAATCAATAAGTCTTCAGCCAACCTTATCAAAAAAAAGGAAAGAAAAGGCTCAAATCCATGCAATTCAGAAAGAAAGAGGTGAAGTCACAATAGACCCAGCAGAAATCCAAAGAATCATCAATACCTACTTCAAGAACCTGTACTCTAATAAAATGGAAAACACAGAAGAAATGGGCAGGTTCCTAGATACATATGAATTGCCAAAGTTAAATGAAGATATAGAAATTCTAAATACCCCAATTACAATGAGTGAAATAGAAAATGTAATAAAAAATTTACCACCAAAGAAAAGCCCAGGTCCTGATGGCTTCACTGCTGAATTCTACAAGACATTTAAAGAAGAACTATCACCATTGCACTTTAAACTCATCAAGGTAATTGAAAGGGAAGCAAGGATTCCAAATTCATTCCTGAAAGCAAGTGCTACTTTGATTCCAAAACCAGGGAAAGACCCAAACCAAAAAGAAAACTATAGGCCAAGATCCCTATTGAACATAGATGCAAAAATCCTCAACATACTGGGAAACAGAATGCAGAGGATCATCAAGAAGATCATATACCCTGACCAAGTTGGATTTATCCCAGGGATCCAAGGATGGTTTAACACATGTAAATCAATAAATGTAATACACTATATTAACAGAGTGAAGGACAAAAACCATATGATCATCTCAATAGATCAGAAAAAGCATTAGACAAAATCCAACACTCATTCATAATAAAAACTCTACAGAAAATTGGAATAGAAGGTCTTTATCTCAACCTGATTAAGGCTATCTATGAAAAACTAACAGCCAAAATCATACTAAATGGTCAAAAACTGAAAACTTTCACACTAAAATCAGGAACAAGACAAGGATGCCCTCTATCACCACTCCTGTTCAATATAGTTCTAGAAACTTTAGCCACAGCAATTAGAAAAGAGAAAAAAAATAAGAGTTATAAAGATAGGAAAGGAAGAAGTTAAACTGTCATTATTTGCTGATCATATGATACTTTACATAGAAGACCCAAAAAACTCCATCAAAAGACTCCTACACTTAAGTGACAGATTCAGTAGAGTAGCTGGATACAAGGTCAACACTCAAAAAACAATAGCCTTCTTATACACAATAACAGACTCACTGAGAGAGAAATTAGTGAAACAATTCCTTGTACAATAGCATGCAAAAAAATGAAATATCTAGGAATCAAACTAACAAAGGAAGCAAAAGACCTCTACACTGAAAACTACAGCACTTTGAAAAAAAGAGATTGAGGAGGATATAAGAAAATCGAAAGACATCCCTTGTTCCTGGGTAGGAAGAACCAATATACTGAAAATGACCATACTTCCAAAACTCCTATATGGGTTTAATGCAATGCCGATTGAAATTCCTACAATATACTTCACAGAACTAATGAAAACAATCCAAAAATTCATTTAGAATGAGAAGAGAACTTGAATAGCAAAAGCAATTCTAGGCAACAGAGACAGGGCTGGGGGTATCACAATCCCCAACTTGAAACTATACCACAAAGCTACTGTGATACAAACAGCATGGTACTCGCAAAGAAACAGACCTGAGGATCAGTGGAATAGATTAGAAGATGCAGAAAAACTCCAGACATACTCAGCCACCTCATCTTTGACAAAGGAGCCAACCACCCTCATTGGAGGAAAGATAGCCTATTTAATAAATGGTGTTGGAAAAACTGGATTTCAACCTGCCAAAGATTAAAACTAGACCCATACCTATCACCATGCACTAAACTAAGATTGAAGTGGTTTAAAGATCTAAATATTAAGACAGAAACACTAAAGTTGTTGGAAGATAAGTTAGGTAGAACTTTTGAAGGTATTGGCATAGAAAAGACTTTATGAACAAAACCTCAGTAGCACGGGAACTAGCACAAAGAAACAACAGCTGGGATCTCATCATATTAAAAAGCTTCTGCACTGCAAGAGGAATCACTAACAGAGCTAAGAGATAACCTACAATGTGGCAAAAAATTTTCAGCAACTGTACCTTAGACAAGGGACGACTATCTAGAATACATCTAGATATCAGACCCCCTAAATTCAAAGACTCAATTCAAAAATGGGGATCTGAAATGAAAAGACATTTCTCAGACAAAAAAGTAAAAACTTCAAATAAATCTATAAAAAAATGTTCAACATCACTGGCCATTCGAGAGATGCAGATGAAAACAACACTGAGATTCCACCTCACCCCGCAAAGAATGGCTGCTATTAAGAAATCAACCAATAACAAATGCTGGCAGGGGTGTGAGGAGAAAGGAACCCTTCTCCATTGTTGGTGGGAGTTCAGACTTGTGCAACCACTGTGGAAATCAGTATGAAGATACCTGAAAGAACTAGGACTAGAGGTTCCATTTGACCCAGCTATTCGCGTACTGGGGATCTTCCCAAAAGCATTAAAAGAATCATACCACAGCGATATATGTGCACCCATGTTTACAGCTGCACAATTTATAATAGCAAAAGCTTGGACAGCCCAAGTGCGCATCAACTGGAAACTGGATAAAGATGTGGTTTTTTTTTTAATACAATGGAGTACTACTCAGCCATAAAGAATGAGAAACTAGAAACATTTGTACTTAAATGGATGCACATTGAGGCCATCCTCTTAAGTGAAATAAATAGGACATGTGTGTAAATGCCGAATAGTTTCTCTAGTGTGAGAAACTGATAGTGTAAATAAGGTTTAAAATGATTAAAACAAATAATTGATAATTTGAATAGGAAGAATAGGTCCAAAGAGGTAGGGGTGGCCAGAGGGGAAGGGGAAAGGAAAGAAGGGAAAGGAAAAATTATGAGAAAAGAAAAAAAATGGAAATGAAGTCTATGCAAATAGGGAAGGGTGGAGGGGGTGTAGGGCAAACAGGAAATGGGGAAAAAATAAGAACCAAGATGCATCATTTACAGGTACAAGCACCCAATGATAAATGTAAACGTATTGTATACCTAAAATGTACCAATAAAACAATTTAAGGGGGAAAAATAAAGATACAGGCTGGCAGTACTGCACAAAGGCAAGTCTTTGGAATCATTTGGAATGGGCTCAGAAACAGCCCTGCCCCTATCCAGCTGCAAGGCTTTGCTCTCCTCTTCAAGGCTTAATTTCCTCCTCAATTCATTAAGTTTTACCTCTCTTACCTTAAAGTGTGGTTGTGACAATCAAGTATATTAGTATAAGAAAAACATCTTGTATGGAGTCTGGTAAAGAGGTAAGTGCTCAGCAAATATTAATAACTTTATGAGAAAAAATGATGAACATGTGAAATAATCATGCTGAAAGGGAAAAGCACTCATTTTCACATGTCTGTTATTTAAGAAGACAAGCGTGAAGATTCTGAGCTAGACTCACTGGCAGATGATTGAGAAAGACCTTAAGCCATTTGGCTGAGAATAATACTTTCAAGAGACTGTCTCCCTGTGAACAATAGTCAGAGTCTGCCCATCTTCTCAGAGCCCAGGTTTCTGTCTCTGTCCCCAAAGTTAGCTCACCCTAATCAGCACTCTGAATGGAAAGTCTGGACCTTCCTCCCCACTTCACTGGCCATCTGAAGAAAAAGGAGTTGGAGCAGAGGCATTACATTATGACAAGACCAATTACAATTCTTATGAGAGAGTAGGTTTCATTAGGGGTCGGGTGGAGGATTTGAATAGGAATGTATGTGAGCTGCCTGAGCTGGAACTCAGCTAGGAACTTGGTTTCTAAACTTAAACTGTGCTCACTCCCCACAGTTATCTGTAAAATGGAGCCAGGGTGAGCTCAGCGTGGTGATTAAGGCCAGCATCAGATTTAATCAATTGTTTCATTCATTATTTTGAGGGGAATGAAGACTTCTTTGATAATTTGTGTGTAGTTTAAAAGGGGCAATGCAACCTGTATGGTTCTTATTTAATTACACTTATATCATCAAATTAGACTGTCTGATTTTTTAAAAAGCTATGTCATGCCCAAAACATTCAATGAACCCTTTAAATGAGCATTTTAAGCCTATTTCATAATAGCAGAAAGTTCTATTTGACCTCGAGTAAACCAGTTCTCTTTGAGCAAGTTTTAGGAGTAGCTAAATTGTGGATATCTACAAATCATGAGTTCATTTCAATTATCTGGAAACTTGTTCCCCAAGCCTCTGACCAAACTGAGACCGAGAAGGTAACTACAGTGCTCAGCTATCATGCTCTTCATAATCTCCTCTGTGAGTAATGATGTGTTCCAAAACAGCTCTAACTCATTTGCTGCTGCCTACTTATGTAGTCGTGGCCATATCCCTTATAAGCAGTCATTTTTAATTTACTAGTCGTTTGAATTCTGGGAGTCTCAAATTTTCAGTGCTATGCTCCCTCACATGTTTTTCAGTTTAAAAAATACAATTGTCCTATGATCCTATAATTAGTGCACAATTTGAAAGTCCTCCTCCTACATACTTTTCTAAATCTAAATTAAAATTCTATGCTAGAATTTGCTATGCAATCTTGTTAAAATTGTTAAAACTGTAGGCCTAGTTTTATCATTTGTAATTATTTGAGATTAGATGTTTTACTACCATACTTAGTTTAAGTAGTCACTTATTATATATTTATTCCTCTTTTCTCCCTCCTTCTCCCTCTTCTTTTCTTTCTTTCTTCTTTTTTTTTTTTCATTCCATACCCTTTTCCCCTTCTCTGGTCCTTCTCTCATATTTTTCCCTTTTTCTAATATGGCAAAGGTTTTCACTAGCTTATGCAGTTTCTTCTCAAAGTCCCATCTGTATGATTCATCTCCTGTAGTTGGTGAGCTACTAGAGGAGTGAACAGCCATTTCTATTTGGACCTCTCCACATTGACTCACAACTGTCCCTGAAATGGAGGTTCATGAGTTCATGCTATGACTGGTCTGGGTTCAGTGTTTTTAAAGTTATGTATACTTACAGATAGATTCTGTGCAGGGTTTCTCCTGTATACCACACAGGGTTCAGCATATAGCTTCACAGATCACCTTTCATATAAAACACCAATTCATTGTGCTGGTGAATTCTGTACTTGTTATTCTTTGGATGAATTTGTGTTTGAGGGGAAGAAGGCATGCAGAAGGCTTTATAAATTTCTAAGTATAATGCTGCTATCATAATTTACATCTCTAGAAATCCAGGAAACTCAGAGTCAGAAATAAGACAATTAAAGCAAGACTTTCTTCCCTTTCACAAATTCTCTGATAACCATTTTGAAATTATATTTAAACTGTAAAATTTAAAATTTTTTGATGCATGAATCATTTTAAGAGATATTGGTTCTTCCAAAATATAGTGAAGACATTGTTCAGAGGCTAACATTTTAAAAACTGCCCTATACTACTACTTTGAGCAGTTCTTGTATGTATGGACTGAAAACATCTTCTGTGGCACTTTCCTAGCAGCTTGGTAACCTATATTGTTGTTCAGAATTCAATATTTTAGGCTCTTCATGTTAGGATTGTCTCAATTTACACATAAATATAATAGAGATCTTCATGAAATACAGATCTGATGCAATGGGTTCTGGGCAGAGCTTAAGATTTTGCATTTCTAACAAGTTCCCAGATGGAGTGAGGTTGCTAACACATGGATCGCACTTTAAGGAACTAAGTCTTAGATAATCACACACTCATGTCAACTTGAGTCCCAGCCTACTGGACGGCAAGCGTGGGCTTGAGCTTTCACAACAACATGGGTCTTAATACCTCTCAACAGACTGAAAAGGTGATGGCACTGGGCATGGTGGTGTAGGGCTGTCACCCCAGCACTCAGGAGGCCGAGGCAGGAGAATTGCAAATTTGAACTGGGTGACTTAGAGATTTAGTGGCACTCTGCTTCAAACTTTTAAAAAATTAAAGCTCAATTCAAAGAGCCTGGGTTCAATCCTGAGTACTGAAAAAAAGAGAAGGAGGAGGAGGAGGAGAAGGAGGAGGAGGAGGTGATAGCCTATGGTCTCTAGTTCTATAAGAAGTTCAGCTGCCCAAGGAACCCTTTCCTATGAACATGAATATATTTCTCCCCAGCTGTTACTTATGGAAGCTATGGAGAAAAGTAGAGTTCATATTTATATGACCTGGGACTTGAGAAAAGGTCATAGGTATCAAAGCATTGTCACCTCCTTCTCTACATTATTTCTACTGACCCAAGAAGGTACAACCAAGGGTTTTTCAGCTATACAAGAGTACTGAAGTCAGAATTTAGACTATGAATTAGTTGAGTATATTTTTTCCAAAATGTTTCTACAATAATCCTATTTAGAGTATGTTTTTACTAAAGACATTTTAGTACGGAGTGAGGAGAGGAACATAAAAACATAGCTTCTCAGTTTACTGGCTCTATAAATTTGGTCAAGGAATTTTCCATCTCTATGTTTCATTACTTTTCTTCACCATACAGATAAAAGCAATTTGCAGGATGGTTGTGAGAATTAAAGATGATTTTAAAGTGTCTGCCAGGTGAAATGGTAGGTATTACTGTTGGCGTTAAATTTTGTTTGTCATTTAACATGCTCCGCTATAAATATGTAAAGCCACTAAAACAGTAGATGAAACTGTTTTCTTACTTGGAATAACTAACTGTGTAGATCCTGTCAGAATAAAACTAATTAGTTAATTCTGGTATTGAAATTTTAAAATAATTTATATTGATACTCCTGATACAACTGCATTGAAGCTTGTTGAGTACACTAACCAGAATATTTTAAAGGTACTTTAAAAGGGAAAGGATAACCACTAAAAATAGCTCAGGTAATTGTGTTATAATTCATGCATATGCTTCTAACACAGGAACAAGTAAAAGTAGGTAAAGGTGATGTGACATACACTTTATTCTTTCACAACACTCATTTTAACTTAGGAAACAAGCAGAAACTCCAAGACATTTGACATAATGCTTTGTGACGATTAATTTTGGATGTCAATTTGATTGGCTTGATTGGAAAGGAGATTAGTAATGCATACTTTGGGTGCACCTGGGTGGGTCATAAGGGCATGGCCATAGGGCAGTGGTGGAGACCCTATGGTATGCATGTTACAGCAGGAACATGGGGCCCTCTTTGTAGGCATGTGATCAAGACCTTAAAAGTGAGCAGCTGAAATATTTTTCAAATCTAAAAATCCATTTAGAAAATTCTACATTTGCAAACAATTCCATAAGCCACCAGGAAATCTACAAGGACTTTTCTAGCATTGTAGCAGCTCCAAAGAAGAATTTTAGTAACAGTGTTTTACAGTTCCGTAAGAAGGAGGTAACCTTGTGTGTTCTTCTCTAAATAAAGCCAAATTTGAAGAACTTGATCTTTTCTGCTTATACTGGTTAGATTTTAGAAATATGTAAATGGAGCTACTGGAATTTCAAGAAAGCTCTACCTGGAAAAATAAACTCTATGACCTGTGGGCAACACTTGAGAAGGTAGTGTGAAGGGACAAAGGACAGCACAGTTAATAGTTCTGAAAATGAAGTCCTTAAATTATGCAATTCGCTGCCAAACAATTTTAAGTCAATGAAAGCACTTGGGATTGTTTTTCTTACTTTGGATCATTTTATGCTTGTGAGCAGCTATTTTCAGCTTTGAATTGTGCTAAATCTGATACAAAAACAGAACGAACAGAAGACCCTACATGTTTTGTTCTCAAACTAATAAAGTGTAAGCCAAGAAGTGACAAATTGTGAGCGTGCATACAACAGCAAAGTTCACATTGATTGTGCAAAAGCACACCAAATGCACACTTTTACCTTTCAATACAAAGCTGTTTGTATCATTGAAAGCTCTACGATTGTGTTTTTCTTTTAAGACAAAAACTGTCAAAGCATGAGTTATTTTTTCAGTGGTGGCAAACATACAGCACACACACCACAATGGGGTGTTTGTGTTATTGAAAGCTCTAAAAGGTTCACCATCACTGAATCTAAACTTAAACCTCAGTACTCAGGTTTAATTGCAGTGTTGGCATTTTGCAATAAATAAGTGGGTTTTGGGTTGCAGTTTGGGCACTGGGTCTCTAAAAGTTCTTCACCATTGCCTTAGGGACTGTATCCCAACTCTAGCCCCCTTGAAGCCAGCTGACTATAGACTAAACCTCTGAGACTGTATGCGAAAATAAACACTTGTTCTTTTTTGGGGGGGGGTACCAGGGATAGAACTTGGGTCCTTGCGCTTGGGAAGCAGGCAGTGAAACCACTGAGCTAAATCCCCGGCCCACCCTTGTTCTTTTAACATGTATATATCAGGTATTTTATTCCAGTAATAGGAAGATGACAAATCTAACTTTCTTTTTGTTTTTCATTAAGTTTATTGGTACATTTTAGGTATACAATATGATGACGTTCATCATTAGGAATCTGTACCTTTACATGATATATCTTGGTTCTTATTTTTCCCCCATTCCCCTACTCTCTCTTCAACCCCTCCATCCTCTCCTATTTACAAAGACTTTGTTTCCATTTTTTCATTTTCTCATATTTATTCCTTTTCTTTCTTTCCTTTCCCCAACCCCTCCCACTTCCCCTTCCTTTTCCCTTTAGAAACTTTTCTTTCTATTTCACATTACCCTATTACACATTTTGATCCTCATTTACACTTTCAGTTTCTCACACCAGAGAAACTCTTCAGTAAAAACATAGCACCATTTGCTAAGCATCTGCCCCATTAATTCTGCCTTATTTAGTTTTCCCTAATGTCCTCTGTGTAACAGGACCACACTGATGCTTTCCTTAGCTTTCTTAACCAACTTCAACTTTCCCCGTGGTGTTAATCTATTTGTTTTCATTCCTGCTTGGTCCCTACCTTTCTTCTCTTTTCTTCCCTGTCTACAGGAAAGGAGTGAATGTTCCCGCATGGATTTGTGTCAGTGTGAAGACCCCTGGATTCACATGAAGAAAATAAAAGGCAGGAGATAAAGTGTCTGGAGGACTGGACTAAGGCAGGGCCAGTATACTTGCATCCTGTTGTCCTGTGTTAATGCCTCACTTGCTGCCTACCCTCTGTCCTAATTTCTGTGTTTTCATAGGTGCAGTGATGTTTCTGAAAAATAAAGCATGTTATTCCATGCCCCAAACATACCAAATCTTTCCTTTTTTCTTTTTTTTTTGCAGTACCAGGGATTGAACTCAGGACCTTGTGCTTACAAGGCAGGTGTAGTGCCACTAAGCTAAATCCCCAGCTCACCATGTCTTCTTCATGGCCTTCTAGATCTTTCCTTTCTTTTTTCCAAGAACAACTTTTTAGGGGACCCCCCTTCACTTAGTTCAACAAAACAAAAGAAGAAGGACTATAGAAATGACGTTTTGCTTTTTCTTTTATGAGTTACCAAATCAATGAAACTACAACATGAAGGGTTTCCTCCACGTCAGTCATCCTAGCTGTTCTGTGAGTACACCTCTGTACACAAATAAGTTAATTTATGCAAAAGTGCATACATGGCTTCTGGTTTTTTTCATATGCACTATTTAACTGAGGCACAAGAGTAAGCAAGTGTGTGGTATGCACCTATAAATGACGTGATGCACGCAGTTGCAAGCATTGCATGTCTATGTGTACACTTTGTAAATGCTATCGATTGGAAGATTCCTACACCAAGAAATCAAAATGTTAAGAGTCCTCTACAACAATATTTTAAATGATTCACTGATGCTTGAAGCCTCAGTACAACTTTCTCGTTGCAGGGTCTATCAGCTGAGTCTTGAATACCTCAATTTTTAGAAAACACCTCACTTGCCCAAAGTGTCTGTTGCATCTTTGATGATACTTCTTACTTGAATTATTTCACAGATCTGTCCAGGACCTATCTGAACATGCATAGTTGAGAACAGGCTCTGTCTCTGAGAATTTGGGTGCTGCAAGCAGGTTTTGGACAGGAGAGTCGCTCTTGTCCATGTAGAGAGTCCTTTTCAGGTGTGTATTCCCAGTGTTTGGAGCTGTGGCTCTGAAGAATGCTAGCACATATGGATGTCTTTCAGCTCCTTGAGAGACTCTTACTGTACACTTCAGACAGTTCGCCGGGCATCTGCAAGTACAAGGCTGACAAGCAAGGAAAGCTTTGGCATAGAAACCCAGAATATAGCCAGGCTCTTGAAACCCTTTGCTGGACCTTGCAGTGAACCCATACTTACAGACAGGCTGGCTGCCAAACATTAACTAAAATACTCACACTTGTTTTTGACAACAGTGCTCAGATTTAGTTTCAACATTTGCTATTTTGGGTAAGGAGCTATGGCAGAAATGTCTGCAGATTCCAGGTGGCTGCACTGTCTCTGTAAAGCCAACTTTCAGCATGTTCCATTTGCTGTGCTTTCAAGGACTCAGCTGTGTTGTTGCCTTCTCAAGATGCAGCCCAAAAGGTAAGTGGGGAGGCCTAAAAGGAATTTCTGAAGAGCAGCCCTTGGGACAGGCCACTCCACGAGTCTCCCTGCCCAAGTTGACACTTTGATACATGAAAGCAACAGCAGAAGGTGGTTTCCAAGTGCCTGTCTGTGATGATGGATGAGTTTGGCTCTGTGGTTTGGGGAAGTGATAGGAGTCAACAGAACACAGATGTTGTAAGGAAACCAAATTAATCTTTAATGGGAATGTGCAAGGTAGACCTTCATTAGAATACCTACAAGCCTAATCCCATTGCAAAGCAAGAGTCCACCTTATGGAATGAACCATAACCTAAAATATTCTAGGTATTGCTAGAGTTGAGACAAAATGATTCATGTGTATGAGACTTTCTTAAAAATCTCTCAACCGTAGGAAAAACATTTCACAGCTAAGAGAGGCATGGTTTGAAATGAACACTTTCTGCCGCCCTTTTTTAGGAGAGTTGAAGCTCAGGGTTGCAGACATTTGAGCTTTATTTGACTCAATCAGTTACAGATAGGGGTGGTAAAAGACAAAGCAAGCAAGAATCTAACCTTGAGAGAGTCCTTGAGTGAGAAGCCCCGTCTACTACAGAAATATCTCCAGAAAAACATGTATTTTGTTGGTCAGGGAACTGAAATCTTTTTTTTTTTTTCCTTTAGGAAAGACATAGTATAACTGACCTGGATTAAATTAGCTACTTGGTTGTATAGAAATGTGTGGAAATGTTATTGACATCAGAAAAAAATGATTTTGAGTAGCTTTTATGCTCTTAAATTAGAAAGAAGGTGGTATCTTCACCTCGATTTATTTTCTATTTTTAAAAAATTTAGAGAGTTTCTCTTTCTAAGAGTACCACAAAAAAGTGGAGAGGCCCATGAATCAAGTTCTCCTTCTAGCAATATTTCTGAATAAAGAAGAAAATGGAATTCAGTAAGATATTATGGCTACAAATTGGATCAGAAAAAAAGTATATGATATTTTATATAAAATTATATTAATGTAAATAAAATTATATGTAAATGACTACATAAGATACCCTGTGAGTCCAAAGGAAAATAAAGTTCCACATCTGATCCAAGATGGTTTAAATTTACAAAAGGCATTAAATCAGAACCATCAAATGGATATTCAATGACCATGTGTACAAACCATTCAGGGACAAGAAGCAGTACCAAAATGCACAAGACTTGGAGAGACTCAGTCTTGGTGAGGAACTATAGCTAGTTACCTATGAAACTAGGTTAATGGTACCTATCTCACAAGGTCAGCAGAAGGATTTCAGATCTAATTTTTGAGGTACTTGACCAAAGCATATTTTAAAAATTTATAGCATAATACATACCGTAAGCACTCAAGATCTGTGTATTTTATTATACAGAAATTATACTTTTAAAAACTGAAAGGAAGAGAATGTATTATTATGATTATTATAATGATATCACGGCCTATTTGTGGTATATTTATATAGCATACATTGTAGCAAACCAACCTGGTTCTTGCAGCAAAGACTGATAAGGCAAATGTGGGGCTTGATTGTATGTGGACTTCCTGAAGAAGAAACATGATCCTTGAAGACATTACTCTGACTTTCCATTTCAGGGATTGTGCCTGAATTTAGTTGGGCCCCAGTAGGTAGCAGAAGGAAGTCCTTGAGTAAATGTCTTTAGTGAGTGAAAGACACAGCCTACCAGATCTCCAGAGCTAACAAGTTTTCTAGTAAGAAGCCTGGGTGACCAAGGTCATTAGACAGATTTATTAAAGTAAAGAAAACTGTCATAAGTAACAAAATGTCCAGCCTCAATGCCTGAGTCACTGGAAATGTTAAACATTACACAGAAGTCGCTTTACATTGATAATTCAATTGAGCTATAATGAGCCAGCCCTAGATGTTCCAGGATATGAAAAAAATTTACTCCACAATTAAATTTACAGCAGATTTTTGCTACATATATTTTTTGGTTGGCTTGGAGCTTTATGCTTCTGTTAAATGTGGAGTCACGAATATGTTGTGAGCATCAGAACTTTATTTTCCCTCAAAATTTCTGCTTGTTGTGATCACGATTGAGGTTTCGACTTCTTCCCAGAAGCCACAGGAAATCTCTAAATACAGATCCTGATGGGAAAGGCTATGGGGAATGTGAAACCTGGTATAGTGCTTAAGAATGATATCTCCAGGAGGGTAGCAGGAACAATCAATAACAATACTGGAGTTCAGGCTCTTGAGGGAATTCATGCTTGATATAGAAGCAGGCACTGTATGAATATTCTGATGTCTTCAAGAAGGATGTGGGTCAAAAAATAAAGCCTTGTGATTATGAAGTCAGGTAAATAATCCCTCTGCTTCAGTTGTTTATGCACTCAACAACTGTCAGTGTCTCCAACGCAAAAACACACTGTAGAAGGGGAAAAAGTATACTATTCTTGTACTGAAGGTCCTAAAACTCTTTTTAATAAAATAAGAAATGCATTCAAGAGATTAAATTGCCATACATAACAAAAATAATAGCAACCATAATTTTATTCCTATTTGCTCAGGAATATAGACTATTTCTTATGAGAATAGATAACCTCAGGTGCTTCCTGAGTTTAAATTCTAGAAAAGCACATGGCACAAAGTAAGTTCTATTTAAGTAGTATTTGTTATTATTCTATTTTGTTTTAAAAGCACCATCTGCAAAACAATCCTACAAACTGGAATTTAATAAATAATATGTTCTAAATTACATGGTGAGTTATAAAGTACTCTTTTACAAATGGAGACCCTGAGGGTCACAGAAGTTGCAAGTGTTGGAACTGAGGCTTATTTCATTGTGGACTAAAGTAACCAGAGAAACATAATGGATATTATAAATTTTATCTGCACTGTAAAAGATGAAGTAGGATTTTAAGCAGATGAGGAAAATAAGGAAGAGTATTGGAGACCGAAGGGTTGGAATAAGCAAAGGAATCAAGGCAGGAGAAATCTGAAGAGTGAGTAAGTCAGATTTCTGCAGGGTAGGAGTAGTTGTAGTAAAAGCAAAACAAGAAAACATATGTATATAAATAGGGAAGGGTGGAGGGGGTGAAAGGCGCACAGGGAATAGGGAAGAAATAAGAACCAAGATACATTATGTACAGGTACAAGCACCCAATGATAAATGTAAACGTATTGTATACCTAAAATGTACCAATAAAAGAATTTAAGCAAAAAAAAAATATGGAACTTACTTTGCAGAAGGATTTGAATACAAGCTCAAAGAGATTAGCATTTGTGAAGTAGATAGTAGATAACCCATTAATGGTCAATAATTTAGACATGGAATTACCTTGAATGTCATTCAGTCATTTTTCTTTCTTATCATAATCAGCTTTCAGTAAAGCAAGGGTTCCTAACTTCCAGTTTTATTCACCAGAGCTAGGACTCTTTACTCTTAGTTGAATGTTGACAATATCAATGCTTAATGACTTGTAATCTCTCTCTCATGATTTGGTGATAGTATTCAAACTAATACCATAGAACTAATGAGGCTTTGAACCAATCCCATCTGACTGAAAATACTTATTCCGAGGCCTTTTCCTTTAGTAAAGGTTAATGTTAATAGGAATAGGTTTGGAAGGAAAAGATAAAAAGGAAAGGTAGATGAAGATATGATGGAGACATACCAAGGACTTCTTGGAAGTTCTTGTGCAATAAGAAAACCAAATGGCTGTGGGACTTTTTAAAGTAAGATGAATACTATATAGTTAAAAATGCTACATTAAAATAATGATTGAAAAAAATTGTAAAGAAAGGGATCTCGGGCTTTCATAAGTTGAATTGGCCTCCCATATTCAGGTATTGAAGGCTACAACTCCCTAGATCCCAGAATGTATTTGGAGACAAGGTCTCTGAAGAAGGTAATAAACTGCGATGAAGCCATTATGTTGCCAATCAGTCTAGGGTTCTTTTGCTTGATTAGAAGGAAATCATGAACTGGCAAAGTGCAGCTCTGCTAGCTGTCCTGATGCCACCAGATAGTGCTGTTACTGTAGGACAAGTTGGGTGCTGGTTTGTGGTGGTGCTGGCTACTGCCTTCCAGTGCCTGCTTGTGCCAGACACGGAAGTTCAGTTTTGCCAGTGCTAGTCCCTGCTGCTGATCATCACTAGCTGGTGATCTCTGGAGTTCTGCACTGCTAACAAGCCTTAGTGTTTATTGCTCTTTCTTTTGAACCAAATTCTCTGTTCATACTACTGAGGATAAGAACTCCAAGCAGATTTATAGGTAGTGATCCACACTACCAGAGAAATAAATCAAGAGGCAAGTTTACAGGACCACCAATGCGAGTATTTTAACAGGGCCTATGGTGCAGTACAGTGGCGGTCAGAGCACTGGGTTCACCTGAGAATTCTAAGGGGAGTGCTGCTTCTATAGCAGTGGGAGGCCTGTGATTGGTTCAAGTACAGTCCTGTGATTGGTGCAGGGCTCCAGGGCAGCTTCAGCTGGCAGTGATTGGGGGGGGGCAGGGCTGAAACCAGGGAATCTTCTGGAAGGCTAGCTGTGGGAGTGGGGGATGTGTACAATGGTCCCCAATCCCTTCCTCCCTGATCTTAGTCATACCAGGGTGCCCACTGCCTTCTGCAAAAACATACCAGAAGTGTCTGAAGTGGCTAGAGCAGGGAGGGGCACCACACTGATAATCAAGCTGCAAGCGTGTTGGAGTAGAGTGGAGGAAAGATAACCAAGAAGGATATGGAAACAAGATGCTCCAGTCTGTTGGGTAGAGGGGTAAAGGGAAGAGAGGGAGAGGGGTGTGACAGCCTCTGACCAAGTCACTTTCCCCCTCTGGCCTGTGGGGAAAATGGGAAGGTCTGGCACTCATTGCCTGTCTCAGTTAGAGTTGGCCCTAAGGAAATCTGACTGCTGCCTCCATAAAAATAGATTAGGACCTACAGAGGGACATGTACCAGTGATGCATACACACACAGAAAAGGCCATGTGAAGCTAACAGGAAAAAGCACAAATCTGCGAGCCAAGAAGTGAGGCCTTAGAAGAAAGCAAACCGGACAACATTTTGATCTTGGACTGCTAGCCTCCAGGATTGAGAGGAAATAAATTTCTGTGTTTGAACCAGCCAGTCCATGGTGTCCGTTATGGTCGCCCTAGAAAACTGATGCACAAGTCTTGAGATCCTAGAACCAAGGATGAAGTCAGCAGAAATTTAAATATGTAATGGGGACCAAACCACTTGCTGGGGCAGGTAGGAAAGAAGGGTAATGCTACAGGGAGGAGAGTAAGGAAAGGAGAAAATAGAGATCCTCAAAGCAAGATACAAAAAAGAAAACAAAACAAAACAAAAAAACCATCTGAAGAAACTAACCAGGTACTCAAGTCATGGAGACCGTGATGAGGCTGTAATAGTTGGAAGAAAGAGATTGTATTGGGTGTGTTTCCCAATTTTATCCTTTTAATAAAACCAGACTCCAAGATACATTATGCACGATGGCTGAAACTCTGACAGAAAATCTGCAGCCTTGTTGGACTGAAGAGCCAGAGGACATTTGACACCACCATAGTTACTGAAAACTGAGGAGGCAAATTCTGGAAAGAAGAAATTAAAAGACACAGTATCCCTAATTCTCTGGGTAATTTTTTGTCTAACTTCTGACTGACCTTTGGACTATGGATTTGAGTGCAGATTCTAAGAAGCCCAGATAATTTAAAAAGAACTGGAGTTTAAAAGTTTATTTGAGCTGCCATTCACCACGGAGACAGAAGTTTCAGTATGAATCTCCTCAGGTTAATGTAATATAAAAGAATATCTAGTCTCTTCTACATATTAGTCACAATACCTGCAGAATAATTCAAAATTGGCTCACTTAAAATGAAATAGAAAATCCTGACCTGTTCTCAAGATAAAAGATATAAACAGAGGCCAACCCTGTGGTGATCCAGATACTGGAATTAGTAGACAGGATTTTAAAGCAACCATTGTAACTGTCTAAAACCCTAAATGATAATACTATAATGATGAACAAGTGGTAGGAAAAACTAGCAGATCAAAAAGAAGAAAGTAGAACTGAAAATACAGAAACCAAAATATGAAAATTTACTGGATAGGTTTAATAACAGAACAGAGATGATGGAAAAAGAGTCAAGGAACTTGAACATAAAACTTCCAATCTCAAAAACGTAAAATGTTTGGGGCAGGGGAAATAAAGAGTGTTTCAGAGTGATACCAAGAAGTCGAGCATAAGCAGTTGGAATCCCAGATGGAGAATAGAGATATGGAGCAGTAAAAATATTTGAAGGAATATAGAAATGAAATCAATAAACGATTCAGATTATTCATTTATAGTGGCACACATGGGATGAGGAATTAGGAGCAGCCCACCTGGGTGCAGCCAATAAGGGAGACTTAAAAAAAATCTTAAAAGCAAATCTGACTCAAAGTTCATCTGCTTTTTATTTTCACCATGTGCTGGCAATTTCAAAGAATACCAGTGATAAAATGCTTCCTTCCCCAAAATGTTTGTTGATCTAAATTCTAAACAATGACTATATCTAATTTTGATTTTAATAATATTTACATTTAAGCTTAAATTAATGTACTTTTTACTGATCTTTTAATCAATATTATAATCTACAAATAAGTTAATTTATAGTATTGCCAGTATTACTTAACCTTGATACTGATAAGTCTTCATTCTAATCACGCATAAAATTTGGAAGAGTCTAGTGTACACAACTTTGTTTATAACCTCTGTCTGTAGTGCTATATAATCCTGCATTTAAACAAACTGTACATGAAAAATAGGCAGTGATAACTCTGTGACTATAAAGATGAATAGAACTTGAGCTACTTTAATTTTATTTTCAGTGTAACCACAGAGTTATTATTTGTGTTTACAATTAAATAGAATGCTTTGAAGTGTAATATTTTTCATTAAAAAGAGCAAATTTCAGTTAATGTTTAGAAGTTTTTATAACCTTGAAAAACATTTTAAAAATTGAAATATATTCCTATTGAACTGTTAACTCTTTTTATGCTAAAGAATAAATCAAGAAGATCAAGAAAATAAAACATTTCAATGGTACACTTCAGTCATTGTATAAGTGAACATTTTGGAGACATTTTGGTTGCATTCAAATTCACTAGTTTTTAGGCAATTATTTGCACAAGATATTTTATAAAATATTTTAAAGCATCCAAGCTAAGAGTACTGGTTGATACAAAGTATATTGAATGTTACATTTTTGTCTTACAGGTACTTGGAGGCCTTTCATCTTTTAGAGTATCGTTCTAACACCAGTAACTGTTTAATAATTGTTTTTAATTTTGTAAAGAAATTTGGAGTGAAAATCTAGTATGATCATGAAATGGTGACAAGCTAGTGGAGCTCAATAAAGAAAAATTTTTAAACTGCAAGAGGCAATTGAAGCCATAATGTCTGGATCCATTTTGAAATATGTAATGCCTTCAACATTGCATAACGTTTATGAAAATTGTGAAGAAGTACAAGTTGGCATATCCAAAGAGTGGATATTAGAAACAATACAAGATTCAGATGAAGCTGGGATGAAAGACAACAATGAATCATCTCCTATAAGCTTTGACAGGAAAGAGCAAAGAAATGTTACGAAGTATCAACACTTAACAGCGCTGAAAATAATGGAGAAGAAAATGGCACTAGTAAAGCCAAGACTTTCATGAAGAAGAGACATTGAGTGATATTTTAATCTATTTTGATACTGCTGTTGGTCAATACTATTTCCAGATGGCAAGAGTTAATCCAGTTAAGAGTGCAATTGAACCTTTTCAGAATAAATATAGACCTTTCCCTGCTATTCAAAGAAAAGGAGAAAAGAGAAAAGGAAACAGTTGACACTTAAGAACTCATAATTTTATGAATCCTTACAAACAGTAAAAAGAAGCCAGTATTTTTTCAAAGAAACAATTATTTTGTTTTGACTATAGACTGTGGTTTTTGGAACCACAAAATAAACATCCAATTTTATAATTGCCTTTAAACTTGTTTGAAATTAAATACTGAGGTTTCTGAATAATATATCTCCTGCTTTTTTATCATTATTATTTTATTATTAAGTGAAAATGATTTTGTCATAGAGAATAAGGGGTATCAAAAAGTACTTGCTGCAAGTGTTAAATAAGATAGGCATGTCATTATTTATTAACAATAAAATAACCAATAATTCTTGTAAACATCATTTTAAGTATAGAGAAATAGCCAAATGACTTGTTAAAACCATTTTATCAACTGGTGACTCCCTTCTCTTAATATATTTTTAAAAATCCACAGATATCCATCAAAGAGTAAGCATGAAAAAATTCTAACCCTTTAGACCATCAACTTGATGTTAGGTTTTAAAAAAATTATTATGGGCTGGGGATTTAGCTCAGTGGTTCTGCCGCCTGCATTGCAAGCACAAGGTCCCAAGTTTGACCCCCAGTACAAAAAAAATTTTTTTTAATTATTATTATAACATCTACATAGCTGAATGTAGTGGAAATTTGGTTGCTCACATGGCTAGAAATGGGAATTACTACTGGAGTGTTCACACATTATGGCCTATGAATCTTAAATCTGGAACTATATATAATATATATTCTATGCAAGTGTACCATAGTTTATTGTATGACTTAATCAGGTATAGGAATTTCAGAGTGCAATCATTCTTTTGGTGTCTACAGGAAACTGGTTCCTGAATATTCTGTGAATACTGAAATCCAAAGACACTCAAGGACTTTATATAAAATGGCATAGTATTTGCACATAAACTACACACATTCACTTGAACTCATCTCTGGATTACTTATAATACTTGTTACAATATAAATGCTATTTGTGGTACTTCTTTGAAGGAGACGAGGTTTATTGTTAGCCCACAGGTTTCAGCTCAGAGGCTTCAGTCCATGGTTGGCTGGCTCCAAGGTAGAATTATCATGGCAGAAATGCTGTTTTACTTGTAACATCCAAGAAACACAGAGAAGAGGAAAAGGACAGAAAGAAAGAGGGGAGGACAAGATATAGTCCCCAAGTTCAAGCTCCCATGACCTATTTGCTCCACATAGGCCTGCATCTTAATAGCCCACAAAGCTATGAACTCATGGATATGCTATTTCATTGAGGTCAGTATACTCACAATCCAATCACCTTTCCAGGAACTCCTTGGTCCGGTCAAGTTGACAGTCTGTATTGATTGGCACAAGTGAGAACAGCAGCAGATAGGAGAGTTTGGGCATACTCTTTGAGTGATTCACTTTTCATGTCATTAGCTTATGGTCATCTGAACCAGGGGGACATTTATGTCATTAGTCACCGTTCTACCCAAAATGAGTCAGATCACTGACTCATTCTTCCTGAAGTCAGGAATGAGTTTGGAAGTACTCCTTCACTTTCAATTTCATTAAAGAGTTTGAAAAGTATTATTGTTATATCTTTCCTTAAGTACTTGTCAAATTCATGAGTGAATCTACCTAGGTCCTGTGCTTTTCTTAGTTGGTAGGCTTTTTTATTACTGCTCCCATTTCTTTGCCTAATAGATTGTTCTAGGTTTTTATGTCCTCTTGGTTTAATTTTGGTAATTCATCTGTGTCTAGGAATTTGTCCGTTTCTTCTAGGTTATCCAATTTGTTGGAGTACAAGTTTTCATAGTAGTTACTAACGATCTTCTGAGTTTCAGCGATTTTACATTTTTCATTTCAAATTGCATTAATGGGGCTTTTCTTTCCTTCTTTTGGTAAGTCTGGCCACATATTTGTATATATATTTTTAAATAATGTTCTTTTCAATTCATCGATTCTTAGTATTTTTGGCCCAGTTTCATTATTTTCTGCTGTTTCTCATGATTTTCTTCCTTCTAATTGGCTTGTCTTTGTCTTTTTTCCTTTCATTTTAAGCATCAGAAGTTCTACATGGCTCATTTGACTGTATGTTGAGTTCTTTCCTCATACATGGAAAGTTTTCTGCTATGATTTCTGTAAACTGATGTTTTTTGTTTTTTATCCCATGTGTGCTGCTTTTGAATTATTCCCTAGCTCCAATTAGTCTTAGCATTATCTGGTAGCTGTTGGATCAATTTTCCTTGTTCTCTTGTTTGTAATGTAACATGTCTGAGTAGATGATCTATTCCCATTTTTATGGAGGTTCTCACATTTGTCACTTCTACTATTCATATTTTCAATAGACATTTATCTATAGATTCTACCAATACAATCTATAGAATCTTGTTTAAATAGAATCTATAGGTATTTCTGTTTGGCACATTTTCATGGATTTTATTTTTGGTGAATTTTTCACTGAAGTTTTAGCATTTTTTGTTAGCTCTTTTAATTTTTTATTTGATGTCTTTATCCACGTTAGCCAGTATGCTCATTCATTTCACTATTTGTTTGGTTATATCATCTCTGGGCTCACTGATTTTCTTTGTTACCTCTTTGTAGAGTTTTGTACAGTTCAGCTATTCCCTCTCCATCAGTACATCTTGGCTCTGCTTTAGAGAGAGTTAGGAGTCTTTGGAGGCATTTTATTGTCTTGTTTTTTCATGTTATATTTTTTGTGCTGAGGATTGAAGTCAAGTAGAGTGAAGAGACTGCTGTTGTCTTTTTAGTTATGTTGTATTCACTAGTGGTGTGATCTTGGTTTTATTTGTCAAGAAGTATTGTCTACCACTTCAACCTATTCACTTTAATTGGGTCAGGCTCAGTCACTATGTTATAAGGAGAGAATTTCTATTGGTTATAGCAGCATTCACAGACCTAACCATACCTTGATCACGGACAATATAACCTATTTGGATACTTTGTATTTTCATCAGTACCCCTTACAGTCTATAGTATACTGCTGTTATTGGTTAGTTTTGGATGTGGGGTGGGGAGAAAAGAGGAAGGGGAGAAAAAAAGGATTAAGTCAGTACAAAGGGGTGATAAGAGAAGTGTCAGTGGATAAAGTACAGATAAGAGGTTAGTTTCTGTTGGAATATTTTATAGCTACAGCAAAGGAGTAGTGCTGAAGAGGTTTGGGAGAATGTTTGTGGAATCAAGAGAAGGTATGCAGATGGAGAGTAGTGTATTTAGGGATTGAGGGAAGCTGTGAAGTTGTTAGAATTTCTTCTTATATTTATAGTTAGTTTTTGTAGTTAATTTTGTTTGCATTCTCTAAGTACAATTCTGTTAATGGCTAACATGATGTGCCTATGAATGTTACTGTTCTTTTTTTTTTTTCTTTTTGGTACCGGGGATCAAAGTCGGGTCCTTGCACTTGTGAGGCAGGCAGTGGAACCACTGAGCTAAATCCCCAGCCCCCGTGAATGTTACTGTTCTAAAGCACTGGTCAATTCTTAATTCTCCTTTTACATATACAGGCATATACATACATATACAGGTGCATATATATATGAAAAATGAAGAAGAGAAGGAAGACAAGGGGATAGAGAAAATGAAGAAGCACTAAGAAAAAAGAATATAGAAGAAAGAATGTTAAAAGAGAAAAGGGAAGGCTGAGAGAAGAGAATAAAAGGAAAAAATCGTAAGAAATAAAAAAGTAAAAAATATTAATAACAAAGCAAGAACTGAAAAAAGAGGAAAAATAAACAGAGGTAATGCAAGTGAGACGAACAAGCAAGGACACAAACACAAAAG
Source organism: Heterocephalus glaber (assembly GCF_000247695.1). The sequence continues at coordinate 14,055,615 of NW_004624772.1, forward strand.
CCCATGCAGCCTCGACATAGAGCCAGTGAGAGCACCATCCCTTCACACTGTAGTCAGTCTGGTTCCTGCCGTGGGCTGCTTCACTCGGCCTGGGCTGGTGAAGGCTCAGTCTCTGTGGACCCACCTCTTGGCTGCAAGCGTTGCTTCCAGTGTGCACGACTCTAGACCTTTGTCTCTTTCCCAAGATCAGACCACGTTAGTTATTTTGGGAAAAAGAGGATGTGGTGTAGTTTGCTCCATGTCCAGTTTTCCCTCGGCTTCAGTTAGTTGCCTTCCGCTAGCACTGTCCTCGCTGCGGGGTGATTCCTGTGGGCCTCTCCACACTCTCCCTCCGGGAGCTTCTTCCCCACGTATCACCAGAAGCCATCAGACCAAAGCCACACTTTCTGTTCCTTTGCCCTCCTACCGTCCCCTGTCCCTGTCTCAAGACTTCTGCTTTGCAACGCATGGAATTCGATGCAGTCTCTGGCTCAGCACAGAGAGAGTCGCCTTCACCTCCAGGAGACGTTGGGCAGTGGGCAAGATTTGACGCTGTCTCAAATCTTTCTAGTGTTTGTGAGAGAAACAGTAAAAAGAAAACCTTGCCCTCGTCCAGCTGTGCAGAATCTTCCCCCCTCCCTCTTGTCTGCAGGATCGTGATCCATATTCCCTGCATGCTCTGCACTGTCTTCTGTTCACGGTGTCCATCCTCTCCCTGCCTAGGATGGGAGGTTTCCCCAGGTGACGCTGAGTGCTGGACGGTGGGCAGGCTGCCACAGGGACTCCGTGTTCCCTACTGTAGAGAGGATAATGTTTTTATCCTACTGTCTCTCTTTTCTTTGGCTGCAGTTCATGACTTCCCTGTGGCCTTAGCTGCAGTTAACTCCCATGCTTGGTTTCCTCTTCCAGGAGGGGAAGTGTGTGTAGGGAGCTTATCCTAGGAGTATGGCTTTGGCAGTGCTGTCTCCTCCCCTCCATCTATTAGACTTGCTCCTAAGATGGTGCATTTGCTTTTTAAATGGTATGTGGTGAGCTGTGGACCAACAATGGTCCTGCTTACCTATTCCAATAAACTTCTTATTTGGTTTGATCTAGAAGATTTTTCTTTCAGGTTAATTTTTCACATCTGGGTGGGTTTGCCTTTCCTGTTCCAGAATCCTTGCATTATTTGGTGTCTCTTCTCCAAGCTTCTCCTATGCACATCCTTTTTTAATCAGCCATGTTAGAAGTCTCCATAAATGCTACCTAGTTTCTATGCTGTATTATTTAGAGAATAATGAAAAGGGAACTGTCTGCACAGTACAGATGTGATTTTTGCAGTGTTTTTTATCTGTAGTTGGTTGAACCTGTGGATCCAAAACTTGTGGAAACAGAGCTGACTGTATTTTGAACATTTTGCAATTATAAACAGTACCATAGTGTGCACATTTATTTTCATGTTAGTAGAGGGGCACTTTGGGGTCAATTTGTAGGGGTAGAATCACTTAGTCCAAAGGTGAAGACATGTGTAATTTTGTTACATATTCCTACATTTGCTGCCAGGAAGGTTCACATCAGTTTGTTTTCCCACCAACAGAGTGTAGCTGTGCTCATGTGTCCAAACTCCAGTCAACAGAACGTGTTGTGATCACTGTTTCATTATTGACGATAGTACCGGTGAAAAACAGTACCTCAATATAGGCTTTTTAGTATTTTGAGGACCATACATATTATTAGCTTGAGAATGCACATAAATACTTTAAGTTAAAGAACAGCATTCGTTTTGTCTGTTTGTTTTGCTGCTGGAGATTGAAAGCAGTCTTGCTTATGCGAGGCTACACTCTCAGCTCCAAAACATCCACATTGTTTTGGCAGAGCTGGGGAATCCAGGCCTCATGCATACTGGGCAAATGCTCTACCACCCATCTACAACTCCAGCCCTTAGTTTTATAAATTGTAGTAAAATACACGTAACATAAACCCCCCCTTAGCTGTTTTTAAGTGTACTGTTGTTTTAAGTATGTTCACATTGCTATGCAGCCAACCTCTATACCTTTTCATCTTGTAAAACTGCAACTTGATACCCATTAAAAAAGCTACCTATATTCCCCTACCCATCCCTTGGCAATTATTTTACACTCTATTTCTATGAACTTGATTACTCTAAATACCTATATAAGTGAAATCATATACTATTTGTCTTTTTTCAACTGGCTTATTTCATTTAACATGTCCTCAGGGTTCAGCTACATTATAGCATTTGTTAGAATTTTTTCCTTTTCCAGACTGACTAATATTCTTTTGTGCATATATGTTCCATTTTATTAATCCATTCATCCACACTGGGCACTTGTCTGCTTCTACCTCTTGGCTACTGTAAACAGCGCTACTATGAACAAGGGTATACAAATATTTATTTAGTACCTTTCTTTTTTTTTTTTGGTACCAAGGATAGAACTTGGGTCCTTGCGCCTGCAAGACAGGCAGTGGAACCACTGAGCTAAATCCCTGGCTTTCTTACTTTCATTTTTTTATATACCCAGAAGTGAAATTGTAAGATCATATGGTAGTTTTATTTTTTCTATTTTGAGGAAACACCATGCTTTTTTTCCCATAGCGGTTGTGCCAGTTTTACATTTCCATCAATACTAATACATAATATATAATATATAATAATTGCTCTATATCTTTGTCAACACTTCTTTTTTTATGACAGCCATCCTAATGGGTATAAGGTGGATTCTACTTTGCATTTCCCTGATGATGAATGATGTTTGTCATTTTTTCATATACTTGTCAGTTTGTATCTATCCTTTGGAGAAATTTCTATTTGAGTTTTTCAGTCATTTTAAAAAATGGATTACATATTTTGTTCTTGGCTTACAGTAGTCCTTTATTTATTCTGGATATTAACACATCAGATATACAATTTTGCAAATATTTTCTCCTATTCTGTAGGTGGCCTTTTCATTTTGCTGATTATGTCCCTTGATACACAGAAGTTTTTAATTTGTATGTAATCTAATTTCTCAATTTTTACTTTTGTTGCCTATGTTTTTGGTGTCCAATCCAAGAAATTATTGCTGAACTCAATGTCAGACAGCTTTTCCCTTATATTTTCTTCTAAGATTTTGTTTTCTTCTAATCATTTTAGTTACCATGTCAAAGTCTTTCATTCATTTTCAGTTATTTTAGAATATGATATAAAGAAAAAGTGTAGCTTCATAACTTTATATTTGGATGTCCAGTTCTCCCAACACAATTTTTAGAATTGATTCTCCTTTCCCTCTTGGATGGTCTTTAGGTTTTGTCAAAAATCACTTGACTATACATACAAGGGCTTATTTCTGTACACTCTATTTTATCTTTTGGTTCCAAATGTCAGATTTTAGGTCATTGCCATACTATTTTGATTATTGTAACCTTGCAATAAGTCAAAATTAACAAGTGTGAGATCTCCAATTTTGTTCTAACTTTTCAATAATTTTGATTATCTAGGGTCTCTTGAGATTTTTAATGAATTTTAGATGAGTTTTCTATTTCTACCAAAATACTTTTGAGAGTTTTTCATACAGAATGCATTAAATCTGTAGCTTGTTTTGGAAAGTATTAACATCTTAACAGTAAGTCTTCAGATCCATGGACATAGCTGTGTTTCCTTTTATTTATGTCTCCTCTAATTTCATTTATCTATGTTTTCTTGTTTTCACTGTACAAGTACTTTGTTCCTTTGGTTAAATTTGTTCTGAAATACTTCACTCTTTTTAATGCTATTGTAAATGCAACCATTTTCTTAATTTCCATTGGAATGTCTAAAATCAAGACTAACAGTGTCATTCGTAGGCCTGGAAGTGGCCAGACCTCATACACCAAGTACAGTTGTAAATTGGTATCACCATTTCAGAGCACTCTTCAGGCATAGATTGTGACGCTGTACATATCCACTTTTTTACCCAGGAACTCCTAGTTATCTTCCCAAAAGAAATGTGATGCCTGTTTTACAAAAGACATGTAAAAATGCTTACATGGCAATTATTGTTGGTAATTCAAATTGGAGACAATACAGATGTCCAACATCAGGACAGGTAATAAATAAATTGCTGTCAAATTCATCACACAACAATTTATTTCATAATCTAATGAAAATGAGCAAAATACTTTTAAGTGCAGCAAAGTAGATAAACATGAAAATGTAGTATTGACTGAAATAAGCCGAACCCAGATATTTACATAACTTTTAATTTATCTGAGCTTTGAAAATAGGCAAAAGCAAACTATTGAATTAGAAGTGAAAATATAGCTGTACTTGGCAGGTTGTGGCAAACAGGAATTGGGAGGGGACACTGCAAGTGGAAGGAGGGGTACTGTATAGCATTAGTGTATCTTCTATTTCTTGACCTGAGAAGTTATCATTTTTTGATAGTGAATCTCTGCACCTTTCTGCATATAGTATACTTTGCAATAAAAGTATTTTTAAAATATCCAGATTGAATTATGTCGAATCACAGAGGCAAAAATTCAAAATATGTCAAATCCATAGAATAAAATTCCTTGTGATCTCATAATAGACAAATATTTATTGTATAAAATTCAAGAAATCACAAAGGAAAATATATGATGAACATCTGAGAAATTTTACATTAAAATTAAGTACTTTTTTGGTGGTACTGGGGATTGAGCTGAGGGACTTCACATTTAGCTACCACATCAAACTTTTTGATGTTTTCTTTTTTTTGAGACAGGGTCTCACTAAGTTGCTAAGTTGTCAGCCTGGGCTCAAATTTGTGATCTTCCTCAGCCTCCCAGGGTTCTGTGATTACAGGTGTGCACAACCCTGTTTGGCTCTAGTTCAGAATAATTTTTCATTTAAAAATGTCATGAAGTGAAAAGATAAGCCACAGACCTGACAATATATCTGTAGCACATACAACTGAAAAGGCTTATTTTTTAGACTGTCCAAACATAAAATAGGAAAGAGCCTAATATAACAAGTAAGCAAAAGACAAGAAGGATGATTTTAAAAATATGATACCTCAATAGCCAATAAATCATGCCAAATTTCAATAATAATCAGGAAATCCAAGTTACCAGAATGAATAAAACTATAGATTCTGACAAGTCCCACTGCCAGTGTAGTAACAGGAACACATATTATGCTAGAAAAATTATAAAATGGTACAATCATTTCATTAGTGGGCACCTTTGTATTATCCAATACAGACTGTGATGTGTGAATTTCATGGTCAGTAGTTCTACTCTGGGGATCTCCTCTTAGGAATTGAACATACAAGAAGCATGCACAAGAAAATTACAGTGCTATTTTTTATAACAGCAAAAAACTAGCAATTGCCCACATGTCCATCAGGACATGAATGGATAATAAATCATGTTTATTCTTATCATATACATTTTACAGCAGTGAAATTTGAAGGACTATATGCATCATTGTAGATGAACTTCAGAAACACATCATTGAAGAGTAAGAAGCAAGTAACAAAAGAATACTTAGTATGATTTCATCAAGTGAAGTTTAATGAAGCTGTAAGACTGAGTTATTACTTTACAACACATACATTTGTGGTAACAACAGAAGGAAAAATAAGGAAATAAAAAAGACAAAATGTATCCTAGTGATTAGATTTCAGGAGGAAAGAGAGAAAAACAATCAGGAAGGGACTCACAGGAGGCTGTAAAAGAGATGATGATTAGTTGTTTAGGTTGACATTTGATTTATTATTGTTAAACTGCATATACAACATATATACTATTGCTATGTGCATGGTATATTTCACAATCAACTGTTTACAACCCCCATGTGTTTGCTATAGGAAATGCATTAGTGGGATGGATGGGAGCCAATAGCAGAAGCCAAAAAATCAGTTACGTTGCTGTTCCAAGTGTCCAGCAGTAGCTGAGGTTGACTTGGAATGCTGATGGACAAGAGAGGCATAGTGATTTGTCAGGTCTACTTTTAAATGGTGTCACTAAAATTTTATTTTGTTCTGGGCCTTAGGTTTCTTGTGCACAGCATGAGTTGATCACCATATGCTATTTCATACTGAATTTTTTCTCGGCAAATCTATGCTATTTTAATGAGGGGTAATTAGTGCCCATTTGATTTGATAAATCAAGAAACTGTACTAAGAGAGGTTAAAACCAGTTGCCTCATGGACACAACTAGTAAAGAAAGGTGAAAGCTGCTTTAGACTTCCTTTCGGAGCACACCAGCTTTCCTCGGTGTGCCTAAGCATGGAAATATAAACATCATTCTGATTTCCAGTGCTCAGGCTTGGAAGCAAGCAGTTATCCTGCCTCATTCTCTCTCTGGGAGCCTCCTTCAGGCCATAAGGGAAGTGTAATATACTGGGTACATTGGAGGTTAAGTATCCATTTCCTCTGACTTGGCTTATTAGTTGTGGCTGTCCCTGAGCGGTCTTTTGACTTAAGTCCTCTGCTCTTCTGAAGGCTGAGGCATTGGGATAGCCAAAGATACAGATAGTTAAAGGTACATTTGCAGAGAGGAGACCCTTTGCTGATCTAAGGAACAGCTTGTGAGAGTGGTGGATGGGTAGGGGGCCAAAGCTGAAGCTCATGAATGATAGCTTCATCAACTTGGCATTCCCACAGGATCCACCGCCTACGTAGGGGTTCTTTCCTGGCTCTTTTTCAACAGATGTGAAAATTATTAAGTGTATGTGGCTGGAGTTTCTGGGGACTCTCCTTTCCTGGTTTCTATATTTTATTTCCCTCTCTCTCCCCAGTTTTTATCCCCATTTTTATTTCTGCTTTCGTATGAGCTCTGGATAAATGAAGCCCAGATTTGGGGAATAATCAAGGCAGAGGGAGCTTCCAGGAACTTTCAGTACCAGTATGTTACAGGCCACTAGATGCTCTCCCAGGAGCTGCTAGGTTTTATAGACAGCCAGACTCAAGTACAAGGATGCTCTCTTCCCGAGGGATTTAGCAGTTGGCACTTAGAAAAGGCTTAGAGTTGGCATAGAAACTTCTTCAGAGCTGGTCCAGGGATGGGTTTATAAAACAAAGTACTTCAGTCTTCACAAGATTTTTTTCCCCATTGGATTGTATCACTGAAGTTTAGAGTTCGGGAGAAATTATGAAGAAGTTGTGGTTCCACCAGTGGAGAATTAGTCATGAATACTGTATACATATCTACACACATGGGTGTATATGTGCATATATATGTGTGTGTTAGAAAGTTATTTTGCCAATAAAGATACTGAGATTTGGGGACCCTGGAGAGCCCCTTGCTTACTGATCTGTAGCCCTGAAATCTCTGTCTTTATTGTTATTTCTATTGCATAAGTCATAGAATTTTCAGGATCTCACTCTTAAGATCCATTTGGTTCTGAGAGTGATATTAGCCACCAAAACAAATACTTATTGACCATTTTACAAGTTGCAAGCACATTTACTCTACACAAACAACTTGTTTCCCTTCTCCTCTTACACAAAAGTTTTAGGAGGAACAGGAATCTTAAATTAGGCTTTTCCAGTTCTTAGGTATAGGAGCTAGAATATAAGCTGATATATAATATAAACTGATACTTATAATCTGCTCATTATTCCTTATTCTGATGCTGTTAATCACTAGTATCTTAGCAACATTTTATTAATCAGAAATGAAATGGAAAATCAGCTTTACTTGGAGCAGTCATTCACCAGCCATTTGGGGCAGTTTTTGACTCTAACTGTAGAATGTAGATCACCAAGAACGTAATTATTCTGGAGGAGGAGAGGTTATTGGTAAAATTTCAAGTTCCTGGGCTGTATCCCAGGTCTACTGACATTGCTTCTGAAGAATGGGACTCAACTCTGGACTTTGCCTTTAAAAAAAAGCACTCAAGTGATGCTTATGTGCCATAGGCTTTGAAAAGCAGTGGGTTAGTAGCTATATTACCCTTTCTAGGGGTGCCTCATATGTCTTCTGAATTTCTGGGGAGTTGACTTCTAGAGTGGAATGGGTCACAGTTATTATATACATCCCTGAAGAGTCCTGCTTGGAATTTAATACTTTGGCCAAAAATTCTTTCCCCGTCCCACCCAACAATGCAGGATTTCTTTTTCCAGGCTGGTCCAGAGGAAAAGCCAATCATTGTTCTCATTTTCACTAATTGGAGACAGTCTGGCCACAAACATCCCCCTTTGTGCCTTTTTCCTTCTACAGTGCCTGGGTAGGGCCACAGAGAGTCTGGAGGAGGGCCGGTGGGGTGGGACCCAGAGAAGAATAATTACAACTGCAACGCCTTCTGTCATTAAGTCCTGAGTGGAATGCTGAGTCGAACAATGGAAAAGGTCTCTGCAGTCCTTGGGAACATTTTTGTTATTGTCCCAAGCCAAGGACTTGAGTGTCAAATGAGATTCTTTTATGTCTGTACTTTTCCACAATTTTTGGAATTTCCTATGGTCTACGTAGTGATTGTAATTTGCTTACAACTTGCAGTTGGCTGCCTCAATTTGTTTCAGCTGCTCTGGAATTCTTTGGGTAAACTGAGTGACTTCAATTAGGAGTGCTTGTTTCCTTTTGCTTTCTTGGAGAAGGGAAGAGTATAAATTTACTGTCTCCAGTAAATAACAAGAAACCCCAAGTTTTCTACTAGCATCCCTAACTTTTCTTTTTCTGTGATAGTACAATATTGCTTCATAATCTTTCTTTAAATACAGATCTCATACACAAATTGTAGTGGTAGTAAAGATTTATAGAGCACTTATTTCATTCAAGGCCTGTTGCTAATTGCTTTATGTATAATTTTTCATTTACCTACCCCAATTATTCTGGAAATTACAAACTGTTACAATTCCCACTTTGTAGATGAGCAAGTGGAGTCTTAAAAAGCTTAAAAATAACTTTTTAAGGTAAAACAGGAAAGCATTGTAATGGTGACATCTATAAGGAAAGTCTATTCCCAGAGCCATACTCATATTCCTATTTGTGGCTTTTTGTTTTGTTTTTTGTTTTTGGTATCAGGGATCAAACTCGGGTCCTTGTACTTACAGGACAGGCAGCAGAATCACTGAGCTAAATCCCTGGCCCTCACATTCCTATTTGTTATAGCCAATGCCTCTCCTTGTCATATTAATATTTTCTATAGCCTAGCAATCAAGCTCTAAGCTTCTGTTTGATTTTTTCATTTATTTATTTTTCATGCTAGGGATCAACCCCAGGGCCTCATGCATGCTACATAAGCACTCTACCAAGCTCCATCCCAGGTCTTCTGTTTAATTTTTAAAATAAGAACACTGAGTTTGATTATGGTAGTGGCCATGAAGAGGCCCTCAAGAAAATACTGTAGGAGTAATTTCAGTTGATGGCAAAAAGGTAAAAATATTTTTCTAAAGGAAAATGAAGACTGATTTGCTGATGCTGATGAGCACAAGCTCTCAATTGAGAGCAAATCTATAACAGCTACTATACCATTTCCCAAAGTCTTCTACAGAATACTAGGCCTAGAGGAATAAATGTTTTGGCAAAAGATTTTCATAATCAAATAAGTTTGTGAAATGCTGTTAAAGAAAGTTTAAACTAATTTCTATACAATATTTTGCCAAGGCATGTATTTTTCATAAGGTCCCTAACTAGTATTGCTGGACTTGGGGGTTTTACTGAACAAAATATTGGAAAATTTGGTCTACTGAAAAAGACCACTGAGTTTGGAGTAGGGTCTGCCTTGAAGATTCATTTCTTTGGTAAGTTACTTAGTCTTTCTGAGCTGGAGTGGTGTAATTTACAAAATAAGCATTCATTATCAACCTGGCTGTGCTATTATGAATATTGAATTAAGAAGTATAAAAGCTTATAAAGGCCAAAGAATTATAACATTATGCTTCTTTTGGTCTACAAGTACAGTGTCTTGAGAGTGTTGCATTCATTGGCAGATAGTAATTGATGAAAGCATTAATTAATTAGTGAGCGTCAGAGACCAAGAAACTCAGTAGGAGCCCTGAGAGTTGATGTTGTCTGGAAATAGGGAGGATTTAGGAAGAGGCTAATGAAGTATGTGGTATGATGCATTGTTTATCTTTCTTCCTCCTTCAGTTCTGCTCTGCTACTGCTAACGTAGAGGAGACAAGATTTAATTTCCAAAGCATAATATAGAATTATTGCAAGGCAAAAAATGGGTATTACTTGAAACAAAATATTCAAGTCTCATGTTCCAGTATGTAAGCTAGGTTAATTAACTAAAAATTAAATCATAGGATTGTTCATAATCCATTGCATGAGGGTGAATGCTACATTATTTTGGCTGTATTAATATCTAGATTTGAGACTATCAAAGTTCTCAATGAACCTCATCATATTTAAGCACCTTAAGAAAGTGGTCAAACATTACAGGTAAAATAAAGGAAAGAGATAAAACTGAAAAATAACTTAAGAATCACAGTTAATGTTTACTATACTTGATGTTTAAAACATCTGTATGTTTACAATGCCTTTAGTTAATTATATTTGGCAATCATGTTACCAAATGCCTAGCTATTTGAAAACATTTGGATAATTGCATGTTCATCCATATGATCAGCCTTCAGAGGATGTTTGGCAACTGCAAAATATAATTTTCTAGTTGCTTGGTCTGAATTTTTAAAACACTGAGTTGAGTAGTTGTTTTTTTTTTTCTAGACCATTGGCCAATGGTCTAGCTTTGGACTAAATCAACTAAGAACAGGCTCAGGAATAAATCTACTAAGTCAGTGTTCCGAATTATACCATCTTGCTGAACATAAACATATTGTTTGTCCGATGCAGTTTACTTAGTAGTGTTAAGCAAATAAATAGAATTCTTTGTAAAGATGTAGAAAAGGACTCTGAGCTGGCTGATATCTTGATTTCAGTCTTGTAGACCCTGAGCAAAGGATCCAATAACATTAGGCACAAACCTCTGCTCTATAGAACTGTAAGACAAGTTCTGAGTTTGTTTTAAGCTTCTGAGTTTGTAGTAATTTTATGCAGTTGTAGAAAACTATATACAGTTATATGCATCTGAAAGGTCCATCATTTTTAGTCTAATGCACACTGGATGTCATCAGGAGTTAAACTTCTCTCTCTTACAGAAAATTGTTTCAAACTATAGATGGTATGTGACTTATGAAATTGAAGTCTGATTCAAAATGAGCTACAGTCTTATCAAATAATTTGAGACAGTCTTATTTAAATTGTTGTCCGTTAAGTGGTCCTCTCCCTCCCTCCTTTCCTTCCTTCCTTTTTCCTTTCTTCTAAGGCAGTTTTCTTCTTTAGAGAGACTTTTAAAAATTTCAGTATAAGTTTTTGTCACAACATACAAAACACTAAACAATTCAGATGCATTTGGTTCATCTTTTCTAGCACTCTTAAAGCCTCTTCAAGGATCATAAAACAATTTTTGAAAAAACACCACAAAAATTTGTATTACTATAATGTTTTTCTCTGTCTTCATTCTCAACATATTTCTAAATTATGGAAGAAGGGTCTTCTTACTTCATCCCAAACTTCATTTTTTTATTGCAGGCCAACATCTTAACGTTTTCCATTGGTGGCATCAATGATAGCTATCTTTTAGCTACATATTAAGACGTCTGTCTCTACCACGTTCTGTGAAGTAAAACGTCTCATTAAGTGCTTCCATACACTTGAAGGAAACTGAAACATGACACAAAACATTCACTATGAAAGTCTCAATATCACAGGTAAACAGGATCCCTTTTTAGTAATGTTGTGCACAAAGTGCCAGCATGTATGATGTAAGGCCCAGTAGATAAAATCTTTTCATTTTCAGTATAAAAAAGTTCATAAACAAAATGGAATTTGCCAGAATTTGTAATTGCACCACTTGCCAAATATGCAAGTAGACAATATAGAGTCTCTGTTTGGAAAATATACTAGCAATCTTGCATTTTATGTTTTCGACAGTTCTATTAAGATTTTTGTAGACACCAAGAAGACAATTAGAAACCACATTTTTCACATCAAAGTTTTTTTGGTAAGTCATAATAAAATCAGCTTTAATTATGAAGGTTACCTTCTTTGTTTATCAAAATTTTCTCATTGTTATCTGTGCTTCTAAACTCCAGTTTTGATGACAGTGGAAAAGCTGTTAAGCTTAAAGTAGCAAACATGAATAAATGTGAAACAAGACAATAATAAGTGAGATAGGTTAAAAATGAGGCAGTAAAAGATGAGATAGGAGTTTCGGAGTAGATGGCCAAGTGGTAGGTGACTAGCGTAGGAGAAGCCCAAATATGGCAGGAGCTATAAAGAAAGAACCAAACTCGTTTTCCTTCCAAGTGGGAAATAACAGAAACAAAATGTGGCTATTGCTTTCTCCGATAAAATTCCTCCTCTGAATTCTCTGAGGTGGTACTTATTCTCTTTCTTCCTCCATTCCCTGTCAGTACTCTGTATAGCCCCAATCTGATTATTTTAATGTGATTGCACTAATGGTTTTAATTTTCCTACCAATGGTCTTGTACACTCTTTTAAGTGGAAGTAGAAGCTGCCAATAGGATATTATTTTATTTAGAAACTCTATCTTCATTGCTTTCTTGTCCCTGAAGCAACACCCAACACCTGCAACTTAAAGAAAGAGGTTTATTTTTAATAAAGTTTCGGGCCATAGTCAGCTGGTTCCAAGGCAGAAAGGCATGGTAGAGAAGCATGGCAAAGGAAAAGCTGTTCACCTCATAACAGCCAAGAAGCAAAGAAAGCAAGCAAGGAACTGGGAAGGAGATATACTCTTCCAGGTCGTGTGCCATTGTCCTAGTTACTTTTCTCATTGCTGAGACAAAATACCAAACACCCAAAGCTAAAGGTAGAAAAGTTTATTTGGCTCAAAGTTAATAGAGGTTTCAGTCCATAATCAACTGGCTCCAAAGCAGAGTGGTACATGGCAGAGGGGTGTCACAGTGGAGAAACAGTTCATGGCACCCATATGGTAGCAAAAGCAACAAGGGAACCTTACTAGCATCTTTCTGCCCCTTTTATCTATCCAGACTTGATTAGGGAGGTGCCAAAGCAATCACTGTAGTGCTTTAGTAATCACACACCCTTAATTGCAGCATCACGCAATCTAGATTCAGCCACCTCTGAAAAAGCCACCTATGACTGCGTGAGGTTTTGGGGGGTGCGTCTAAACCCAAATCATAACACCCAGTGACACACATCTGATCAGATGTCACTTCCCCACAGCAAGTCAGCTATAAGCCCCCATAAACCAATCACCTTCCAAAAGCCTTACCATTGAGCTGATATAAGCCATAACATTCCATGTCTAGCTCCCCAAAGGATCATGTGCATCTCTTTATACAACATGCATTTAGTACATCTCTAAGAGTTACCAAATTACTGACAGTTCCAGAATTGCTAAAAAGTCAAAGTCCAGAGATGGGGATTTAGCTTAGTGGTTCTGCTGCCTGCCTTGCAAGCGTAAGGTCCTGAGTTTGATCTCTGGAACCAAAAAAAAAAAAAAAGTCAAAGTCCAAAGTCCTCTTTGAGACTTAAATCAAACTCTTAGCTGTGAGCCCCTGTAAAAATCAAAAATAAAGTTCAACATTTCCACTACACAATGGCACAGGATTAACATTCCCATTCTGAAAGGGAGGGACTATAGGGCTAGAAACTGATGAGCCAAAAATAAGAATAAACCCCACCATGAAAAATATTAAATCCTGCAATTTCATGTCCAGTGCCTGAGGAAACTGTAGCAAGATGTGAACTCCAAAAGAGTTCAGTGACCCCTCCATTCACCATTGCTGGCAGTTGCAGATCTTGTGGTTTCTCTTAGGCTGGCTTTGCTCACTCCTTGGGGGTTTCCTCAGATACTCAATGTTCATGGCTTTTCCAACCTTCTAGGATCTCCATTGCACTTTTGGCTTCACTTTAACAGCTTCATGAACTGCCCTCTCAGGGGCACACTCTCAGCCTTGCAGCCTTCTTCTGAAATCAGAGGGGAAGCCTTTCTGATTCCACAACTCTTGAATTCTGGATGTCTGTAAAACCAGGGGCACATGAATGACACAGAGTTCTGATGATGGCTTCAGCCCTAGCCAGGTGCTTTTGCATCATGGCTGCAGAGGCCTCTCAATGCCAGGATAACAGCACTATGAATGGAAAACTAGGAAGTGAATTTTCTAGGTAGCTTTTCAGGAGCAGGGTGCCCTGGGGCTTGCTAGTCAAAAGAAAGGCTTTAACTTTGGGAATTTTGTCTTGTGAATGGTGAGGCCTTGGTGGATCCTCTGATGCCCTCATGCAATCTTTTCTATTTTCCTGTGTAAAATACATAGTTTTTTAAAAAAATAATGCTAACCTTTTCAGCAGCCAAGCTCTCTGCTCCATCTTTGTGGGTGCCAACTTTACAGGAACTTCCATTCTCATGAAACGTAAAGCTTTTAAAATCACTCAGCTATGTCACTTGTTCTTCATTCTCAATGTAGAGTGGGGTAAAAGCCCCCAACAATACCCATGCCACAATCTCAACTTTAGACTACCTTCAAATTTCTTCTACAAGAATAATTAGTCTGCCACCCTTAAGCTAAGTCTCTCCCGGTCTCAGAAATGAGCAAAACATAAACAAATTTTCTGCCAGAGCATAACACACATGTTCTGGAGTCCAACTACCAATGGATGCCTTGTTCCCAACTAAAACCTCCTCAGCCTGGTCTTTTCCATCTGCATTTTAAATTAAAATTTTAAATCAGTCTTTTTAGTCAATATTTTGAGGTTCAACCAGAATCTCCCCCTCAAATTTGATTCACAGCATTCTAGTGGTGCTTCTCAAGCTGGCATCTCCAAAGCTGTCCAAACTCCTCCCATGATTCATTTTCAAAGGCTTCCGAATCACATGGTCAGGTAGCCACAGAAATGACCCCATTCCTGGTACCAAAATCTATAACAGTTAGAGCTCACTAGAAGAACAGATTTAATACATACTATTTAGTAGCTAAAGGATCTCCTAAGAAGGTTTACAATGGCTGCATGCAGAATCTGGCATGTAAGGGTGAAAAATACACTTCTGACCACTGGAGAGTCCGATGATCCCGCTAAAAGTTGAAAGTCTGGAGCTCACTGCAGAGTCCAGTGTGTATCCATGTGCCAAAGCCAAATGGTTTGGTTTGGAAAGCTAAAGAGTCTGCCCTGGAAGCCAGAAGGAAGTGGAGGTGAACTCCAAAGGTAATGGCAAAGACCAGAGCTCCTTCAAATGAGCTAGCTAAAGGGAAGACTTCCTTCTTCTTTCCCTTTTTATTCCAACCAGGCTACAAGCCTATTTGTTGGCACCACCCCTATCCGGGTTAAGTCTTCCCTCTCCAGTTATGTGGCCTAAAAGTCAATCATTCACATACACACCCACAACTGTGCTCTACTAATACACCAGCCATTTCCTCATTCATTCAAGTTGACTTCACACACACACACACAAAGATTTATCCTAATATGGGAATTCTCAAAATGAACATGAAAGCAGATTATCCTATGCAGGCAGGGCTTAACGGAAATCACTTTAGTAGACTGACAATCACAACTCTTGTTAAACATGTACATGTCAAATGATAACAAAATAAGGTACCTAGAAACTCTCCAAACTCTTTAAGTACTATATTATGATAAAGACATTTGAATTGGTTCGATGAAGTCTACGGTGGTAGTATGAATAAAATTTATCATTTGGACTTAAAAGTTACACATATCCTTCATTGCTATCCCGTTTAGCATTCCTACATTGTTTTTCCTTTTCTGATTTTACTTTCTGTTTCTTGATTCCAGGAAAAACTGTGATTAGAGGACTATGTGCTTACTCTGTGCCTGATGTTTTACAGTGTAAAGGTGGGGTTGTGATCTTGTCAAGGATCGCCGGAGTGAATTGGACTCAGTCTAATCTAGTACTACTGGGATTCTGGTCATTTAAGAAATACTTTGCAAGTGAGCATATTACTAAAATGTTTCTCACTAAATTCTAAAGTAAAGATGTCATTCAGCTGTCTTGCCATTTTGTTTCTATTTCTCAGCATCATCATAGCTATTCTACTTTTTCTCTATTATTACAAATATTTAGGAAAATTTGTATAGGCATCTTGGAATTTGTAAAGCCAATTAGGAAACTGTTTTTGGTATACTGCTTACCTTCATTTTTTTTTTGCAGTTCCCTATTCTTCCTGTAAACATCTCTTTTTCTTTTCAGTTGCATTCTGGATATTCAGAAAAAGTGTGGATTATTTTATTTTATTTGACCAAAAGCCATTGAGTTTCTTCAATCTGTAGACTTTTGACTTTCACCAACTTTGAGAAGTTTTGTTTTTCATCTTCAATATTTTTCAACATTAAACCCTTTATCTCTGCTGTGGCACTCCAATGAAAGTAAAGTAATATCAGATTGTCTTTGTGTGTATGTGTGTGTGTGATTCATTTTTTTAGTCCCACAGCCTCTTAGGCTCAATTGATTTATTTTTTCAGTCTTTTTGCACTCTGTTTTCTATACTGAATACTTTCTGATATTTATCCTCAAATTTTTCTCTGTGATTTCATTCTGCTCTCGAATAATAACCTTTTTAAAATTTTGGTAATTGTACTTATGAATTCTAAAGTTTCCTTATCTGCTTCTTTATGTTGTCTATTTCTTTCCTGTCCCTTTCTATTATTAAATTGGTTTCAAGAATGTTCATAATTTTTTGCTGAGAAAGAATTTTTATGATAGCTGGTTTATAGTCTTTGTCAGATAACTCTAACATCTATTATTTAAGTGTTATTGTCTTATGATTGTGTTTTCTCATGAAATTTGAGGTTCTTCTAGTTCTTATATTGAGTCATTTTGAATTTTATCCTAAAAATCTTGAGTGTAATGTTATGAGATTTATATAAGTATTATGTTATAAAAATGCTGATATTTTTGCCTTTGAAGATAGTTGAATCGCTTATATTCAAGTTGCAATTTCCAATTCACCTTGTGTAAGCTCTTGTGGCAATGTCAGTTCCATTTCTCCTTTCTTCCTTTCTTTCCTTCCTTCCTTCCTTTTTTTCTTTCTTTCTTTCTTTTTTTCTTTTTTCTTTATATATGTTTATATATTATGAATATATTCATCATAGGGAATTTGTACATATACATTTCATATCTTGGTGAGATCCATTTTCAAATCCATTGTGATGACATTCAAATCTGTCCTTCATGTGTATCACCCAGTTGCCATTCTGGAACTGAGATACAGTATATATTTATTTTACTTCTCACATCTTTGATATCTGACTATGATCAATTTCATGAATACATAGTTATGGAGAAGGCCCAGAAATTCATAAATAACTTATGAAGTAGTTTTTCTAATTTCGTCTGTCTGAATCATCTCTTTGATACTTTTGGTATCCTTTAGTGCTCTAACTGGGGCTGTAGTTTCCATTGTGTCACTAATATATAACCATACCCACATCAGAGGCCAAGCATAAGGAGAACTATGAGAGAAAACCATGCAAAAGGTATTGGTCTTGCCCTCTTGGAACCATAGCTCAACTGCATGATGAGGAGTGTTCCTGTGCTTCGGAGTTTTGACTCCTCTGGTTTCCTGTGACCCTCTACTGTCACTGCCAGCACATGACTCTCTGGAAACTAAAAACGAGAGAATATATGGAAAGAAAAAAACTACAAGATGTCAGCATTCACTTTTTGTGCATTATTATTGCATTTCTCTACCTTTTGAGACAGACATCCAGGGCTTTCCCTAGAGTTCTCTGTCTGCACTCAGATGCTTACATCTGGGGTCACACTCCATTGCATTTATCTAGGGGATAATGAAGGCCAATTTCTGCTTCAGTGATACTCAAAATTCTGATCTTTCTGTTGACATTTACTTTTCAAAGTCCCAGAATTGTTGATTTATGCATTCTGTCCAGGTTTTACAGATGTATTAATTAAGAGAAACAGGGTAGAATGTGCTCCCTACATCCCACCCTGAACTCAAAACTATATCAATTCCTCATAGCCATTTTTTATTATCTTAATTTCTTCTGTTTATATTCTTTGATTTTTAAATCTTTTGTCATTTCTTCTACAGTGGGAGGAAAATTTCCTTTGTTCTATGAGAGCGATGATCTCTATTTTTCATCACTGCATTCTCATACAATACAATACAATACAATACAATAGTGCCTGGCACATAGTTTTAATTTAATAAATATTTGGTTGAATGACAAAGTAAATATAAGAGGCTGTAGGTTGGTTCTTAAAATGTGATATTGTGGTTTTCAACAAATGTTGAGAAAGGAGGGATATCTAGTCACTTGGGCAAAGTGTAAGCATCAAAGGAGAGACAGGAATTATTTTGAAGGGTGAATAACAAGGAATAACAAGGAAAAAGGCTGAGATTTTATTTAGTAGGCAATGTGTAAATGCTACAAATTTTAAATAACTGAGCAATATTACCAAAATGTAGAAGGATTGCTTTAGCAAGTGAAAAAAGAAGAAGGAGACAGGGAGACTAGATATTATCTACACTGGGAGGAGATGATTCAAGAGCATGAATAAAACATAGTAATAGAAATGAAGAGGGAGTGATAAGTAAACAAAGCTCATACTAATTAATTGAAGTAGAATTACAGAAAATGGTGGAACTCATGGAGAGATAAAAGCAAGTTACTCCAGAGAATACGTAAAGAGACTTTAGTAATATTTTCCTCTGAAAAGAAAACTTTCAATTTTGATTGTTTTAAGATGCAATGTGACTAAGAACTTTTCCATTTCTGTTCCTTGGGTTTCAAGCCTTATTGTTTCAGGGGCTCTGACCTTTCCTTAGTTGCTTGGATTCCAGAAAAGTTTTGAGCTGTCAAATTTCTATCCAGGTGGCCTCCATAAATATCTCAACAGAATTTATTTTCTTTAATTTTCTTTGGCTTTATTGGAGAATTTGCTGATTGGGAGACTGTTTGGAGGCCAGTATGCCCAAAGATGGATAGCCACATCTGCTAGCCATTTGGATTAATTATTACACCTGTGCCATAAAACTTGCATTAATAAAGAGGTGGCAAGGAGACTCATACCGCAGCCTAGACAGGACTTTCATACCTTCCCAAAATTTCTTCCTTGTCAGTGGCATGCCACCATCCTATCCTTTGGCATACTATCTTGTAGTAGTCTCTGTTTCTTTGTTCAGTACCTCCAGGACTAATGTATTTCTGAGTCCTTCTGGCTCTCTATCACAGACAGCTTTCAGAGTCATCCCTTCGTACACTTTCTTTCTAATCTATATTCTAGTCTGCACCTCCTCTTATCACATGACACCTAGAATATTACAGAATCAAAATTGTACCTCTTGTCAGCTGCTTATTCCTTCTGGCTGCACTTTATACAGTAGAAAAATATTTCTCAAACATTTTCACCAAATCCTACTTCAACACTTTTACTGGTAAATATGTATTTCTTCCTTGATCTACAAATTGGCTCCCAGAAATTTATATGGTTTTCTGCTTTTTAAAAATCAACTACTTCATATTGGTATGCAAGGCTGTCAATCAACATCTCTCAGTATTGCTGTTCTTATTTATGATTGATCTTTGACCTATAATTACTTTCTGCTTCAGCCAAGTAAATTCTCTTGCTCTCATGTGGTCATTTTGATTCTTACCTGCTGGTTCTTTGAAATCTTAATTTCACAGGATATCTCTAAATACATTCCTCCTTTCTTTCCATCAACTTCCCCTGTAAATCCTTTCCAGGAGTCATCCCTTATACCACGTTCAGATCCCAATCAAACTTCCATATTAAAAAGAGATCTATACCCTAATGTGAATCTGTTGAAAATCCAGTACATATAAGTCTGGAGTAGGCCCTGAAAATGAAGGAGGGAAATAGTCTTTGCACCTTAATCTAGGCTGATGTTGATGAAAAAACATCAGTGTTCATAATGCATCATCCTTTGGCTAAAGTTTTTTCTATGTTGCAGAGCCACTTGACACACTTAAGGAAGTGACTAAGAAAGCAGACACTGGCTTAGGTAGTGAGATCTGGGAAATCAGCTATGTTAATAAATGAGATGACAGGTGTTTCAACTTCATATCCCTTATACAAAAGTTATTAATAAGAAATATGAATCCTGGAAGACGAGAGAAAGAAAAGGCATCAGTGGACCAAATGTGCCTTCATTTTTGACCCTTCTATTGTATTTGAATTTCTAGATTATAATAATTGAAACACAACTGAAAGAAGTTATCATGAAGTTTCATTTCTTTTTGAGTTCAGAGGTAGATCACTTTTAACAAGTACTGTCTTGTGATTCAATAGATTTAGAAATGATAAGATTAAATAACATGATTTTCTTATGAGAGAGATAGAATCTTAGGTGAGTAAAAAAATTCTAGTTCTGACCAGTACTCTATTTTATATTGAGAAATTGCTTCTTCCTTTTTCTTTCATATAGTTTGTTCTCCTACTTTTCTATTGCTGATTCTGTCCACTCTCTTCTTCATGCTCCTTCTTCATTCTGTGTTTCTCCCTCTCTTTTTGAAACACATTGCTCTTAAATATAAAGGAAAAGAAAATCATTAATCACTCTGCAGGATACAGTGCTTAGATGGTTATAGTTGCTAAAGGAGGTCTGGTTAGCATCAGCCGATTTTTCATTTCCTTTCAGTGGGGACAGTGGACTGCTCTGTGTCCCTTGGGGCAGCAACATGAATGTAGGTATTGAACATGCAAAAGGAGACAATTAAGACCAAGTGCTGAAGATACAATAGCATTTAGTTAATCTAGTACTTGAACTGGAGTCTGTTAGCCTCTACTTTGTTTTCTCTGAACTGCTGACACAAACTTTCCAGGATAGAGGTTGATCAGAATTAACTTTGCATTATCTGATGGACAATGATTCCTTCTTTTGTTATTTATTCTTCTCCTCATTTGAAACTTATTTTATTGAATTTTGAAATTTGAGTCCTACAGTTTTCAGAGAAGAGGATTTAGTGTTACTTAAAGATCTTCTAGTGCATTAGTAGGATTTTTTTTAATGAGAATTTGACATCTATAGGATAGCCTAGATACAGGGAAAATTATGTGAGAGACTGATCTTTCATCCAGAAAAACATGAAAAATTCAGTCAACTTTGACCTTTTAGGTATAAGACTTAAAAGGGACAATGGCAATATTTAATCAACTCCTCATTTTGCAGAATATACCACAACAAATAATGGATAGATAAAAGTGGAAAGTAAGAAAGAGAAGTTAAAAGATTTGATGGGTTAAAGAAAATACCGAATATATATCTGGTAGGAGAGATTATGGAGAATAGAGAAGAGGCAATAGCCATACAATTTATGAACCTTTTCCAAAATTGAAAAGATGTGTTCTCATATTGATGACATACATAAGTCAAAGACAAAAAGTAAGAAAAATTCACAATTAAGTGTACTGTAACAGAAGCATACTTTAATAGAAAGGTAATGACCTGGTAGAAAATTTTAAGAGCTTCATGAAGATAAAGATCAATTGGTTATGGAGAAATAATAGCCTAAAAAAGTAGTCTTTATATATAAAAATAGACCTATAAGAAGCTTCTCAAAATAGCAAAAATAAAGGATAGGGGATTACAGAATACTCTTTTTCCCAATGTGCAAGGAGAAACTAATTTACAACCTAAAAATCCATAAGTAAGTCAGCAAGATGAAAGGTGATTTAAAGAGATTTTTGGGTGCAGATTTAATATATTTATAATGTAAGCATCTTTCCCTAACAAACTAATAAAAACCTACATAAGCAAGAATGAAATTGAACCAGAAAGAAGAAATCAGATGGTAGAGATAAGAGTAAGAAATGACTAACCTGAGCCTTCCCAAAACTGAGGACGAAGTGACATAAATGATAATTATTAATGTTGTTCAGACAGAAATATTGTTTAACCTTAAGTGTTCTTAATTTATGAATGCATATTAAAAGTTTAATGCAGATCATTAAAGAATAAAAATAGGTTACATTTTATACATCAAATCAGAAAATCAAATAAATAAAGATAGGAAAGAATAGAAAAGAAAAAGCAGGACTGGGGATGTATCTCAGTGGCATGGAGCTTGTTTGGCAAGTAGAAGGTCCTGAGTTCAATCCCTGGTACAAAAGAAAAAAAAAGAAAGAAAAGAAAGAAAAAGCAGCAAAGGAAAATTATAATGATACAAAATTACATGAGATAACATGTCAAAATACAACCCAATAGTCTACTTATGAGAAAGTTGTAGTTAATACTATCAGATCAGTACACTGCAAGAACTAGGAAAGATAAATTAAAGAATTCAGTTTTTTAAAACCAAATAGGCATGGAAGCAACAAAAATAATAATTCAAAATTGTATTACTAAGAAGCTAATACATAGATTAAACAGGGATAATAAAAGATATTCTGATTAACCTCCAATTAGGAGGATAAAAGAATAGCAGGAAAATAGGAAAAAGATGACTTATTTAAACTCAAATTCTATCATTGATTACATTAAATGTAAGTACACTTAACACCTCAAAACAGTTAAAGATTGTAAGACTGGAGTTGAATACTTAAAAATGCTTTACATAGGAGGAAGAAATTTGGTTGATAGAAAAAGATAGAAAAAGTTACTAAAATAGCTGGTGTTAATGGAAAAAATGGGTATTTCATAGTGAAAACAAGATCAAAATAATAGGAAGTTATAACTACTTAAAATTTGTGTGCATCTATTCATATAGCTTCAAAAATAAAGGCAGAAAATTTTGATACAACTGAAAGGAAACATGTGCATTTATGTGCATACTTGTATCAATAAGGTTTTATTTTTCTTAAGATCTGAGATAAAAATACCAAAAGGATAGCATTTTTAAAATCCTGTTTGTTATAGTATTGAATTATTTAATAATTCAGGAAATATTTACAAAATACTTTAAAAATATTGGTGGTCCCATCGATCTTTTGTACTTTAGAAAATATTGTTGTCACAGAAAGAGGTTGTGCTGGATGAGCTTGAAAATACTTTTGAGTTTCATTATTCTGTAAGTATAAAAGTCTTTTCTTCAGTAAAAGATAAATTATCTTTATTGTAAGGTCATATAGCAGCCTAACTTTACACACACGTGCACAGAATGATGTGGTGCTGCTGGATAAGTTTTAAGCTTGGAAAATATCTCTTTAGCTGTTTCCTATTATTCAGTGCATAGCAAAAGCAGATTTTGTGTTTGGGTGGATCTGAGAGCAGTTTAGTGTATAATGTGATCTGCACAATCCATAAAAGGAGGGGCAACTTTTCCTGGGGTGAAAGCTCCATGTCATTACCCACCTGTTTCACATGAAAAGTTTGTGTCTAGAGAGTGCACAGGTGAGGTCACGATCCTCCATGGAGATCAGAGCTCTTTGGATGGCTTTGTGGTAAGCAAGTCTGGTGCTATGGTAGATGGGCTTATAGTTTTTAAAATAAGATACTTTGCAGCTGCATTCCACTTTATTCTGCTTATTTATTGAGGTATGGTTTTGAATAGAATTTGGAAAAAAAACCAAAGCTTCCTGAGCACTAGGGAAGACCGTGGCCTAGTCATGAACAAGAGAAAGGATGTCTAGTGTGCTCCCTGGCTGGGATAATGACAGGGGTGAATCTGAGAGCTACAGGTCTCTCTGGTGAAGCAATAAATCTGGGCCTGTGCACCCAGGCTCCTTCTTCTTGAGGGCCTTAGATGTTTCTATTAATAAGAACATTAGTATGATAAAAACCACTAAGTGGAATATAATTGCTCAATTCACAAACTTAACACAGATTTAGTACTTACCATGTCTCATAAATCAAAGACTGGTTTTCCTCGTTATCATCATTATTACCACATGAAAAACAAGACAAAATGAAAACACAGGAGACCCTTTGTTTTCCTGAATTGTTTGATAAAGTGGAAATTACAGGGTTATTTGGACTCACACCCGCAATTGAATCCTGGTTGCCACTTGAGCAAGGCTTTGAACCAGTTTCTTAATCTGTAAAGTTTCTTAATCTGTAAAGTAAAGGAGATAAATGTGGTCATATATATAATTCTGCTATGAATCTCCGTATCTACTCTAGGTGTCTCCAATGTACCATCTGTTTTACATTAGTTTGCCCTCATTTATGTTTGCTTTTTTATGTTTTCTTAGTGTGTAAATTTTGATCCCTAAGCAGGGCAGCAGCTCCTTGGGATGGGATCCATATCTTTGTTTTTCTTACTTCATTTCCAAACCTCCTTCCAATACAGTGAGTATTTGATCTCCATTGAAACCTCAACAGAGCTGTAAGATTCAAATCTCAGGCAGTGCTTCCATGACACAGAAGTAATGTCTCTGGATTGCAATTGGGTGCATCTAGCTTGCTCTAATTTATCTATTCTGTCCTATATGTCTGTCAAGTAAGCAAAACATATTGCAATTTTGATATCTTCTCAGAGGAAGGTATGTAAAAACAGAAGTGTCACTGGCCGACATGGGTCCTTACTTTAGTGATAATGGAAATTAAAAATAAAATAACTGTATGAATTTACAGCCAAAATCTTTAATTAGAAATTAGGAGAAGATAGGGAAAGGACTCCGGCTTGAGTGGTGGGAGGGGACTTAGTGATAAAGAGGATGAGGAGGACACACTCTGAATGCTCCCTTCACAAAAATAATGCTGATCAGTTGTCGAGTAGTTTGTGGCAGGCTGGGTGAGGTCTGGTTGATTATTATCTCAATAGTCCCAATTTCATAGCTGTAGAGAAATCCTCATGATTTGAGGAGCAGTTCATTTCCCATAAGAGGAATACTCACAACATGGGGCAGTCTCCATTATTTGAAATTCTCCTGAAATCAAGGGAAATCATGGATTTCAGGCAATGGAGACTTATGGGTATAGGGTTCTTGATCTTGAAAGATGATGAGACCAGCTAGATAAAGGTAGAGCTAATAAACTCTGTCTTGTCAAGTTTTAGACAGATGCTTCCTAAATGACTAACAGGCCTATATGGAAAGCTGAGAAGAATTTCTCAGCGTTTCACAAAATGAAGGTCAAGCTTCTGGCTATTTGTAGTCCTAAGTGAAGAGTCGTGGCTTTTAGTAAAACTATGTTTAAAGTTCTGCCATTCTTAGATGCAAACACAAATGGTTTTTAATGAGTAGCAGGTTAATGGGCCTAAGAGTTTGTCTTCTATTCCAACAGTGGTCTCTGACTATGTCATGGCTGTCAGAAGTAGAGCAGAAGAGGCAAATAGTAATAGAAGTAGAGCAGAAGAGGCAAATAGTAATTTGCCTTAGCAATAATAATGTGAGAACAAAAGAGAGATGATTTCTGAAATTTATCAGTCACACAGAATCTGGACTTAAAATGGCTAAAGTTTACCTACTGTTTGACTATCATTTTACCTTTACTATCTTCATCATCATACCAGCAACATGAGGCAGAGTCTATTATTCTTACCATTAAAGATGGAGAAAATAAAGCTTTGTGAGGTGGATTAATTTACCCAAAATGATGCAACTACGAAGAAGTAAAGAGGCAGAAATTGGAATCCATACTGCCTTCTCAGGTAATAGAAGAGGCTCAGTAATAATCTTTGAAATGCAAAATGCATGGATACCAAAGTGACCTGTTTGGTATAGGACAACTAGAAAAAATATTTTTAAAAAAGACAAGAATAGAGGCCAAGCTGTATAGGGCTTTAACACCTGCCTGGATATAACTAGAACCACTCAGAGAGGAAAAAACACTTCAGTGCCTGATCATAGGCAAGCTTATAATGTCCTTTTATTACTGTTTTCTGTTTTCTTTGTTTTTGGTACCAGGGATTGAACTCGGGATTTTGTGCTTGCAAGGCAGGCACCAGAACCGCTGAGCTAAATCCCTGGCCCATCTTACTGTTCTCATTTAAAGAAGGCTGTTCCAGAGCCACAAGACTTTAATCAGGACTGTGACAGTTTAGTACTTTTATGTGAAGACATATAAGAAAGACAATTTCTCAGCCTTAATTCCTCTTTTGTAAAATTGGAGGGCTGGAGGTAGCTATTTTTAAGTCTCATTCAGCTGTATCACCCTGTGACTTTATGATGTTTGAAATTTATTCCGTTTCTGCCACTTGAATAGTTTATCTTTAAAGACAGCCCTGGCTGCATAGTCCTTCGAGCTGGCTAATCTAGCTTTCTGTTCCCTGCCAATCCAAATCATGCAAGTTCAACATCAGATGTGAGTACCAGTCTGACCCTTTCATCCTTTTTTTGATATATATATATATATATACAATATCTTACAAAATGAATGTCCACCAATATGGAAATGGTGGTATACTCTTATTATGGAATATTATGTAGCTACTTAAAATAATAAATTGAATATGACAAATGAGAAAATAAAGCAATTATAAAATATACTGTATATGTCATTTAATATTTTACATATTTATGTCATAAATATATATCAAGAAGCTCAGAGAGATCAATTCATGATGAATTTTTAAATAAGGAAAGCTTGTTGCAGATTCATAATTTGAGTATAACTCTTTTTTAAAGAAGGAATGAAAAGAAAGGAGGGAGGAATGAAGCTAGAAAACAAGGAAGAAAGAGAGGAAGATTAAGGAGTAAGAGATAAAGGAAAGAAGGTAAATAATGTATGCAGCGTGATCAAAAAATAGAGTGAATGGTTAAATTTTTAAAAAATGTGTTACAGTAAAAGACACATTGCTCACAATGCCCCTTGATACACTCCTGCTCCCTTTGAACAAACATCTCATTGTTCTTGCCACTGTGTGCAGGAATTCTGGAAGTCCTCCCTCTTGCATGTCTGTGGTTGCAGTCTCACGACTGTCCCCATGTTCTGAATCAAGTTGAAATGTTTACATTTCATGATCTTTGGGACCCTGGGAAGACCCAGAATTCTCCTGGTGCCAGATCCAGTGATTAAGGTGGATGCAGACTCTCCATAATGTTTTTAGGATTGTCTTTCCACTAGATGACACTTGACACCAGCATTAACTGCATGTTTGATTGTGCCTCATAAAGACACAAGGAAGATTCCCAGAACTGATTCAAAAAGTGGCAAGTAGAAAAATGAATGTGTTTTTAGTGAGGGAAGTATTTTGAGGGGAATTATTGACCATATGTCTTTTACTATAATATTTTTTAAATTTAGACATTCACTGTATTTTGATTATATTTGTGTGTGTGTGTGTGTGTGTGTGTGTGTGTGTGTGTACTGATTCATAAGACCAAGAACCTGCTAAGTTTTTTTTAATGTTATTTATTGTTTGGCTTTTTACCATAAGTATGTATTTTAATAGTAAATGAATATAAATGAAGATTGTAATTTTAATTCTTGATTTACTTTCATATTTCTCACCTTCTCCACAAAACACCGACAACATTCCCTCATCTTGCTCCTCTGACATTTTGCAGATTTCTCTCTTTTCCACAGAGAATGACTGCTTTCATGTAATGTTCACCAGCTAGCATTTTTCATAGAGAATTATTTAATGTTAGCTAGAAAAGGAAAATGTTTTCCCTTCATGTTTTCAAATACCACATTTGTATTTTATTGTGCTGTTGAATATGTTTTTTAAAAGCCCTGCTAAAAACTGATTCCCGGACTCTGGACTGTAGTAAGCTTTCCTCAGCAGAGAGCTCCCACTCCAGGAGAGCAATTGTCTGACATTTTATGTTGCTGGCAAGGTATCATTCTTAAAGCTCTAGGATCACCTGTGCATTCGTGTGTTTCAAAGGAAAATAACTGTAAAATTTTTAGAAGAATTGTAAGCTATCCTTTTTAATGTTTGACCCACAGAGAACCCCTGAGAATGTTATTGCTATACAAATCAAATCCATTTGTGGTTCAGGGAACAAAAGAGGGAGGGGGGGAATAGAACAAAAGAAAAGCAGACCATCACATTTTTTTCAATAACATTTTGATATGTTGAAATCTCCAAAGAAGTGAAGGGCAATCTGAGTATCAGAGTGTTCAAATGTCAAAGCTAAATGAGAATTTAGACACTCTTGAATTCAGTCCTCTCCCTTACAAATGAGGAAACTGAAGCCAGGTAGATAAGCTTATTTGCACCAGATAGCACAACATGGTGGTGGTAGAGTTGGGATTGTGCCCTCTATTTCCCACCTCCCCAAACAAAGATAAACTGGGTGGTGGACCAGGTTGATCTGATTTAGGATCTTGGACCTTCCACTTTGTAGTCATCAGAGTCACAGAGATGTTAGTGAGGAAGGAAGTTAGTATTGTATAGAACTATACTCTGGGTCGCAGTAGCCACTATCCATTATGGTTAAACTAATTACAATGAAATAATAGTCATATAAGTCACATTTTATTACTTAATAGCAATACTTGTCTAATAGCTATCATATTGCCAGTGTAGATTATAGAATATATCCAGCATTACAGAAAGTTCTATTGGCTCCACCTGGTAATAAATATAATGCTTGAAAAAATGAGTTAATGTAGGAAATACAGTAATTAACAAGAGACTCTGAATAGAAGGTACTATGATAAGCACAAACCAACTCTTAAGGAATTAGACAAGCGCTCTTAGAGAAAAGTGACCAAACACATATGGGAGAAAAAAAAAATCAGTTGATAACCCTTGAAACCCAATATAGTGAAAAACAAAAGGCTATTGCATTAAGAGAAACATGGCTAACAGAAGATATTGGGGCTCAAACTTTCCAATGTTTCAATTGCTTGATAGCCACAAGATGTTGATCCTGTATGATGTAGTTGTTTTGGAATTCTAGAGTCTATTCAATGCTTGCATTTTCCAGACATTAGATTCAGTCAGTTTCAGTTTCTTCCTTCAGTATTGGCTACTTGTTCCCCATACTTCAGCCCCAAGAGAAGCAGCTGAGCACATGTTCTGGGGTAGCTTACTGAGCTTCAACAGCCAGAATGCATAATGCAGATCATATCTTTTAAATATCAGAGACCTGTTTTCTGATTGAAGATTCCTGCTTTTAATCATAGATTTAAAGGCACAGAGCCAGCCAGATATTGTTCCAAACTCCTCTTTTCAACAAATAGTTCTGGGAAAGCTATCTATGTGTGAAAGAATGAATTTATATTCTTACCTAACACCATTTACAAAAATAAACTCAAAGTGGATAAAAAACCTAAACATAAGAGCTAAAGCTATTAAACTCATAGAAAAGAACACAGAAGAAAATTTCTATGACATTGGATTTGGCATTGATTTCTTAGATATGACACTACAGGTACAAGCAAAAACAAAAAATAGATAAGCTTCATGACAATTAAAAAATTTTTGCATCAGTGGACACAACAGTAAAAATAAGCCTACATAATGGAAGAAAATATTTTCAAATAATATATCTGGTAAGAAGAGCCTATTGCACAAAATATGTATAAAACATCTAAAACTCAACAGCAAAACAAACATGATACAAAATAGGTAAAGGATTTGAATAGACATTTTGCTAGAGAAGATATACAGATAGC
The DNA here is from genome assembly GCF_000247695.1 of Heterocephalus glaber. The sequence continues at coordinate 14,084,979 of NW_004624772.1, forward strand.
ATGCATATGAAAATAAATTCAACATTAGTAATCATTAGAAAAGCAGAAACCAAAACTATAATGAGATCATCTCACACTCATTAGGATGGTTATTTTCACAAAAACAAAATAAATACTGACAAAGGTGCAGAGAAAGTGACGCTTTGCACTGTTTTGTGAAAATGATACAGCTGTTACTGAAAGTGCTGTGATAGTTTCTCAGAAAGTTAAAAATAGATTTACTGTAGGATCTTGCAATTCCATTTCTTGGAATAAACCCCAAAGAATTGAAAGCAATGTCTCAAAGAGAGATTTTGCATACTCACTCATGATCATCGAAGCGTTAATCTTAATAACCAAGAAGATGATGCAACTTAAATGCCCACTGATGGATGAACGGATGAAGAAAATACATTATACACATACACTGGGATATACACTGGGATATTATCCAGGCTTTAAATTGAAGTGGACTCTGACACAAGCTTCAACATGCATGGACATTGAGGACATTTTGCTCAGTGAAATAAGTCAGTGGCAAAACCCAACCAAACAACAAGCAAAATGAGTATGACTCTCTACATATGAGGTACACAGAGTAGTAATAATTGTAGAGATAGAAAGAATAGTGGTGCCTGGGGTTGGGGGTAGAGAGAAATAGGAAGTGATTGCTTCACGTGTGTGGAGTTTCAGATTAAAACATTCAGAACATGGATGGTGATGATGGTTGTATAACTGTATGAATGCACTTAATACCAATGAACACAAAAATATTTACAATAAAAAATATTACTTTATGCATATTATGCCATAGTAAAAATGGAGACAATAGAGTTTTCAAGATTCCCAATGAATGCCTGAAACCATGGATAGTACCACACCCTTTATGTACACTGTTTTTCCTATATATACATATTAATGATAAAGCTTAATTTAATAATTAGGCACATTAAAAGAGTAATAACAGTAATAAAATAGAACAATTAAATTAACATACTGTCATAAAGGTTATGTGAATGTGGTCTGTTTCTCTCTAAATATTTTATTATACTTTTAGGTTTTTTTTTTAAAGAGAAATGTATGGCTTCTCTTTGGTTCTAAATTGTCTTTACACTACTCTTTGGGCCTATTATTAAATAAAATAAAGGTTACTTGTACAGAAGCACTGAGATATTGTGCCAGTGGATCTTATAACCAGGTGAGCTAGTAAATAACTAATAGGAGCATAGTGTATACAGTGTGAATTCATTGAACAAAAGATTGATTTGCATTCCAAGTGAGACAGAATACAATAGCAATTTCATCATGCTTCTCAGAATGGTGCACAGTTTAAAACTTATGATTATTTATTTCTGGAATTTTCTATTTAATATTTTTAGATTGTGAGTAACTGCAATTGTGAAAAGTAAAACCTTGGATGGAGAGGACTTCTGTATTCCTATAAAGGAAGATAGCTGGAAAACACTCTACCACCAAGCTACATCCTCAACCTCTGTAATATTTTTTTAAAGATCTGCTTTTCATTTTGATTAGTTTTACGAACACTGGAGGACAAATTTAGACTATTTAGATCTGAAATCTACTATCAGCTCATGGTGGTGTAAGACCAATGTGGGACTTAATAGATCTGAATTACTGTCCCATCTTTATACTATTACATAGCTGTGATATTGAACAGGTCACTTAATCTCCTTGTATCTGTCTTTCTTTACCATGGGTGTTAGAAGGCTCAAAAGAAATAACGTCTTTTAAAAATTATATACTTTGGGGCCGGGGATTTAGCTCAGTGGTTCTGCCACCTGCCTCGCAAGCACAAGGACCCGAGTTCAATCTGTGGTACCAAAAAAAAAATTATATACTTTGAAAAATTAAAAAATGGAATGGATGTATAAAATAATGTTGCAAAACAAACTCTACAATGTTGAGCTTAAAAATTAAACTAAATCTTATGGGTCATTGTGACCACCCACCATCTGCAAAAGAAAATTGTTTTGCTTTACTTTGTTGCTGCATTCTTTGGAAAATACACAACTTGCCTAACGGCTAGAACTATAAGGAAAGTAATAATGGTATATCCAGCCTCCATTTGGCAATCAACTATTCATATCTATCAAATATCTCATGTCTATAGTGACATGTAATTAAATCCTTACATTGAAAAAACTATGTGCTTTGTTCTCCTTTACTTACATCTCATTTTGTGTTAATCATGAAAATAGCAGATCTGAATATTTAAATAAATTCAGTGAAGCAGAACCTACAAAATAAATGCCTCTTTCCTACACAGTGAGAAGGATATATATTTATTATAATTAGTAACAAATTCTCCATAGGGAATTAATTTTGTAAAATATTACTGGAGAACATATTTCCTCATTCTTAGCGTTCCTTGGAATATATGAAGTAACAGATTTCTTAAATTGACTTCTTTAGATTGCAAATGATATATATCCAATTTAAACTAGTTTAAATAAAGGAATTTAATGACTTAATTGTGAGGTTCAGGATTCATTTTGGCTTTTGGCACTGGGCTATTCTTATGATATAATTCTTCTCCATTATTAATTTCGAGTTACCAGTATGACATCACAGAATTTGCAATTGGGAAGAGAGGCGCACAACTGGATTTTAAAGCCCAGTACAAATCAGTCTAGTGTATATCTATCGAAACGCTAAGTATAGTGCTGTGGGCCAAAGCTCTAGAGTAAAACACGTCTCCTCTCCTGACAGAAGGAATGGAATGAGAAGGGAAGATGGAGACTTAACTTTTATTACAACATTTACTAAGAATTTATGAAATGCCAAACACTCAATTCCACTCTATTTTAATTAGAGTTTAGACTTTGAATCCAGGCTGCTTGGGCTTAAATATAAGTTTTATGATTTAACTACTTGATCTTGAGTAGTTACCTAAATCTCTGTTTTAGTTCCCTAATCTACAGAAAGCGGGTAGTAGCAGCATCTGGTGTAGAGAACTGTTGTGGGAATGAAATAATATGTAGAAAGAATTTAGAATAATTTCTTATTCATGGTGAGTTCTTACCAAACATTTGTTGCTAATATTTTATTGTTATTTTCTAATCCTCATAAAATCTCTTTGGTGTGTATTATCTCTAGTGAAGAAAATCAGAGCACAAGTAACTTGCCTAAAGACATATATAACACATAATATAGCTGGACTGGTTTTTGATCCTAGGTATGTATAATTCCAAGTCTCACACTGTTTCTAGTACATACCACATTGATTGCAACAGGACTATTTATCATATGCCTATTCTGAACCACCTGTCATACTGGGAGCTTTAAATAGATTTTAAAATGTATTCTTTGAAATAATACAATGGATTAGGGTTTTCTATTTTTACATTACAAATAATAAAAAAAAGTTCTAAGGATCAGAGAGCTGAAGAAATTTCTAAGGCCATACAGTGAACAGAGATTTGAATTGCATCTGATATATTTGGAGAAACATATCCTTATTTACTCAGCTAAATTACTACATATATTTTTATCATTATGTTGAGCCTTGTGTCTTCATTTTATTCTAATACAAGATGTGAAACACAGGTAGCATGAAAAGTGGCCAATGAGAAATAGAAGTGCAATGCATTCCAGTAACGAAACAAGGGGAAAGAGGTTTATTGTGGAGTTAGGGAATACTTCATGGAAAAAGTGGCATTTCACTGGGTCTTATTAATTAGCTGAATTTTAACAGACTAATGGGGACAAGGAATGCATTTATTCTATAGAAAACAGCCTTAATACAGACTTGAGAGCATGTGTATATTTGGAAAATGTCAGCAGACTAGAGAGGTATTATGGGACAGATAGTTGAAAATGGTAACATGGGCCTGAATTTTAGAAGGTTGTGCAGGCATTATGCTAAGGAATTTGGTCTTAATTCTGTGATACAAGGAAGCCACTGAAGGCTCTGGAGAAGGGAAGTTACAGGGACTGGCCTGTATTTAGGAAAACAAGGATTGGAGCAAAGTATAGGTTAGACTGGGGTAGGAAGAAAGTAGAGCCGTGAGGATGAGTTATGTCATTGCAATAGTTTATGTAAGCATTTATCAAATCCAGAATTAAGATGATGTATTAGTTACTCTTGTCATTGCTGAGACAGAATACCTGAAACCCAACTTTAAAGGAGGAAAGGTTTATTGTACCTTATGAGAGCTACAACTCTCATCCTGTAGAAGATTTAGTTCATAGTTGGCTGGCTCTAAGGAAGGGTGGCATGGCAGAGGGGGATCATAGAGGAGAAACAGTTCATGGTGTGCAGAAGGCAGGAAGGCAGCAAAACAGCAGGTAGCAAGAAAGCAGCAAGCAGTGACAGCAGTCCTTTTTCTATATTCTATCCAGGCAACATGCTCTTGGGGTAGGTACCACTCACATCCAGGGGAGCCTTGCCATTATCCACACCTGGAACAATACCAAACAATCAGTGGACTAATTTGGTAATCATACACCCATAATTCCAGCATCACACACTCTAGATCCAGCCACCTCTGAAAATTCCCACCTATGACTGCATGAGGCAGGAAGGATATCTAGACACAAGCTATAACCGATGGAGTTGGAAAGCAATGGAAGAGTTTGAAAAATACAGACTTAGAATGTACCGTTAACAGAGCCCATCCCTGTAAGTGAGAAAATATCATGCATGAACTATTGATGGCATATCAGTACCTACATTTTAATTTGACATATCTTTATTGGCCACCAGAAAAATGTATGTTACATTAGGCACTGATAGCAATTCAAAGACAAATATGAAAATTTAAGAATATTTTTCAGAATAAATATTTGCCATATGTAATGCCAAACCTTTTATGTGTACTATCTAAACTAATTACCACAGTCCTATGAAATATTTATTAATAATTTCTCCAATTTACAGGAGGACATCAAAGATTGGAAAAGCAAAATAACTTGCTCAAAGTCATACAGAGAATAACAAAGCCCACATTGTATTCCTTTTATAAATAATGATATTGGTACAGACCTAGACATTTGTTTCTGGCCTGGACAGTTACAGTAGTTTTCACCTAGACTTGATGCTTCTACTCATTCCTTAACTAGTTTACTCATCTACCAGGTAACATTTTTAAAACATAAGCTATCAGAATAGTGCAGACCTATGACCCCAGGCTTCTAGGAGGTTGAGACAAGAAGATTGCAAGTTTGACCCCAGTAGAGGCAACTCAATGACTTAGCAAACACTGTCTCAATATAAAAAAATTAAAAATGGTTGGGAATATTATAGCTCAGCACAAAGCCCCTGCATTTAATTCCTTGTAGTAATAAAATAAGTAGATAAATGAACAAATAAATATAAGTCATTCTGCTGCTTATAATCTTTCCAAAGTTTCCAACTACATCTATAATATGACCCTAAATTCTTCTTTCAGCTACCAGGTCCTGTGGAATTGAACCTGACAACTGCTATTGCCCATGTCATACTGCTTATTTCTTGGTCACCAAAGTCCAACTCCCAATTTCTTCAGATCCTGGACAATAATAAGCACATTCCTACCTCAGTGACTTTGTAAGTGTTGTTCCATCTCTCTGGGCTCATTGAACCATTCTTCACTAATCAAGTTCTTGTGGGTGTGTATGTGTATGTGAGTCTGTGTGTGCATGTGTGAGTGTGTGTATGTGTATATGTGTGCACCTATTTGTCATTTGGAGCACTATTATTTCTCAGCCATCTTAGAGCTGATGGTAAAAGCAAATCAGTAATATCATTCGACATTATTTAATCTTTTGACTTTTTATCATAGAATATTTACATTTTTATTTTTAAAAATATTATATGACAATATTGTTGATCTTGGTTACTGAGGTTTTCCTTTCTTTGGTACTCACTTTGTGTTTCTATTAGAGATGAGTGTGCTTCACTTACCTGACCTGTGTCCCAGCCTTAGTTATTTGTTGTTCTTACTAAACTGTGTACTTCATTTAGGGAAGGAACCAGAGACCATTTATCAGTGTTCTCTACCCACCATGTGCAACAGAGTGATTGGCATAGAAAACGTAAAAAATTTCATTTCTTGAATAACAGAAATGCTAGATATTTTGCCAGCAATGTTCAAATGTATTATCTAGTTTTACAATTTCAATAACTCTGTGACTTCAGTATTTTCTTCTGTTTATAGATGAAAAAAGTGATGCTTAAAGATGTTTATTAACTTGATGAAGGTAGGCTCAAATTAACTTTGTGCATAACAGAGGTTGAAGTTGAACCTAAGCTTTTGACTTTAGTTCCAGATATATCTAAGCTCAAGAGCCTCTGCTTATAAGTAATTCATGCAAAGGCTTAGTGAACACTTTTAAGTGCTGTTGCAGAAAGATATTCGGGATTATACGAGAAGCTAGCCTAATTGGTTTAAAAGTTTCTTTTCAAATACCTGGGATTCTTTAATTCCATGATGATCATCTTACAATATAGCACATGGACTTTGGAGATGAACAAAATTTGGAAACCTCAGATTATTAATTTACAGAATGAGAATAATAGCATGCATCAAACTGATTTGTTTGGAGCGCTAAATAAAATAGTACGCAGAAGTTACTTAATAATTTATGTAATTCTATGGGAGGTACTGAATAGTATTTATTAATTTTAATAACATAAGCAGCCTAGGTAAGAGTGAGAACCCTAGATTTTAGGTGTAAAATAATTTCTCCTGCCCTCTGCTTTCATGAAAAGTACCATGTCTCTACTGGTGTATGGGCAGGAACTGTAGTCAATAAAATAGCATACACGCCTCACTAGGTCTTCTGGCTAATCCTGACTAGGTGGAGTTAAACTTTACTAGAGAAATTTCCCTGGGAAATGGGTCAAGGATAGGGTTAGAGAAAGAGAAAAACCAGATAGAGGAAAAAAAACAGATAAGGAAAGGCAACAAATGGCCTTGGGATTGCACCAAAGAACCAGAGAAAAAGTTGACAGGTAGAGCACACAGAGAGAGCCAAATAGATAAAGCCGAGATAACTGTCCCTCTCTACCTCCAATACATTGCAGGTGAAAGAGAAGGGGAAAGGAGCTGACACCAGTATGTACTCACACGTATTCACTCCTCATGCTAGGGTCACTGTATTACCCACTATAGAGTCACTATATTAATTATATAATTATAAAGTACACTAGACATCCACACTCCTCTTTACTAACTCTAAGGTAACCATAAATATGAATTCCCTTGCCAACTAGCTGCCCACCCAAAAAATAAGGCCCTGAAAAGCAGGTCAAGGACAAGTAAACAGACAGAAGCTGCATGTAGACCACTAGAAGAGATGACATAGGCAGAGGTGGTGAGAAGCCACCCCAGTTATGCCAAGTTTTGGGTGGAGGAGAAGGGCTCTTGATCCCCTATAAAAGCAGCCAGAAAAAAAAGGCCCATGTGTCCTTCATCTCTTCATATTCCCCTACCCTGATTCTTTCTTATCAGGGTAGCTACTTATTTTCTCCTTCCTTTTTCGCTTTACAAATAAAATCTTCCTTTCATTAAACTTTGCCCCTCTAAGTTTTTTTTTATTAGGGCTGAGTTTAAGATCTCCATGAGCTGCCAGCATGCAGCAGAGCAGCAGAGCTTGTCCCCTGGGTAGATAGGAGACAATCACTATGTCACTTTCATATTTCTCTCCCTGACAAAGCCACTTAATCCTGCTTTGAAGCTGAGTCTAAAAGCTCTTGAACCAACTTACAAGATCTCCTGATTTTCACTGAACACTCCTGCCTCCTTACCTTTTAGGCTGTAGCTGATTTCCATTAAGCGTCAACCAAACCTTTGCTCTTGGCACTTCTCTTTTAATTTTCCAGATGACCTGGTGCTTGACAGGGACAAGGCGGTACCTCCACTGCATAAATTAATTCTGTCCAGAAAAAGCAGTATTACCTATAAAACATCTCCACATGTATAGAAGAAAAAGAATGACTTTTTTTTTTTTTTTTGCATCCTGAAAGTAAAGTCATAATGAGTGTCTCACAGGAGAGAGCATGGTTTCAATCAGCTGAGGCTGCATATGGGAACCTCCTCTTCTTTACCTATTCTTATGCCAGAATCTTATTCCAAAAATATTGAACCAGTACTGGGATAGAATTAAATCCTGTGCAATATTCAACCTTGGGGTCAACTTCATAACCTTAACCATGATGTGGGTGTTATAGCACATGTTGAGTGACTGATGTAGCATAAATATATAATGGACAACTTTACACACATGCTCACAAATTCACAGGCCTCTGGTACAAAAGACATCTGTCTTCAGACACTTTGGGTTTGAGACTCCTTTGGATTCTCTTTCAAGTGTATGTGCCTTTTAAAAATAGTTTTGGTTCATTTATTCTGCCCTCTCCCATTTTTATGTACACTCCAAGTGCACACATGCACACACACACACACACACACACACACACACATACAAATATTTTGAGATAAAAGTGATGGAATAATACTTTGATTTTAATTATATTCAAAGAAAACTGAAAACTGTCAGTATAATTTATGTGAGTAAAATTCCTATCCTGCTGCTAGATAGGTTTTTTAAAATGTAAGCAAATTTTGGCTAAGTTTGATCCATTATATGGACAATTTAATAGTCTACATCAGTTTTAGGATGTGTTGATGAGGCATAACTGGCTCTTCAAGCCTGGGTATAGCACACAACGAGGCAGCCTTTGATACCAAAAAGTAAATGCAAAGGAAATGAAATAAAAATGTGTATTGACAAGGGGTGACTGAATAAATCAAGGCAGACTTGGGGAAGAAGCAGCACAAAGAGTCAAAAAGAAGGTGCCTACCCCAAAGCCATTACTAAAAGTGAGGTGGTAAGATAGGCAAACAAGACCTCCACCCTGCATTTGAGGTCACTGTGAACACAAGAACCTAGCAGTTTCCTGCAGCACTTGAGTCAGGCTGGCTAAGATTGGGAAAAGACCCATTCAGTTACACCAAATTCCAAATTCTCAAAGGCAGTTTTATAAGCTAAATAAATAGTTTTAAGTTTGGAAGTGGTTTGTTGCATTATGTATCAAAAATAATAGAAATAGAGACACCAGATGAATCACTGTGTGGTTCTTCAGAAATAAGAATTAAGTAAAAAGAACAGTTTAATTGTAAGAATAAACCAGGAGAACATTTGTTTAAAATTTGTTTAAAAGGGGAAATAGATTCTCATAGACAAGGGGGAAGCAAATTTTTCAGGTTTTGAGGTCTTGCATTAAGGCAGCACAGCCTTAAAAGTAAACACATTCAATATCACATCATGACCTCTTACTTGCTAAGTGGCTCTTATGTCGAATCAGGATTGTTCATGGAAACCTTGATTTTGGGTAATCCTACCCATCTTCGAACCTATTCTCCACAGAAGCTATTCGAAATCTGTTCCAAGCTCTTCAGATCCTACACTGTATTTTGGTTTTTTACTCTTTCATCATAATACCTATGTATTCTACATGACAGAGAACTGAAAGGGACTACATAGGGATACTCAAGTTTGTACCACAAGAGGTACAAACTCTGCCTACTTCGTACAAATTTGTCTCTGCCCCAAAATGTTTCTCTCTAATTTTCACATTGCTCCTTCTGCCTATGCTTTGTATCTGCCTATAAGACTTCTGTTACCTAGCTTATCTTTCTTCTGTATCTGCAATAGTTTACCTTTAATTTCTTCCCATCAGAATAGAAATATTCTAATTCCAAATATTTCAAATTTTTTAAATTTTCATTTTAAAAAATCTTCCTTAACACTTTGTTCTTGAGTGAGAATTGATTTCTGTCTTCTCATGCATTCTCAAACTTTGGAGTAATGTGGTGCACTCCTACTGCTCCCATTTTCTGTCCTTATTTAACTTTCAATTTTATGTAGTTTTGCATTTGTCTTCAACACTATCTGAAATTGTTTTCACCTTGAGCTGGGAATCAGACTGGACATGACATATACAATTCCTCAAACTTGTTTTTCCTAATTGTGTGTGAAAAGTTATGGGAATTTGTCAAATATCCTGGTTTCCCTTAGGATATTATCTTAGACATTATCTACAACTTTTTCCAAGCCAAAGTATGTCTACTGAGTGAAGTATTTATTAGGAATTTTCAGTCTCATTTTAACAGTTGAAAGGGACAGACTTCAAAGCTAAGGCTGCATTCTGTCTAATCATGAGGGATTTTTGTGATATGAGATTCTCTGTGTATAAGGAGCATAGTAAGAGAGTCGCCTCCTACAGAAGTACCACACCTATTAGTCAAAATAGCTGTGTGCTGGGTCCAACATGAAGGAGATGGCTACAAATGGAAGGAGACAGAGAAAACCACAGTCTAAGGTTGTGTCAGAGAGTTAGTCACATCTATAAATTACCAGGCAATGGAAATGTGCATTGCAACCAGGCTGATGCAAATACTCATATGGCATCAAATCTACTTTCCACTGGGCTGGTGATACCTCGTCTAGTTTATTTAAGTTCTTATCATTGGCTCCTTGTTTTTTTCTGGAAAAAACCTTACAACCAGAAACCTATCAGCAAAAAGATATGAAAATGGAATTTTGCATTTTAGCTTATACAATTCAGGAAACACAAAGGGGAGAGTAGAGAAGGCCACAGAAAGCTAATAGTCTATATCCAGAGATAAGACTTTATAACTAAATATTAAAAGAATAACTCATAAGAAACAATCATCTGGGCTGGGGATTTAGCTCAGTGGTTCTGTCGCTTGCCTTGCAAGCACAAGGACCCAAGTTTGATCACTGGTACCAAAAAAAGAAACAAAAAAAGAAACAATCATCTTTAAAAACCTATTAAAACAAAGAAGCTCCACAAATTCACAGGCAAAATTAAAACTAAGCATATATCTTAAATTGAGTAAGTATATTTCACTATTCTTACCCAATTTGAAGAAAAAGAATATTCAGTTAAATAACACAACAAAACTCAATTTTATGCTAAATGCAGTGAACAAACCTGAAATAACATGAGTTTGAAAGGGTAGTACCAAACTCTGCAAATATATACTAGGTAGATATAAATAGAAAGCAAAATGTTACTCTTAACAATGAATAAATAAAAAGATAAATTAAAGTTAAAAATGATTAGAAAATAGCATATTCCACACTGCTAATATTTCTTTTAACAGTGAAATAGAACAGCAATTTTAATAGACTATAGTTATATCAAGTAATTTAGTGTCAAGATTATAAGGCAAAATTACAAAAGATAAAAAAGAAAACTTGTATAAAAAGAAATAGCTTGACAGCTCAAGTGCCCATAAAATATTTTCCCAAATTAACCAAATATTACATCACAAAATAAGATTCAAAAATTCCTCAAATAATGGTACATTACATTCCATATCCAGGAGATAGCTATCAATGGAAGGAGAAAGAGAAAATCATGTCAGAAAACAAAGCAAACAAAAGTCTTATTATATGGAAATGAAAATTCTGATTAATAAAAAATTTTAAATAGAAAATTTGAAGAGATTGCAGATAATTAAGTTTCTAAAATACTACTTATCACAGCTATGCAATAACAAATAAAACAAGTTTTATGAGAAAATTCATATTCTCAAATAATTATATCAATAAACAAAGAATAAAATAAGTAGCTTAAGAATCTGGAGTCAGAAACTAATTGAAAAGGAAAGCAGAATTTGGGCCGGGGATTTAGCTCAGTGGTTCCAGTGCCTGCCTTGCAAGCACAAGGTCCCGAGTTTGATCCCCAGTACCAAAAAAAAAAAAAAGGAAAGCAGAATTGATGAATAAATAGAAACAAGGTGGAAATTCATGAATCAGATAATAAATAGAAAAATAGTACAAAAATAAATTCAAAGATGATAGTTGGTAAAAAACACAATACTCATTGATAAGAAAACTTTGAAAATACAAAGGGAAAACACAACATCATAAAAGAAGGAATTACTGAAAGAAGCAATCACAGACTTAGAAGAAAATAAAAAAATATTGATACTCTTTGTTAATGTTATACATACAAATTGTTAAAACCTTGATTGAAAAACCTTGGAAATTTATCTAGGTAAATATGCTATATGATTTAACTCAAGAAAATTAAAACTACATTCAAGGAAGAAATAGCAGTTCTCAACAAGTTACCTCTTCCAAAAGTGCTCCAGATCCATATATTTATGAGGATATTCTGCCAAATATTTAAGGGATTCCTAACTGCTCCTCTGCATAGAAAATACATGAATTGTATTAAGTATAGTACTCCTACCAAGACAAAAAAGTAAAAATTTTTAAAGAAAAAGTAACTATATAAATGAATGCATTTATGTCAGGACAATACTTCTAAATGAGATATTACAAATATAATTGAACTATTAAAATCTAATTGTTATATGGGATTTAGTCCAGAAATAAAAAAGTTGATGAGACTCAATCCAATAATATAATTTATAGCACCAATAGACCAAATGGGAAAAATGATAAAAATATATTGATAGTTAATACTTCTTTAATGTTTACTGTGTACCAGAAATTATTGTAAGCAGTTTACATATGTTAACTCATTGATTTTTCACAACATTTGTATGAAATAGAATCATTTTTATTTCTAGTACATAGGCCAAGAAATTGCTACTGACAGGCATTTAACTTTGTTCAGGATTATACACCTAGGAAGGGCAGAAGTACATCCAAGAAACCAGGAAGTACTTGTGTCCAAACTCTATTTTCCAAACTATTGTGATATACTGCTGCTCTTTTATCATCTCCACTTTTGCTAAAATGCCATGTAACACAATTCAACATTCAGTTCTGATCTTTGAAATTTACTCATAAATTAATAAGAGGCAAATATCTCTTTAATATAGTAAAATATATCTATCTCTGTTCCAAATTCAGGAAATATATAATGGCAAAACCATTATAAAACTGCAACTAAAATCAAGGTTAAGAACCATTTGATCATCTCAATAACATAAAGAGAATTTGATAAAATCTTTTAAAGATGAAAACACTAAACAAACTAGGCATAGAAAGAAGGTACTTTTGCATAAAAAACAAACATATCCAGGCATGAAAGTGCATGCTTATTGACCCCAGCACTTTAGGAGGCTGTGACAGAAAGATCACACATTAGAGCTCAGCCTGCACAGGCAATTTAGCAAGACACTGTTTCAAAATAAAAAATCAAAGGGGTTGGAAATGTAGGTTAATACATGACCCTGGGTTTAATCTGTGACACCACACATACAAAGAAAAGACAAACTCACAACTAGAACCACACTGAATGGGGAGAAGTTGAAAATTTTCACTCTAAAATCTAGAACAAGATAAGAATGAGAATTTTCATCACCTTTATTCAAAGTAGTTCTGAAAGTACTAGGCAAAGCCATTAAGTGAAAAAACAAAGTCTAAATTGGGAAAAAGGAAATTAAATCAGCCCCATTAGCAGATGATATGATTTTATATAGAGAAAACTATTGAATCTACTAAAAACTTTTAGAAATAATAAGCAAATTCAATACATTTGCAGGATAAAAATTAACAGGAAAATCAGTAGTGTTTCTGCAAGTCAGTAGGAAAATATCTGAAAAGCAAATCAAATCAATTCCATTTAAAATATTACAAAGACATATTTAAGAATAAATTTATCTAAGGAAATGAATGACCTCTATCAATGAAGACTATAAAACTTCAATGAAAGAAATGGAAGAGGACAAAATAAATAAATAAATAAATAAATAAATAAATAAATAAATATCCTATGCTTATGGATTGGAGGACTTAATATTTTTTAAATATCCATACTACCCAAAGTGTCCTACAGATTCAATATAATATCTATCCAAATACCAATGATATGACTTACAGAATTCAAAAATAAATCCTAGCCCAGTGCCTAGGAGGAAGCTTCCCCACCACCATTCCACCGCTCCTAGGGCAGAGGAGGTGAGCCAATTCCAGCTCCCAGGAGGAGGCTCCCTGCCACCATTCCACCACTCCTAGGGCAGAGGAGGTGAGCAGTGTGGGTGTCAGCAGCACACACCCCACCCCGTGGAAAGGAGAAAACACATAAACAAGCCTCAAAAACAGACTTCCAGATCACCTACAGCAACTCCAAAGGGAAACAAGATGGAACAATCTGATACTCAAACACCTGGACTCATTGAACTGGCAACAAAAGAGGATCTGGGAAAAATGAAATCAGAAATAATTACTCAGATAACAGCAAAGATTGTGCCTATAGTGCAAGACATGATTAATAAATCTAGAGAGGACACAGATAAAATAATAGAAGATCTGAGGAACATG
>NW_004624772.1:14115920-14133229 GCF_000247695.1 Heterocephalus glaber
TTTTGGTACTAGGGACTGAACTCGGGACCTTGCACCTACGAGGTAGGTGGTGGGACCACTGAGCTAAATCCCTGGCCCAATATGGAACTTTTTAATATATATTTTGGCCACTTGTACTTCTGAGAGATGTGTTCATTTCACTTGCCAATTTCTCGGTGGGTACTTTTATTTTATATAGTCTAATTTTTTTGAGTTTTTTATATGTTCAAGATATTAGTCCTCAGCTGGAAATCTCTTTTTTCCCATTCTGCAGGTTATCTCTTCATTCCACTAATTGATTCCTTTGCTGTGCAGAAGCTTTTTAATTTGATGTAATCCCACTTTTTCATTCTTATCATTTCTTGTGCAATTGGAGTTCTGTTTAAAAATTCATTTTCTAAACCTATGACTTCAAGTGTTTTGCCTATTTTGCCTTCCAGTAGGTTCAATATTTCTGTTTTAATGTTTAGATTTTGATCCATTTTGATTTTAGCTTAGCATGTGCTGAAAGATAGGGTCTTGCTTCAATTTTTTGCAAGACAGATACCCAGTGTTCCCAGTATCATTTGTCGAATACACTTATCTTTCCTCCATTGTATGCTTTTGGCCTTTTGTTAAACATCAAATAGTTGTACATATCTGGGATCTTTCTGTGTCTTCTATTCTTTTCCATTGATCTGCATGCCTCTTTCTGAGCCACACCTATGCCATTTTGATCACTGTTGCTTTGTAGTATACCTTGAAGTCTGGTATTGTGATGGTTCCTGCTTCACACTTGCTCCCCAAGATTGTTTCAGCTATTCTAGGTTTCTTCTGGTTTCATATGAATTTTAGAATTATTTTTTCTAGATCGGTGAAGTATCTTGTTGGTATTTTTATTGAGATTACATTAAATTTGTATAATAGTTTTAGGACTATGACCATCTTGGTCATATTGGTTCTGCCAATCCATGAATAGGGAGCATTTTTCCATTTTCTGATGTCCTCTTCAATCTCCTTTTTCAGAGTACTGTACAGTAATTTTCTTTGTAGTTGGTCCTTCACTTCTTTGGTCAGATTAATTCCCAGGTATTTAATTTTTCTTGATGCTACTATGAATGGCATTGTTTTCCTAATTTCTTTCTCATTGAGTTCATTATTTGTGTGTACAAATGGTAGTTATTTTTATGTGCTTATGTGATTTTTATGTCCCTGAAGATGGTTATTAATTCTGAGAGTTTTTGGGTGGAATTCTTTGGGTCTTCTATGTACCATATCATGTCATCTCAAAGTGAAGATCATCTGGTTCTTCCTTTTTCCTATGTATCCCTTTTATTTCTTTCTCTTGTCTGACTTCTCTGGCTAACGTTTCAAGTACAACGTTGAATAGAAGTGGTGATAGTGACCATCCTTGTCTTGTTCCTGATTTTAAGGGGATGCTTTCAGTTTTCCTGATTTAGTATGAAGTTAGGAATTGCTTTATCACAAATGCTTTTATTGAATTCAGGAATAGACCTTCTAACCTATTTCTTTCAGGTTTCTTATTGTGAAGAAATGTTGGATTTTGTTAAAAACCTTTTCTGCATCTATTGACATGATTATGTGGTTCCTGTTCTTGCTTCTGTTTATGTGGTGTGTTACATTTATTGATTTACGTATATTGAACCATACTTGCACCTCAGGGATGAAACCTACTAGTCATGCTGTATGATTTTTATTGCATTCTCTTCACTAATATCTTTTTGTTATTGTTGTTTGTTTTTTTGTTGAGACAGAGTCTTGCTTTGTAGTTCAGGCTGGCCCTGAACTCACTACGTAGACCAACCTGGCCTCAAACTCATGGTGACCCATCTTTCTCAGCCTCCTGAGTTCTGGGATTACAGGCATGTGGTACCACACCAGGCTTCTTCTCTAATATCTTGTTCAATATTTTTGCATCAATGTTCATTAAGGAGATTGGCCTGTTGTTTTATTTTTTAGTTGCTTCTTTATTTGATTTTGGGACCAGAGTGATTCTAGCTTCCATAAATGTGTTTGGAAGCACTCAGTACCTCTCAATTTTTTTTGAAGTCCTTCAAGAGTATAGGTGATAAAACATCCTTATAAGTTCTGTAGAAGTCAGCAGTGAAATGATCAGGTCCTGGGCTACTTTTTAGCTGGTAAGTTTTTGATTACTGTTTGGATTTTATTGTTTGTTATTTTGTTTCTGTGCTTAGCTTTGGTAATTTGTATAAGTATAGAAATCTGTCTATTTCTTCAAGATGTTCCAATTTGTCGGAAAACAATTTTCTTAGTAGTTACTATCTTCTAGATTTCAGCACTGTTCTGATTTTGCCTTTTTCATGTCTAATTCCATTGATGTGAATCTTTTCTCTCTTTCTCTTGGTAAATTTGACTAAAGCTTTATCTATTTGTTTTTAATTTTTCAAAGAATCATCTTTTTGATTTTTAATTCTTTGCACTATTTTTTAGTCTCAATTTCAATGATTTCTGCTCTAACCTTTATGATTTCCCTCATTAATTTTGTTTTGGGCTTAGATTGTTGTTTATTCTCAAGTATCTTAAAGTTCCCTACAAGGTCATTTACTTAAGCTTGTTCTGTTTTCCTAATGAGAGCATTGATTGCAATGAACTTCCCCATTAGGACTGCTTTCATAGTATCCCAGAAGTTCTGGTGAGTTGTACAGACATTTTCATTAACTTACTAGAAAGTTTTAAATTCCTTTTGTTATTGATTTCTAATTTCATTCACAATGATCTTCTAGTACAGATAAGCTGATTTCAACTCTTTTATGTGTATTTAAGCAAGTTTTGTGGTCTAATATGCAGCCTACTTTGGAGAAAGTATCATGTGCTGCAGAAAACAATGTATACTCTGTTGCAGTAGAGTAGAATACTCTGCAGATATCTGTTAAGTAAGGGTGCAGTTCAACTCTGGGATTTCTTTTTTTCTTTTTGGAGGGGAATTTTTTTATTGATGTTTCTGTTTCATTTATCTATCTCTTTGTGAAAGTGGGGAGTTAATATCTTCCACTATGATTGTGTTAGTATTTATTTGATTTTTTATGTTCATTAATATTTTTATGAAGATAGGTGCCCAGTATTCAGCACATAAGATTCATAAGTGTTATCTTTTCTTCTTGGGTTGTTTCCTTAACTAGTATGTAGTGACATTCTTTGTCCTTCTAATCAGTTGTAGCTTGATGTTTACCATCTCTGAGATTAAAATTGCTAACCCTGCTTGTTTTAGGAGTCTTAGTGCATGAAATATTGTTTCGCATCTGTTTCTTTTTAGCCTATGAATAACTTTCTTGGGTTAGATGAGTTTCTTCAAAACAACAGGCTATTGTATTGTTTTTTGATCCAGTCTTTAATCTGTATCTTTTCATTGGAGAGATAAAGCCATTAACATTGAGAGATATTACTGAGTTGTTTTGATTACCTACTATCATTGTCTTCTTTCTCTATTGGTGAATCCTTTGTTTGTTTGTTTTCTGTCATTTTTGTTGTTGTTGTTTATCCATTGACTTTGGTTGGTCTTTTCATTTTGTCTGTTTTTATCTTTATTGATTTCATCGTTTCTGTCTAGGATATTCTTTAGTATTTTCTGGCATTCTGGTTTAGTATTCATATATCTCTTCAGATGATAATTTCCAGGAAATGTCCTTATTTCTCTATGTGTTTTAAGGGAAAAATTTTCCTGAGTATTTAATCTGAGTTGGAAGTTTAGGTCTTAAAAACTTTCACTGCAAATTCTTCTGACCTTTAAGGTATGTGTTGAGAAATCTGCTGTAATTCTAATAGGTTTGCCTTTATGTGTGACTTTATGCTTTGAAAATTCTGGGTTTTTTGTTGGCTACCTGGCAATTTAATAGGGATATATCTAGGTGAGCTTTTTCATCATGGTTGTTTGGCATTCCAGAAGTCTTGCTTACTTGAACGTAGAGGTCTTTTCTCATATTTGGGAAATTTTCTGCTACACTTTCTGTAATCATATCAATAATTCCATCCTTTTCTTTAACTCCAGTTAAGAGTTGGTCTTCTTAGAGTTGGCTTTCAATAGGTCTTCTTAATGTCAGCTAATAGATCTTCTGGCTACTGGATGATCTTTTCTTGTTCTCTTACATTTGTGTGTGTGTGTGTGGCTTGAGTACTTCATTGTAATTTACCATTTTGTCCTTGACTTGAGACACTATCTTCATATTGGCCATTTCTGCAATTTATAAATTCTCTACAGTTTTTTATTTCAGATATTTCTGTCTGATATCTTTTTGTGGATTCTGTATGTTTGGTGAATTTGTCATTTGTGTTTTACACTGGTTTTTTTTTCATCTTTTCAAACCTTTTTTACTTATTTCACCCAATTCCACACTGAGTATTTTGAGTGATAATTTCATGTAATTTTGGGTCGTTTCTTCTTTGAACTCACCAAGATTCTTCATCTCTTCTTCAATCTTTCTCTAGAGTTCTACTTTCTGGTATATGCTTCTCTCTTCTCTCATTTGTGCCCCCTTCATGTGCCTTAGAAGAGTTGGAGACTTTGCTATCTTCTGTTTCTTTGCTTTACCATGATCCTGCATGTATGTAGATCTGTATTTTATTTTAGATTTTTTTTAATCCACTCCATTTTGTTTTGCTCTTTCTTTCTTTCTTTCTTTCTTTCTTTTTTTTTTTGGTATTGTAGTTTGAGATCTAGTAGAAAGGGAGAGCTTGTATATTATATGAAGCTTTTTGGTAAAACGTTGTTTCCCTGTGATGTGTTCCCAGCTTTATATGTTTAGACATAGTATTTGCTCCTTCAGTTGCTTAACTGATTTGGACACTGTCCATGTGTTCTGCAGAAAAAATCAGTTCTGGTTATAACCACATCAATAGATTTGATCATACCTCTCATATATGACAGACCTTGCAATTACACTTTCACCCTGTATCTTTTTTTTATGCAGACCATGTTCATTTATTGTTACAAGTTGTTCTGCAGGGAAGTGGAAGAAGTGGAGGGGAAAGATTTAAATGTGCATGAAAGAGAAATGTAAAACAGTAAGAGGGGAGGGTGGTAGGGACTAGAGTGATAAGTGAGAAAATAAAGAAAATTTGATATGAGGTCAGCTATGTTGGAGTCGTTTTTAGTTGAGTTGAAGGATTAGTGTTGAGAGCATTAAGAAGACATTTGCAAGGCAGGGGTGAGATATAGGAGGATGGAGGTTTTATTGGTGATTGAGGGAAGCTATGTGGCTGTTGAGCTCTGTTGATAAGTGTGCATACTTGTAGTGTAGAAAAGAGGTGTGGGAGGACAGTGGGGTGGATAAGATATGGAAGAGCCAAAGGACTAGGATGGGGAGGATGGAAGGTTAGTAGTGAAGAATAGGAGTGACTGTGAGAGTAGAATATGGCAAATTAAGAATTTAAGGGAAGGAAATTATATAGTGGTAAAAAGAATTAAGAAATGAGCTAATAATAATAAAAAGAAATGAGGTAATAGTGTTACTGTGGGGGCTTGAGGTGAAACTAGACAGGGAGACAAGAAGAGGGAGAGAACCTAGACACCAACTAAATCGAAGCAAATAAGAGAAACATACACAAACAAAAACCAAATAAACAAAAAAATAAGAAAAGCAAAATTTGTCCAAACAATATAAACCAAGCTAAAAACAATAACAACACACCAAGAAGATATCCAATGGGAATTCAATGTACTCCAACAAGACAGCGTATATGTGATTCACACATAACCTCTTTGCCAAAAAGCCTGAGTGTCCACACCCCCTAGTATCGCCTCTGACCTTTCCCCTGCAAAACTAAAGCTAACCCAGTCTCAGGATTTCATTCCACCAGGTTGCAGGCATGCAGGCAGAGTCTGATGCTGACCCAGTTCTTAGGTTTGGAACTCTTCCCATTCCCCTCCCAGGGCAAGATGGTGGAATAGCTAGTAGATTCACTGGCAAGTAAGGGTGCACCAAGTTGTGTATGTTCCTATACAAGCTCCCCAGCAAGTGACTTCTGGATTCTGCAGTTGCTTTCGCGCACTGGATGTGGGTTGTATAGGAGACGGCTATCACTGCTGTGGAACTGCCCGGTTCCTTACTCTGGAACTCCCTGTTGACATGCTACCCACAATTCAGCCAAACTTCAGATCCGCAGAGCTGGTATCCGCTAGTCTGTGTGCACCTGTCCTTGGCTTTCAGGATGAGCAAACCACCGAGGCAAGTGTTGGTGGCCGTGCGCTCCCATTTCAGCAAATCTGCCAGCAGTCTGAGAAGCAAGCTGGGGTGATGTGCAGACCCAGCTAGGCTGTCTGCTCGTGGGTCCCATGGAGTCTGGTGAAGGGAGGGACTCAGCTGCCAGAAGTATGCACTGGAGAGCAGAATGTGGGAATGCTGTTTCCCCGTGTCCAGAGGTGCAGGGGCTACATAAGAGGAATGCAGTCTGCCCTAGGACTCAGGTCTCTGCAATGCTAGCTTGGTCCCTCAGACTTTCTGACTCATTGTCAAAAATGGCTGGTCCCGGGGGGAGTGGGTAGAGTGGAAGACAGATCTGCCCTAGCTGCGCCGTTTCCTCTTATCAGTTGCCTATTTTTACTTAATCTACATATATCATCTTAATAATTTTCTGTTTCAGTGAGAGAACCCCTCCCACCTTCCAATTACCTTCTTTGACAGAGGATCCTTTTGCGACTTCTCCAATGCAACTGTTCCTCAAGTCAAGTTACATTCTCACAGATGATTTTTTAATAAATTGTAGAATAATATATAGCAATGAAAATGATTGAATTACTGAACAAGTAACAACATAGATGAATCTCAGAAAGATTAGCCTTCCATCTGCAAAAAAAAATTTAGATTAGTATTTACTTCCAGAGGAGAAGGAAAATTGATGTGATATAGGAGAACAGAAACATTAACACCATACATTTAACTGAGTGATGGGTATGTGGTTGTTCTTTTTATTCTTGAAACCACATATTAAAATGTGTAGTAATTAATTGCAGGATAAAAATTCCAGGAATTTTTAAGCAATTAGAGTTGTACAATGGTCATGTATAGGACTTAGATAAACCAATACACCCAGATGGTAAATATCTGTACCTAAAGATAGATGGAATAAAGTAGTCAATTTTATCATCAGTAGGCAGTTCTATCCTTGACATATATTATATATTCAAGAAATTTTTGCTGGATGAATGGATGAATAAAACTTTGGACTGGGCCTTGAAAATTGCAGTCATTTTATTATTAATGATACGTAGAGTTTGACTGGAAAATGGAGGAACTCTTTGAAAATGTGTCCTGTGGGTTTTAGGCCCTTAAAAATGCAGAATAATAAAATATTGATGACTGGAAGGAATTACAGACAAAATGAAAACAACTTCTCCATTCATTTAGTTGGCAGCATTGTAGCTTCTACATAAATACATAGCCTAATAATTTCATAAATAACAGACTAATTTTAAGAGTGTCCTGTGGGAAAGTTTAATCTTCATAAGAAAACACTTACTAACATACTTCTAGAAATACAGCTCTCTTATGTAGCATTTAGGATTTTATATGTGAAAAATATTCTCTAATACATGGCATTCATTACAGTTTTCTGTGATAATATTTATATACATTATCTGCTGTCAGATGTGGTAGCAAACATCTGTAATCCAAGTGCTCAAGGAGGCTGAGGCAAGTGGGTTTAAATTCAAAACCAGCCTGGGCAACTTAGTGATTTAGTGAGACCCTGTCTCTAAATAAAAAAGATAAAGAGTAAAGGGCTGGGGATGTTACTCAGTGAAAAGACTCTGGGTTCAATCCCTAACATTACAAAACAAAACAATATGTTATCTCTTTAATTAACCTGAAGCTTCAATATCCAAATGATTCATTTAACAAAAGTATCTCTAAACTAGAGGATTGTGTCTTTGGAGACTGTTGTCATGTTATTTCTGAAGCTGTCTCCCATGGTGTTTTTCTTCCAGGCTTTTCTCATTCCCCTACGATTTTGTTTACTGCCTACCGTATATTCCTGCCTCCTAGAGTCAACCCCCGCAAAAGAAAAACTGACACATTCATACCTATTTCTCTCAGAAATCTGATATCTTTATCTTTATCCTAACTTTTGATAAACTAGATCATAATATGTTACCAGATGAGGAAAGTGGACCTAGGAAAAGCTGAGGCTAAGTTTGGAGAACTGGAGCCCTGCCCCAGGAGGCTCTCCGCGGGAACGCTGAGAGGGGGCCTCACATGTAACAAGGGTGCCTCCGATAGTGCGCCATCTTGAAACACTGCTAAAGGAGGGGAGATGCTACTGAGTGACATCATGGAATGGGCCCAAAGTTGATATCATCTGCTCTACAATTAGACCCCATGTTTTACTGTTCATCTGCTCAGCAACTCCTACAAGTTTAGGAAAAAGGAAAGTGTCTAGAGAGTATAGGGTTGATTAAACCATAGTTCCAAAGAGGTTAGGAGATAGTTTTCTTTTAACAATAAAGTGGTTTTAGTGTCAAGAGAGGAGACAGAGAATTAAAAAACAAGAACTCAGTATAGTACATTCTTTAAATGTCTGCCTACTAGCTATTTACTGCATAAATACGTATACAAGTTACTATGTCGGATAGTGTGGAAATTATAGAGAAGATCGAGATGTTGTTATGTGATGTGAATATCAGTGAGTGATGGAGACACTGGATACCACAGCATTTCTAGGGAAAGAGAATTCCCTTTAGGCAAATATGTTCAGTGTTGAAGTAGACATTTGAAAGAATTTCAAAAAGAAAGTTTATTTTAAGATTATATTAGGAAGAGGAGGTAAGAAGGCACTCTGAAGAAAGGGAAGTAGGCAAGCAAAGGCAGTGGGGTAAAAGAGCTTAAAATGTCTTCAGGAGAGAGAGAAAGCTGATGAAAAGAGGTGACAATATAGGTTGTAAGAGGCTGTGATGTGAATATTCACTGCCTAGGTTAAATTTTAGCTCTTGCATTGGTCGAGATGCATAGTTTCATTGAGCCTCAATTTCATGGTTTGGAAAGAGATGATAATATCTCTTTCAGGAATGCCCTAAGAATAGAGAAAGATGCATGTAAGAATGTTCAGCACAGTGATGAATAGATTTATTTGATAATTTCATTTATTATTATTTAATGTTATTTTTGCAAATACAGAAATTTGTATGTGCTACCAGTAGGAAATGAAGCTACAAAGGCAAGATTTTTTTCTTAAATGTCAGACGACGATATTTAGATTTTGTTCTGTGGGAAGTGAGGAAGCTTTCAAAAATGTATCATAATTGGGGTAACTTACCCTGATTATGCTAGGAGCTTGGTGATATAAAAGCTGTCCTGAATGGGACTTGGAGGCTACAGGAAGAACCATCAAATGAGAAGCAATGGGTGCAGGTGACACATGAGGTAATCTAGTCCTGAATGTGCAAATGACAGCGGAAGTGAGAAGGAAGTTATTGACTAGAGAGACCCTGTGAAAGACAGAGGGAATGTGTAGTGGCTATTTGAATCTAGGAAGGAAAGTCGTTTATGTGATATTTTGAGCTTTAATAACTATGACTAATATGGTGCCATAATAAAAAAGCAGAAAACTAAGATAAAAACTAGTTTAGAGGCAAAGAAGGAGTATAATATGAAATTGAAGTGAAGTGCTTTACAGGCAACTGGAAATTCAGAGTGAGGATTCCAGCAAAAGGTTGGCTGGGGAGGTGTTGTCTTTTGAGTAATGGTAGAGAACAAATTGATGAATGACTTCTCTGCAAGTGAAACTGTCAACATAAGAGCCTAGACTAATGTTCAGACCTGGGGGTCTGTACAGAGCCTTGGAGATTTGGAACCTGAAAGAACAGCCTTAGTTACTCTCCCTTGCCATGATTATGTTGTTACAGAACTAATAGCAATAAGGCATGCACCTATGTTTTCACTCATCCCTTCTTCCATTTACTCACTTACGAACCTTCAGTTTTCACACTGATTAATGCTCAGAACCTACTCCTTAAAAATGAATAAAATCCATGCTACTCTCAAACTCTACAGAAGAATTTACCTCTTTCAATGACCTACAGTCTGTTATCATTTTTGGAGTAATATTGCATGGAGATTTGTTTCACATTATTGAAGCCCAAAGGACTTTGATCCTGTGTGTATCTTTGGGGCAATCTAACAGACCTATGTAGGAGCCATTTTCATTCACCATTTACCAAATGACTCCATTCCATGTGATCAATAACCAATTTTGGGGTATGAGAGAGGGCAAAGTGCCCCTAAGTGCTTATCTTGGCAGCAATTGCGCCACGACTCAACCTCGCTCACTTTGGCAGGGATAGCTCCCCAGCGGGACAGTACTTTTTGTCTTAACAATAAGAATTAGAAGCCGTGAGTACGATGAAATCATCAAATAAACACTGCTTGTTTGCTCACCCATTTAAAACAAAACAGCTAATTATTCTTAAGTGCCTAAGACACATTCAGGCAAAGAGCTCCTTACCCCTCCCACTTCTCCAAACCTGCCCCCCCATCCCTCTTCCACCATCTCTATAGCAACCTCTAAAACAAGCCGTTACAATCCTGACATGGCACCAGGCTGACACCTTCGGCTAGGATTTAATTTTGAGTTATGACTGCATTAGGAAAACATATGATGTGGCTGTTTGCTTACAGAGAGAGCGGGGAAAATCATAAAACCCTCTTTTTTATGAGCTGTCACTTGATTCGTTCCTGGAGTCCCAAGTAGCAAGCTTCTAAATCAATGCATGCAGCTGTTTTAGCTTCTTGGAGCACAGCAGGTGTATTGCTCAGCTCGGCTGCCATCTCCCTGCACTCACATAACAAATAATAATATCTTACACACAACAGCCATCCATCAGAGTTACTGCTGGTCCCTGAGAGGCCTCCTTCCCTCTTCCCCACAATGCTTTATCTATCTTTTTTCTTTCTTTCTTTCTTTCTTTCTTTCTTTCTTTCTTTCTTTCTTTCTTTCTTTCTTTCTTTCTTCCTTCCTTTTCTTTCTTCCCACTTTTTCCTTCTTTAAGAATACCTCTACTTCATACATGGATTTTTCATCATACTTTTCTAGATGCGTTTAATTGAATAAACTGGCTGTTTTGGTAAGAGGAGAGACGGGGAAGGAGGAAAAAACCCTGCCCAGTGTTTATTTGTGTTAAAAAAATAAAACAATACTAGTATTGTGGCTGATGAAAGCAATTAGTTGTCCTAAGCGGTAGAGACGAACATCTGGTGTGACTTAGGCTAATGTAAGAGAAAGGGCTGCAGAGGCCCTGAGACCTTGCGTTCTCATTTCAACAGGTGACAGTGAAGGCAGAAAAGGCTAATAATATACTACAAGTGCAGATTTGGTGTGATAAAAACTGGAGCTCTTGCTCAGAGGCAGATCTTTGCTGACCCATGACAATCAAGTAAATGTTCCTAAGTTCTTAAGACTGACCACTGACTCCAGGGAACTGAGAGGCCATGTGCCAAATTGAGACTATTCCAAAGGATCAACAAAACTATTTCCCAGGAAAATACAGAGATAAGAACTAGAACTCCCGAGAACTGATGGTGGGGCATGTGAAGACAGTCTTAACATGTAGACCTTGCAATCAGGGTAAGTTAATTGAAAGCAATCTGGCTGTACAATGCATGGCGATTATCGCATAGGAGAGGCTTCTGGATGATTCAATCATAAGACTTGGATCTTGACATTCTAGTAGCATTGCATGATTTAGCAAGTAAAAATTCAGGATACCCAATTAAATTTGAATTTCAACTGAATAATGTATATTATTATAATATAATCATGTTGTATTCATTATCTGCGCACTTATACTAAAATGTTGTTCATCTAAAATTCATATTTTATTGAGTTTCCTAATTTTTTTCCATTAAGTTTATTGGTACAATTTAGATATACCATACAGTTACATTCATCACTGGGATCTTGTACCTTTACATGATGTATCTAGGAACTTGAAGGCTTTACATTTGATTCCCTACTTGATGTTTTCCATTTTTTTATGGGTTAAAATAGAAAGTGGGCAGAATGAAAATATATTTGCCTTATCTCCAAAGCCACTGCTCAAAATTCATATTATTTACTAGCCTTCAGCAAAAATTTATGAGATAAATGTCTTTAAAATTTATTTTTAAAAATAAAGGTCATTCTCACCTACAGAGGTAAGAAATAGTCCTTCATGATATATATCGTTTTTACCTTGATTCCTAAAGAGCTTGAAACTTAAATTACTGCTCCATTCAAGAAATAGTTTTGTTGTTGGCCCATTTTCCACCGAGTATATTCTGCATAACACCATGAAAACAGCATGCAGTGCTGTCCCTTTCTTGGAATTTTATAGAATGCTTTAGCAAATTAAAGAATCTTGGAAATTTTGCCTAAAAAATGTTTACCTTTTATTCTTTTGGGGTTATTCAATTTTTTTCATTACAGAACAACCTCTTCAAGAAATACTTACTTCAAATACCAGAAAAACGAATTCACTATGTAACTTGAGTTGATAAGTGCTGGTTTACGGATTTTATATTTATATTTTACATTTATTTCTCCCTCATTCCACATGATCTTCATCTCTTGTTTGCTTGTTTATTGTCTTATTCTACATGTAACTCATTGTAAATAAACATGTTGAAAGTATACAAGAAATAAATTATAGACAAATATGACAGTAAATGCCTTGCGGTGGTATTGCTGTTCTGGCTTGTATGTTGACGTCCCCCCAAAACCCCATGCACTTATAGGTGGGAATTTTCAGAGGTGGCTGGTTCTAGGGTTCTGAACATGGATTAAGGTTGTATGATAACTAAATTAGACCACTGATTGGGTTAGCATAGTTCTGAGTGTGGAAATTGGGAAGACCTCACCTTGTATCTGGGTGGTGCCAGCCAGTGGGCTTGTAGCCTGGGTGGAATATGAAGAGAGGGAGAGAAGGCAGCTTCTCTGCTTTCTGCTTACCCTGCCATGGACTGTTTCTCCTCTGCTGTGCCCCTCTGCCATACCGCTGTGCCTTGGTGCCAGCCTACTAGACTGAAACCTTTAAAAACTGTGAACTAAGATAAACCTTTCTGTCTTCAATTTGTGGATATCAAATATTTTGTCCCAGAAAAAAGAAAGTAAGATGATCTCTATATAGCACAAAAAAATCCTTATGAAGGACTTGTAACTTGAATATTCAGAGAATCATTGTCATTGAAGAGACTTCTTTCCCTCTTCTCTCTCTTGCACTGCTCACATATATGAGAGTGCCACTCCCCCAAAGAAATCTGTCCCTTTCTTTTTGTATTGGCTCCTGATCCCATCATAAGCCTTTACTTGGGCGGGAAGATTTGTTGCAGCTCCTTTTAATCAGTCTTTCCCAGGTGTTAACTTCCACCCCAGAAATAGCTAAGTTTAACAAAAGCCCAAGTCTTGGGAGCACATTATCTAATAAAGGGGGTGGGGATCCTGGGAATTATTCTAAACGTTTACTCTAAAAGTCTCAATTATTAAGTTAGCTCATAGGTGAGACCCCTTGGTACCAAGCAGTCATTGCAGCACAATATAAATTTTTTTGTCATAGAGTAATCTCATTCCAAAGAGGAAAGACTCTTCTCTTATTTATTCCAAAGCTGGTGGCAAATACCAGAAACCTGGAATGACAGGTTAGTCCATGGGCATTTTTTAATTATTATTTTCTTGGACCAATTTCCAACAGCTGGTTGCCAGTTGCCCCCTGATGTGGTCACATAAAAGCAAAGTCTCCAGCGCTGTGCCAGCCAGGATCAGGGAAGAAATTCAGTCCTCATAAATCAAGGCTGTGCTGTTCTACAGCTTTAGCACAATGAAGTGCATGTGTAAGGGATAAAGAAGACTGGCTGTGACTGGGGAAAAAGAGCATGCTCCTCCCTCATGGACATAAGCCAGAAGTAGTTTGGATAAAGCTGTTTTCATTCTCTCCCTGCACAGGTCAAATCATTCATTGAAGACCACACACTCCCATGGGCTAAGTTTGCTAGAGCCATGTACTGTTTCTTTTGAAAGATGAGCCTGGTTCCAGTTTAAGCTTGAGGAAGGTTGAACTCTTGAGATTGCCAAAAAGATGAGCAAAGCATGGCTCATTCTTGACTTTTGGATAGCAATTTACTATAGATAGTGAGGCAGATTTGGGGCTCCTGTGCTCTAGAAATAAAAGAAGTGGAGTCTTTTCTAAAGAGTGGGAAGATAGGATAAAAAATGGAAAAATAGAATGAAAAATGGAAAAAAGAGGTGAGCATCCTCCAAATTGCTAACCTTGCACTCAAGGCAGAAAAATAACTTTCCAGGGATCAACTCATGTGTATGACATTCACAGAACATCATATGCTAAGTAGAAGGTCTCAAAATGAACTCAGAGAATATAGAGTTTACAATTCTTCTGCGTAAATGTGTGCCCTTCCCAATTCTCTGAACAAGGCCTCATCAGGAAAATATGTCCTTTTGTAGCTAGAAGGACCTAAATGCTAACATAGGGAAGGAAATAATATTGAGCTCAGTCTCATCTATAATTTAGTAATTTGTTCATATGGTGAGGGTCAGTTCTGTGGCAGGCACTGTGTCAGTTCACTGTCTTGTTGGGATGGGAATCCTAGACCCAGCATTCCTGCCGCCCTCCACACCTGTTCTAGAATAGATCAACACGAGTGAAGGATTGTCACTTTGGGTGTCATTGGAGAGGGTGAGAAGCAGGGGGCATCTGACTCTGATTAACATTTTTAGTGCTCTAATGTAGCCATATTCTTCTGAAGAAGTCACTGTGGACCTTGCTATCTCCATTTTACAAGTGATAAAACTGAAGCTCTGGAAAGTTCAAGAACCAACCAAAGGCTACACAATCTGTAGGAACAGAATACAGCCCACTTTCACCACCCAATATTACCTTCCCAAGGAGCCTTTTGTTTCTTAACTATTTAAAATGTTCACTCAAGAATCTCTTATGCCTCCCTCCATGTCTTGTCTTTGCTGTCTGCACTATGACCAATGGAAAACCAGCTGTGCAAGGAATCAGGTATTGTATGAATACAACTAACATAACCCAATTAAACTCTCAAACTTCTTAGTTTTGTGAATGATTCTAACCTAAGAGAACCTTGACTTTAAAACAGAGGGGAAAATTCAATCCTTAAATATATAAACCTATTTTTCTGTGCCATTTAAAAGGAAACTAGAGATTCCTCTGTGTATGGATACAGAGCAACATGGAAAGTGTGAAAAAATAAATGAGTTTCCAGTGAAAACTTGAAGATAAAAAATGTAAATAAATTTATCTTTTCTTATTTTCTCACTTTCTTGAAAAAGAAAATTATATGGAGCCTCAATTACATCATCATATTGTTGGGTTTATAACATATATCAATGTAATATACATATCAAAAATATCACAAGGGGGGTGGGTAAAGGTAGCATATTTGGGTAAAAATGGCTATATTGTGCTGTAGTTGAATCATTTTTTATCTGAACTTGAGTATGATCAGTTAAGATGTATAATTGCAAGAGCAATATTTAATACACTAAAAAAATTAGAAAACTAATAGAGGAATTGAAATATTTGTTTAACAAAAAAATAGTGAAGGAGAAACAAAGGGACAATAAAATCACAAGATATATGGAATACAATAAAAATTAGAAGACATAAATGGAAGCATTTCAATAATTATATCAAATGAATGTAGATTAATTCCTTCAATTACGTATAGGGTTTGTCAAACTGAATTTACAAAGCAAGGCTTATTTAGCTAATTTCTTCTTCAGGTTGTTTTGTATTTGTACATTTTTTTGGAATTTAGCCATTTCATCTAAGTTGCCTGACTTGTTGGCAAAGTTGTTCGTAGTCCCTATAGTCCTTTTAAGTTAGATAGGCATGATAGTGATGTACTTTCTTCCATTTATAAATGTAATAATTTTTGTCTTCTCTCATTTTTTCTCTTAGCAGTCTAACTTAAAGGTTTATTAATTTATTTGAATGTTTTCTAAGGATTAACTTTCGGTTTCAATTCTTTTCTCTATTGTTTTTCTTTCTTCTATTTAATTGATTTCTATTTTAATCTTTATTTGCTTGATTTATATATGATTTGCTCTTTTTTGCTCCTAGAGATGAAAATTGATTAGCTAAATTTCAAGACTGGTATAAATTTGAAAATCAATGTAATTCATCATATCATCAAAAAACAAAAGATACATAATCATTAAAATAGACACTGAAAAACCATTTGACAAAATCCATTCTCAATCCTAATAGAATGTGGCAACAAAATAAGAAGAGAAGGGAACTGCTTCAACCAGGAAAAAAAAAAGAAAGGAAGGAAGATATCTACAACAAATTTCCAGCTAACATTACACCCAGTGGTAAATATATGAATGCTTTCCATCTACAAATCAAGAACATGACAAAGGTGTTCACTATCACTATTTCTATTTAGCATTATATCAGAGTTTCTAGCTGATACAATAAGAGAAGAAAAGGAAATATAAGGAATCTATATTGGATAGGAAGAAGCAAAACCGCATTTTGTCTTACATTATATTATGGTCTAAAATTTGTATTTTTTCTTACACTATATTATGGTCTACAAACTATTTTTCTCATATTATGAGTTATAATAGAAAATCTGATAGAACTTGCAACAAAGCTAATAGAATAAATAGGTGAATTAACATGGTTGGAATATACATGATCAATATATGAAAAATTCTATTTCTATAAATGACTAAAAATTAAAAAATTAAAACAATTTCACTGATATATAATAAAATTATTTGGGAATAGTTTCAATACAAGAAATGTAAAACATACAAAAATATTATAAACCATTGCTAAGAGAAACAAAACCTAAATAAATATTTCACACTCATGCTTTGGACAATTCAATATTGTTAAGATGATAACTTTCCTTAAATTGACTATAAAGTTTCAAGGTAATTCCAATGAAAACACTGGCAGGTGAGGCTCCTAGGGCAGAGAAGCTCAGCTGGTCCCAGCACCCAGAAGGAAGCTCCCCCAGTGCCATCCCAGGCTCCTAGGGTAGAGAAGGTGAGCTGGTCCCAGAACCCAGAAGGAAGCTTCCCCACTGCCATCCCAAGCTCCTAGGACAGAGAAGGTGAGCTGTGTGGGTGCCAGAAGCACCCCCTCCTGTGGAAATGAGAAGATACATAAACAAGTCTCAAAAACAGACTTCTGGATCACCTACAGCAACCCCAAAGGGGAAAGAGATGGAACACTCTGATACTCAACCACCTAGACTCTCTGAACTGCAACAAAAGAGGATCTGGGAAAAATGAAATCAGAAATAATTACTCAGATAACAGCAAAGATTTTGCTCATGGTGCAAGACATGATT
>NW_004624772.1:14135814-14172455 GCF_000247695.1 Heterocephalus glaber
TGTGTAACAGGAAGAAAAGGTCTAAAAGAGCAGGGTAATTGGGAGGGGTAGGGGACGGGAAAAAAGAGAAAGGAAAAAATACGAAAAGAGGAAAAAAATGGAAACAAGGTCTTTGCAAATAGGGAAGGGAGGGCAAAGGAAGGGAAAAAAAATAAGAACCAAAATACTCATGTAAAGGTACAAGATCCCAATGATGAATGTAACTGTATTTTACACTGAAAATATACCAATAAACTTAATGGGGAAAAAATGTTGGCAGATTTTAGTGGAGAAAAAAAATAAGTTGATTCTAAAATTTTTCTGAAAATGGTAAGCACCTAGCATAACAAAAACAAATTTTAAAAAGAGGTCAAGAGTTTGAAGGCCATAGTACCTAGTTTCAACACTCCTTATACATCTCCATTAATCCAGAGAGTGGGTGTAGGTGTAAGAACAGGTGCATGAATTGATGGAACAGAGTAGAGGCTAGAAGCAGACCCATACACCTACGGCTAATTGATTGCTTAAAAATATGTCAAAATTTTAATAAGAAATGAGTACTGTAATCTTTTCTACTAATAGTGTGGAACAATTATACATCTACATATAAAGAACCCTAGCATATTGAACTGTATCTTGCACTATATACACATTAACTCAAAATGAAACTATGAAGAATTATGGATACATAAAAGCTACTGTTAAAGTTCTATATTTTCTAGCATCAAACCAGCTGCCAAAGAACAAATGTAAATATGGTATGAAGATAAATATAAGTAAATATTAGATAAGTGCATATTAATAAAACTCCTATATATAGCTCTGGATTATCACAATGTGGTTTTTATTTTGTCTTTTTCTTCTATTCCTACTCTACCTAGATTTCCACTGTGAGGTTTGTTGTTGCTACCCACGGATGCTAAGAGCCTTGTAAAGCTGCTTTGTTGTTCTTGCAGATAATGACAGAGGCTCTGGCACCGGATCCTCTGCGTTTCTGTCAATGAGCTAGGAAAGCTACTATCACTGGTACAACTGACTATGAGTTGAAGTTATCTACTCTTTTCTGATCAACTGGGAAGAACCTATGTATTCCACTCTGTGTTGTATTGTATAGTAATAGAAGTTGCATGCTAATTCCTAGACAGCAGGTAGAAGATTTAGTATTTACTTAAAGCTCATTTTTCTGGTCACAAGATAACAGTTTAAGGCCTGACTATACAACTATCACAGTGACTGAATTATTCTGCTCAAATTCAAGACATATTCCAGTGAATGGAGTTTAAATTTGATTTTGTTCAAACCTTTTATGTCTCATAATAAGTAATAAATCATGAATCATCTTCCTCATTTGAATAGACTCTAAGATGGCATGCCCTAGTCATTCTTAGAATATACCTAGAAATATTTTTATCCTATAGAGAATCTAACTTGGGCTTAAGCTGGACTCATAGTTACATTAATGATTTATTGCACACCTACTATATGCCAAGCATCAAAGTTATGAAGATGCATCAAACAATGCCTCCTTCACAAGGTCTTAGGCTCCAATAGTGAAAAAGTCATATAAATAAATATATACAATGAAATAAAGTATGCTTTGATTAAGATGTTGCTTAAATACAAAGAAATCATTGGTCACTTATTTTTGGTGGAGAAAGCATCAGGGAAAATTTATTAGATATAATGATTGGATGAAGGAGGAAAGGAAGGAGATTCTATGTATGAGGAGCAGTTGAGCAACTCATGAAAATGTGAAACTGTAAATTACTTTTAATAGAATCTCATGTGGTGTATTATAATTTGGAGTTTTTGCAGCAAGTATAATTACAAACAAATACAATGAGATAGGTAAGGGCTAGATAAGGAATATTTTTTGAATAAAATTTTTATAAAGATAACTTGTATAATTGTAAAATGTTTCAATTCTTTTTTACCTGTCCACATGTTGTATAATGAATAAAGCAGAAAAAAACCTTGCATTTAACAAATGAAAAGCCTAAAGAAAAGAAAAACCTTTTGATTAAACATTTCATTCCTGGTCCAATGAAATAAAATTTTATAATTGTGATTTTCATCCTTAGGGTATAAACAGATGAACACGGATTTGTCTTAATGATTTTATGTTTGTGTTTTCATTTTGGGTCTATGATGTGTTCATAGTTGGATAAACTACCTGCCAATATTTATGTCAGAATTGCATTGAAACTCTAGAGTCAATTTAAGGAAAGTTATCAAAAACAAGTTTTATTTGCTTTTTCTAGAGTCACCCAATTGCTAGGGTTTGAGCCTGTTAATATTCTTTTTCTTTCAAATTTCTCTACTTTAGATAAAAACTACCATGTAGCTGATAATTCTCCAAGTGCAGAAACAATCAAAACAGAAAGTTTCTCTTCACTATTAATTTTCTGTTAAGATGAATCATAACTCAACAGTACTCAGTTTCTATTTTTAAAACATAACATAAAATAATTTCATATATTCAGCCATAATGATAATATATTATGAACTAGATTTCAAAACAAATCCACTTTTACACTGATTTTCAAGTGTGTAATATTATTTTGCTCCACTGACCAAGCACTCCAATGGCCTACCATCTTACTCAGAGGGAAAACAACAAAGTTCTCCAAGGTCCTGCATAATCTAGGTCCTAGCTAATTCTCTGATTTTTACAAATTATTTTATTTTAGTTTATTAGTACATGTGTGTAGTATGTAATGTTTACATTCCTTATGGGAAGTTGGTTCATGTACATATTACATCTTAATTCTTTTTTCCATATCCATTCTTTTCCTTCTCTCCCTTCTCCACTCAAATCTTGATCCTCTTCCTGTTTGGGGGGAGGGGAGTGTACGTGTGTGCATAATGTTTACATTCCCGTGTGGAGTTGCAACATGTACAAACCCCATCCCAATTCCCTTTTTTTAGACTCTATCCCTTCCTCCGCTCTCACCCTTGGCCTCATAGCTATTCTTGAACACAGGACACACACTTCCCCCTTGCTATTTCTAGCCTTACTTCATACTCTACCAGAAAACGTTTTTCCAAATAAACCAATGGTCTGGCAATCCCTTTGTGTCTCTGCTGATATGTTCCTTTATTTATGAGAATGTCCCTGAGCACATTATATAAAATAGCATTCGTTTACAAAGCTTTTGCAGTGTAACCACATTTCAAGTCTGGATCTATTAATTAAAATGCTGCCTTTAACTTCTTTGCCTACCAAGAAAAAATTCCCCTCATAAACTTATCTTCTTCCTTTAAAAAATAAGAACAAGGTACAAAATTTTGTTATTCAATTTTCTGGTCTAAATGTAATGGTTTAAATAGCATCAATACACGACTCCCTCTGGTTCCATCCTATCCCTGTGCATGAACCTACTGAACACCTACTCTATGCAAAGCAATGTGCTGGATAACTAACCATTTCTGAGAAGAGAAAGAGACTAGTCATGCCTTGCAGAGTTTAGATTCAATTTGGGGAGGTAAGATCTAACATTAGCCTCAATAGCAGAACAGGAAGATGGAGAGACAGATCATGCATGTTTCTGTTTATGCCTGGGTGTTCAAATGAGTATAGGGCTATTTAATAAAACACAATGTAGACTATCTGATACTTCCTTATGAACTGATCTTTTTATTATTCCCTTCTTTCAAAAAGAAAAAAAGTGTGTTTACATTCCTGAAAAATTTGGTCATCCTATTTTGTATTATTTCAGGGTTCCCATTATTGAACAAATAAATATGCATTTATATCAGCTGTTGATTTCCTAACTATCTTTCACATAGGATATAGACATTTCTGAAGCTGCTGTATTATTTATCCTGAATTCCTTATACTATATGAAACATAAATTAGGCACTCCTACTCAGAGTATTTTGTTTGTTTTGTATTCTTGAATAAGAACTGGAGTTTATGTATTTATTTTTTAGATACATTTTTTTAAAAGTGTATTTTTTTATGCATTAGAGCCATTAATGTGAGTAAAATCAACACAACCTAGCTATATAAATTCTAATAGAGCCCTTTCCTTCCAGAAGGGAAGGTGAAAAAACAAAAATTTGTTTTAGTCTGTGGTTTGCTAGTTAGGAAATGAAGGCTTTGTTGACATAGGGAAGGAAGGGAAGCCCAAGCCCAGGCCTGCCTCAGGGAAATATCTTGTTGCTTCCCGGGGTCTGGCTTGTTGCAGCAGCCAAGTTGTTAACACAAGTGCTGCTGTTCTATCTGTTGGCCCACATGAGAGTGGGGGATGGAGGTGGAGATGTTTGGAAAGTAATCAGGAGCAGAAGGTGGGGTCTGAGTCCCTCTCTAAGTGTTAATGCAGCTAAATACTCTCCAGAGTCTTTCATGCCTCATTATGCCTTTAGTTGAGAAACTTGTCAAATGAGTGAAGCTGTGGTCCACAGGCCACCCCCTTCTCTATGACAAGTGGACCATAAGAGAAGAACCCATAGGAGAGCAAAGAGGCTGGCAGATAACTGCCGACTAGAAAAGAATCAGTACCTAGGCAGCCTCAAGTTTATCAGTGAAACTATTACATTAGCCAAGTCAGGGAAACAAAGCCAATTCTCTCTATAGGTAAGATAGATAGATAGATAGATAGATAGATAGATAGATAGATAGATAGATAGATTTATATATATACTAATACCAAATATGTATAGATACCATATATCAGTATATATTATGTATATTAAATACTGTAGTTATTTTGAACCAGTAACTCCACTAGGAGAAAATAAGCTTGGCTGTGAGAGTTGTTGTCCCTTTTGTGTTATCTCAGAAAATGGGGGAGGTAACAGAAGAAACAGTACACACCCTCAGGCGTCTGTCTGGCATGAACTTCCTAGATAATAGCACTGGGCAAAAAGTATATTCAAAAGTATTTGATTTGAAGAGAGAAAATGCTGGCATGTGGAGCAAATGACCACTTTTCTGAACTGTATTCTATCACACACAAACATAGCAAGGCAAAACTCTCAGGACTCTGATAATGGGAGGTGTCATACCTGTCATGATGTCTGTCACTTAGTAATCCCTTAACAAGTGTTATTGTCCCCTTGTTAAGGGGTACTGGGGGACCCAGGGTTCCTTCCAGGCTCTTCTCATCCTGTTCAAAGAATTGGACACGACAAGCGAAAAATGTAGTTTTGCGTTTATTAAAGGTATTCAATAAAAGAAGAGAGAAGACATGCTCTGAAAACAAATGCTCTGCAGAGTGAGTGTGGGCCAGGAACAGTAGGAAAAGCAGTACTGAGGGCTGAGCACAGGGCAGGCTGTGAAAAGGCTCCTGTCTTTCACTCTCCCATTCTGACATCACATGTAGATGCCCCATCAAAAACCCACCCAACCTAGTGCCAGAAATATTGAAGAGATCACTCCCTCATTGGCACCAGGTGCAGGGCTCAGCAGCTGCTTCTCAAAATTGTCCCCAGTCTCCATGATTGACAGGGCTCCATGATTGACAGGTCATGCCCAATTGCCCAGCTGCTTTTCCATGCCCTGGTCTCCTGCCTCACCTTTCCACCTGTTTTTTATAGCACTGTGCTTATGCACTGTGGTTTGTGAGTTAGAAAACAAAGGGCTTGTTAACATATACAACTCTAAGTTTATGCAACACATATATCAGATGTATATTACTTACCTCAGGAAGAATTTTTGTTTGCCTTAGGAAAGTGATTCACACATTTGAACTGTTGTTCAATTTACAGATACTTGATTTGCACACATTTCAAGGATATACTAGTTACACGAAGTAAGGCAAAACTGCAGATATATTTTCCAAATGTGAGTAAATCTAATTTTGATTAGTGGAATCAGATATTGAATTTCCTTGGAGAGCTGGTTATTTGAAAGGGCCCCAAGGTGGAATTCTTTTGGTAAAGCATAAACTCTTTCTGAATGGTGAAAAATTAGTGAGAAACTTGATGATAACTTCTGCTGGCCAGAATGAAGTGCTTCTCAAGTTTCCAAAGAGTGCAGTCTAGGCAAAGTGTAGCAAAAGCTCAGGGAGGGTAAAGGAAAGGGCAGGTTATGGGGAAAGAGTGGGCAGACCTTCAAATGAACCTGCATGAATTTCTGACGTTGGTGAGATGACAGATGAGTAGTTTCTACACACAGAATCCTGCATACATATACAGTGGTACTTTGTTTACGAACTTAATTTTATGATTTTGAGGAAGATGTCTGCGTTTGTGTTTGTGTGAGGGAGATTGTTGAGGTCTTGTTCATCACTGGATACAGGGACTGTGAATAGAAGCAAAATTTTGCCAAACACTTTTAGTGACCCGAATTGTCTGCAAATAGAAGCATTTGTGAACTGAAGTATTACTGTATTTTTTGGATTTTGATACTGAGTTTTCCTCCTGTGTGTACTAGCTGCATTCCAGAAATTGAAAATGCTGCAGGTATTGACTGTATCTGGAGATAACATTACCTATGAAGGCAGAATGAATGATACTTAAAAACTTGAGGGCAGATGAGGGCACACAAAGGAGTGTGTAGAATGGGAAGGCAAGAACAAAAGGAAGATACCTCCAGGAAAGACCAACAATTAAGGCATAGCAAAAGAAAAGCAGACTAGGAAGAGGCAGCCTGTACAGAGAAGTAGCCGTGTAGTATTATAGGAAGAAAATACAAAGAGTCTTTCCAGGACAGAGTGATCAACTATTATCTAAGTGCTATGGATAAGTCAAGTTGCAGAGTCCAAGGGCTGAACGATACTGGGATCACTGGGGACTTTAGACAGACAAATTTCCATGTGGCAGGAGAGCTAGATTTGAAAATAATTGACACATCTCTCAAATATCAGTTGTGCCAGAGGCTGTTGACAACCAAATACTGGTTGAAGCCTAGATATCCTTAGAAGATCTGAAGACAAGATAGTAAGTATTCTGTTTAAGAAAAGAGCAGTGTGCTCAGAGATACCTGATATGAAGTGGCATAAATGCTTAATTGTGCCAAATAATTGACTTAATGATATATATCAACTTATCTGCATATGATATATTTGCACGAAAATTTTAAAGTTCTCTCAGGAAGCTCAAGAATTTGTTTGCATTATTCCACATCCTAGTGATAACCTAACCTGGGACTATTTTTAGAGAGCAGTGAGTTCCAGTCTCTCCCCACAGTTTTTATGTACCTGCCACTTAGGAAATTACTAAATCTAAAGTAGTTATATGTATTTGTTGGTGCTTAACTTGTTTGCCATTCACCTTTCCAACAACACCTATTGAAAGAAATTATTATTGTTGGTACTCTGTGTATAACCAGGATGAGTAATTTATGTATGTACGCAACCTACTACATTAAATAAATAATAAATTCAACATCTAAACTATGAACATAAGCAACTTTTAGAAAAATTTAAACAAAAGAAAAATTGGATTTGATTAAGGGTGTGGGGATTAATTCCAAAAATTTAAGCAAGAGGATATGATAAGGTGCCCTTGGCTTTCACATTTCTGTTTTATTTCTATTCTCATATATTCTACTTCTCAAATATTTTAATACAGGTCTTTTTTGAAAACATTTTCTAAGATTCTAAAGTCTTATAAGATTCTAATACCTGGGCTCCTGTAAATGGAAAAATGAATGTATATAAATTTTTGAAGTGAACACAACCCCCTATAATGTCTGGTGGGCATCAATAAATAGGAATAGAGTTAGATTATCTGTTGTGAGACAGAGAATGCCATCTACTATGTCTGAGGTTAAAATCCAGCATGCCTCTGATAGATGGGCAGCAACAGTTTGTCCCTGGCCTCCCAGTCATGCAGGGAGAATTTTCAGACAGTACCTCTGAGAGTGTGTGTATCCTGTTTCAGCCTGAAAGGCAACACCATTAATACAGGCAGAACTTACAATCAAAAGGTGATGCAAAACTGCCCGCCATGGCTTGCAGAGTCAGAAAAGCTGATTAACTGTTATTTCCTGATCTATAAATCATCAATTTCCAGCCTCATGTGTGTTTTCCATAAAATATTGACTGTGGGCCTTTGTCATAAAAAAAGCATCCCGTTTTTTACAATGACTTGTGAATGATAATAAGGGAAGAGTATCCTGTTATAAACCATGCAAAATTGAGTCACAAATTTAATTGCTTTGGTAACACGTGTGTGCATCTTAGTAAACACATCAAACACATCGTTAAGATTTTCCATCTCACAATATTCATTTGCATTAGTTTGATAATAAAATTAAGCATTCATAGAAAGCTCTTCCTAATAGCCTTTCCTTAAGAACTACTAGCAAGAATTCTAATAAAAATTTAAAAGGATTATTTTACAGCACATTTACAAAATACTTTCACATTCACTATATTTGATTCACATAATCAGTGAAGTAGGTGTCACTAAGTGTTTGTATGTGTATATGTATGTGTTTGTTTTCTCGTTGTTGTTTTTTTTTTCTTTTGAGACAGGGTCTTGCTGTATTGCCCAGGCTTGTAATGAATTCATGGCAATCCTTCTGCCTCAGCCTCCTCAGTGCTGGGATCACAGGAATGCACCTGGCATTCATTAACCGTGTTTAAAACATTAGAATAGTGAAATTCAAGGGAAATAATTTTTCCAAGATCATACCTTGGCAGAAATGGGACTACATTACAGGAATCATGATTTTTATTAGCTTCCTATGTTGTCATGATTGTCTTTTGAAGACATTTTTGTTACTAAAGGTAAGAGTCATGAACAAAGAGGAGATTGAGTGAACTTGGCATCTCCTAGGAGTGAAATACAGACTCTCATGTCCCGTTTAATGCTTTCTGAATCAGAATCTATGTTTTTTTAAAAGATGAAAACATTATCCATTAGTATATCAAAATTTAAGGAGGAAAGAAATCATTCATTTATTCAACACATATTTGTTAGGCACCTGAACTGGGTAATATTTGCTATCTCTGATTTGATAGATTTTATTGTTAATATTTGCAAATTTAACATAGGAATTACTACAACTTTCAGCACTATAGATGTCTACTTGCTGAATGAATTTTATTAACTTCATAGGTCAACTCAGTCAAATAACTCATTGACTGTTTCAAGTTTTTTTCCATTTTTCAGTGAAGGGACACTAGCACAATTGGTTAGAAATCAGAAATGCCATTCTGCTGTTCCTCTTCCTTACTTATATATTGTGGAGGCATTACACTGGTAATGGAGGTAGATCTCAGAGACCTGAGAGCAAAATAGAATCGGAATTGGAATATGGAATATTACCTCAAGGATGTGACAGAGCTGACTGAGGCCCTAAGCTTATTGTTCCCTATTAATAGCAGTGTCTTACAGGAGCACAGCAGATGCTTCTCCATTTGTATTTCCTCTACTGCCTATTCAGCTGTCTTATCTCACAATCCAATCATCTATCTCTCCAGAACTTAGAGGACCAAATGCAGTTTTATAACTATATCCTTGTCCTCTTGCTTTAGTTTTTATTAATTTAAAACTTACATTTATTTATGTTATGTCATCATTACCTAAAGCACAGGATAACTCTGTTTGTCTCAATTCGGTGGCAATGAGACAACAAAGAATAACATTTAAGCAATGTATTCATTCTGGAAATGGTCGCATGCATTGTCACCAGTTGATACCAACTATATCAATGGGATGGACTTAGTTTTGAATCAACTACTCAATGGTTTACTTCATTGAAATGTTCAGACACAGTCATACTGTTTCTATAGAGATCTTTCATTCAAAATAGTATGACCCTAGCTGGCTGACATTCCCAATCTTAATGGGCCATTAAGTGGGGGTCTCCACATTAAAAACTATTAAAAAACAATTTTTCTTCACACCTCTGAAATTATGAAATCAAGGCTGCAAGATTTATTGTTAACCATATACAAGGTTTCTATTGCCCTAGGTGTTATATTGCTTCAATAGAGACGCTATACATCTCTAAATAACTCTTTTGTTGATGGCATAATAAAATGTTTTGCAGTCAACATAACTTACTGGATGCAATAGACTTGGAATCCTATATGAAACACCAGGAAAACATGAAATGCACACAGTTTTATGGGACTTAAAATTTTTTATGAGGCCAAAAAATCTGATTTTTGTCTCTGGCACTGACTTCCTGCTTGATTTAGAGAAAAAAAATCAAGGTGGAAAAAGTCACTCAAATGATCAAGTGTTTGTATGTGTATCCTGATAACTTTTAAAAGGATTTAATTGACTTATTGATCAAAATATCAGAAGGATAGAGCATTAAAAGAAAAATTTATAAAGACTTTTAATGCACTGAATTGTTTAATTGGCCCAATATTTGGACATCATCTCTGACTCTTGGGGAATAAAAGAAAAGATATAAATGCATATATTGAATAGTTTTTTAAGGCTTCTCATTCAAATTTTCCAAGAAACTTGGGTACTTATCAATTCCAGAGGCATCAATCTTGCTTCAAAATGCCAGAACTGGATGGAAACAGAATGGGATGTCTGTCATTTTCAGTTTCCATTGCTCTGTTCTTGGCGCATCTGATCAGTTTTCATGTGGCAGTCCTACTTGTACAACAGGACATATAAGATGCCTGGACTGCAGGCTATGGGATGTTACCCTTACAGGCTTAAGTTGAAGTATTCCTCCCCACACATACCAGTCATGCAAGGATGGCCCCACTGAGGAAGCATCTAACGCTATCCACAAACTATAATTACCAGCTGTCCTCCAAAAGATCCCAGGCAACATCAAAATCTCCCTTTTCTCCTTATGAAAATAGTGGTGATGTCCTTCCTTCCAATGACACTCAATCGGGTCTCTCCCATTGGTGACACTTCCTCTCTTTCCAGGAAGATGTTTGGTTCTGTGCAGATTTACTCACTTCCTCCCCAAGGATCAGCACTGTCCAGCAAGGGACACTTAGACAATTGGTTGAGGCCCTAAAAGACAACTGAAATCATACTCCACAGCACCTGCTAGATTTAATTTCATTGGCTTATAAAACAAACATTTTAAATTTTTATTAGTACGTTTGTGTGCATAGTGGTTACCTTCATCATGGGGAGTTGGTACATGCACATCACACATCTTGATTTCTTTTTCATCCCCTTCCCTCCCTCCCTTGGTCCCCTTCCCACTTGCCAAAGCCCTCTCTCCCTGCGTCCTACACCTACCTTTTATTTTGCTCTTTATATTACAGGTTTCTCATATAAAAGAACCTATGTGATATTTAAGCTTGTGTGTCTGACTTCTTTCACTTAGCATTAGGATCTCAAGGTGGATGCATTTTCCTACAAATGACTCAAATTTATCCTCCTTTATAGCAGAGTAGTACTCCATTCTGTAGAACTGGCACATTTTCTTTATCCAATCATCTGTTGATGGACATATAGACCAAGACTTGGTTATTACAAGTTGTGCTACTGTAAACATGAGTATGCATTTATCACTATAACATGTCTTCAGCTCCTTCTAGATGATACCTGAAAGGGGAAGAGCTGGGTTGAATAGAATTGTTATAGGATTTTTAGGTATCTTAAAGCTGATTTCCACAGTAGTTGCACTAGTTTACATTGCCACTAGCACTGCAGAAGGATTCCTTTATCTCCACAGCTTTGCCAGCATTTTCTATTATTTCATCCATTGATAATAGCTATTCATTCTGGAGAAAGGTAGAATGTCAGTGTTATTT
Organism: Heterocephalus glaber; assembly: GCF_000247695.1. The sequence goes on from NW_004624772.1 coordinate 14,147,436, forward strand.
TAATTTGCATTTTTCTAAAGACCAGAGATTTTGACCATTTTTTCACATATTTATTGGTCATTGCTACTTCTTCTGAGAAGTGTCTGTTCATTTCAATAGTCAACTTTTGATTTGAGTCTTTTATCTTGGAAGGTCTAATTTTTTTAGTTCTTTGCATATTTTAGGTAGTAGTTTAGATGTAAGTCCCCTATCTTAAGAGTAGTTGGTAATTCTTTTTCCATTCTGCAATTTGTCTCTTTGTTTTGCTGGTTGTTTGTAGAAGATTTTCATTCGCTATAGTCTCACTTGTTGATTCTTAACATTATTTCCTCTGTAATTGGAGTTCTGTTCAAAAAGTTTTTACCTTTGCCTATATCTTAAAGAGTTTTCCTACTTGATCTTTCAGCAGATTGTTTCTATTTTAATATCCAGGTTTTTGATCCATTTTGGTTTTATTTTGGAACAGAGAGATAGAAATGGGCCTAGATTCAATTTTCTTCATGTGTGCAACCATTTTTCCCAGTACCATTTGCTAAAGAAGCTGTCTTGGCTCCTGTGTGTTTTGGTCCCTTTGTCAAAGGTCAGAAGACAGAATGTGCCTGGGGTTGTTTCTAATCCTCATTTCTGTTTCACTAATTGGCATGTTTGCTGTTATGTTTTTTATGCTAGTTGTTTTATGCTAGTCGTTGTTTTTGTAATATAACTTGAAATCTGGGATTGTGATGCTTACTTCTTTGCGCTTGTTGCCCAGGATTACTTTTGCTGTTCTGGAGCTCTTTTAGTTCCATATAAGTTTAAGGATTTTTTCTATTTCTGTGAGGTATTTTTTTTAGCATTTTTATTGGAATTACATTAAATATATATGTCAATTTTTGTAGTATGGTCATTTTTCTAACAAAGGCTCTGCCTATCCAGGAATAGAGGACATCCATCCATGTTCTGATGTTCCCTTTGGTCTCCTTTTCAGAGTACTGCACTTTTCCTTATAGAAGTCTTTTACTTCCTTGGTTAGGTTAATTCCTAAGTATTTAGTTTTTCTTGATTGTTAATGATATTATTTCCTAATTGCTTTTCTCAATGTACACATCACTGATGCACAGGGGTCTATTGATTTTCCTGTGTTGATTTTGTATCATGGTACATTGCTAAATTTTAGTATTACCATGTTTCCCCCAAAGTAAGACCTTGCTGGAAAATAATCAGGTTTGCATACCAGAGATCAAAAATGCCAGCCCCAATCAACATACCCTTGCTTTATTTGCCTTACAGAGTGGCCATGGAGCAAGAGAATATTTATGGCAGGTAAGGCAAGGATAGGTTGGTTGGGACTGGCATTTTTGATCTCTAGTTCTCAAGGCTGATTATTTTCTTTTTCTTTTTCTTTTTGGTACAGGGTGTAGGGGCGGATTGAACTCAGGACCTAGCACTTATGAGGCAGATGGCGGAACCATTGAGCTAAATTCCCGGCCCTAAGGATGATTATTTTCTAACTAGGTCTTATTTTGGGGAAAATGGGGTAGTTCTAGGAAGAACAAACATTTCTGGAATCCTAAAAAGTGGCACTTTTCTAGTAGAAAATAGCATTAAATAAATCTGAATCTGAACAAGTCCCTGAAGTCATCAGGTTTATATACTAGTGAAAAAGATAGGTAATAAATCTGAAGATATTTAATGACAGGTCATGATCTACATAAAAATAAAGTGATGTGCTACACAATAAGAAATGTTATTTCAGATAGAGATGTCACACAGGGGACAACATTGACAGAAGTGTGGAGATAAGGGTATAGAGTCTGAGGGAAGCAAATGAGAGAAGAAAAATCCACGCAAAACTCTGAAATCAGAGCATGTTCAGAAAGCACAAATAATAGAAAAGAGGTCAGCTGTTTGAATGAATCAGGGGGCAGTAGCAAGTGAACCAGTTTCAGGTAAAAAAAATGTAGACCTTTGAAAGTCCTGGTAAGAACACTGGGTGAGTTTTACAAGAGTTGGGAGGTCTTTGCAAGATTTTGAGGAGGAAACTGATCTAATTTGTTTTGTGAAAAGGACTGTCAGTTACACGGAAATGGAAGTGTAAGATATGCGGCAGTTAAGGTAAGAGTGGAATCAGAGAGAATAGTAGAAGCATTTGAGAAAATAAAGGTCTGATATTGACCATTGATTTAATTTTTTTTGAGGCAGGATCTTCTTAAATCATTAAGCCCAGGGTGGGCTTGGACCTCCTGCCTCAGTCTCCTCGAGTACTGAGATTACATGTATGTGTCACCATGCCCATGTTAACCATTGGCTTTAACATTACAGATGTTATCAGTGACTTTGAGAAGAGCAGCTTCATTGGAATGGAGGGGACAAAAGCTTGTTTGTAGCTCCTTCCAGTTGCTTTTTTTAATGGATTGAAAGTGGGATTCATTCAGCATGGCATTTTTTAAATTGGGCAATTACTATGTGCCAAGGAATGTGCTTCTCACCAGAGCACTGGTTAGTACAGCATTTGTTCTTTTACTTATCATTAGGTAGGAATCATAGATGTGCAAAATAATAAAATTATAACCCAACACAAGTTATTAAACAGTTTTAAATATAGTAGTCTTCGATTTGCAAAATAGTTTTCTTGCTTGCTTCCCATTCACATAAGACTTGCATGAGCTGCTGTGGTTATTTTCATTTCCTGGAAAAGGATTGAAAGGAATGTAAAGGATGAAAATAGGAAAGAATTATGCATGGAACCTTACAAATTTAGGAGTGGCTTACACCACAAGAGCCATACAACACAAGAGCCTAACAAACCAATCCATAAGTACATATTTTAGTGACCACACCATAACCCACTCAAGTAAACAGCCCCACTGAATTTATCTGAATGCTTCATGTGTGGGAGGGTGTGCATGTCTGTGTATGTGTGTGTGTGTGTGTATGTGTGTGTGTGTATGTGTATGTGCATGTTTTTGTATGGTCATACAATTTAATAAGTGCAGCTGTGTTTATTCAACTACGAAACATTCAACATATACACAGAGGACACATAGAGAGCTGGAGATTACTCATAGCTTCAGTTTGTGGAAGAGTATATGCAGAAAAATTGTACAACCCATGAAAGCCAAATTACACTAGCTTATATATGCATAAATACAAAGAGATACTTAAGGTAAATTTACACTGAAAGCTCTGCTTTGAAACCTGAAACTATTGATTTAACTGATTAATGGGATGTAGTCGATTTAGAAGCACTACTGAGAATAATCACAAATATTACAAAAAGGATTGGAAAAACAGATTTTCTAGAAAAAATGAGAATTCTATAATATAGAAAAGAAAAAATTGAATGATAAGCTATTTTTTGAAGTATGCAAATGATTATTTTATAGAAGGTGATAACTTTCTTTCTTTGACAATAGAATAGAAAAGACATATGAAATTAGATAAAGAAAATTTATTTTGCCCAAAAAGGTTGACCAACTGTTAAGCTGCATTACAAAAATAGAGGCTGAAATTTTGTTTTAATTCACTACATTTTAACACATCAATAATTGTGATGATGCTTTTCTCCAAGCCTCTGTTTGCTGTTGTTCCCCCGGTGACGAATGATAAATTTAGATTCTCCTGACTACTGCATAGGCAGCCAAGGTAAACAATAGAGAACTGACACCCCTAAATATGGGCTAGAATACTGAGGGACTAGAGCTTTCATACATTTCTGATAAGAGCATAAAATGGCACAAGTGATAAAACAACTCTTTGATTTATCATAAAGTTAAGCATATACCTGCCCTATGACCAGCCAGTTCTACTCTTAGACATTCAAAACATATGTCCATATAAATTCTTGTGCAGGAGTCTTTATAAAAGCTCTATTCCTAGTGAAAAAAAACTTATAGCACCATAAATATCCACCAGTAAGTAAATGAATAGAACAGTTGTGATATATGCAAAGAACAGAGTATTACTAAGCATAAAATATGAACTACCGATGCATAAATAAATGTAAAAAATACTGTTTCAGTGAAATGAAACAGAATGGGGAAAATAAAATAGTACATATTCTACTATTCCATTTGTATTAAATTAAAAATAAGTATAAATCTATAGCAATGGAAATCAGAATGGTGATTGCCTATTAGAGGTGGGGATTAATGAGCAGGAGACAAGAAAAATTTTTGTTTGATTAAGGTTATGTATACAAGAGCATACATTTGTTAATGCTCATCAAAATAGGCAGCTAAAATGTGTGCATTTTATTCTTCACAAATTTAACCTCAATAAAAATGGAAATGATTAAAATCTTCCAATTGGTTTATCATCTCACTTAGAATTAAACTTCCATTATGTGGCCTCTAAGGCTCTGTGTGGTCTTAAGGTGTCACTTTCCCTTAGACCTCATCCTCCTTTTGATCTCCCTCTGTATACTCCTTCCTAACCTCAAGAGCCTCCTTTTGATTCCTTGAGGGCATATCACTGCCTCAAGAGCTTATGCTGCTCGTTCTGAGAATCCTCCTCCTCTGATCGTATTTATAAGTAGCTTCCTCACTTACCTGCCATCTTTGATCAAATGTTACCTCACTAGAGTCTACATTCTAAGCACTTTTTCTAAAATAACAACACTTGCCCCAACACTCAGACACACACATGCGCACACACATGCCTCGCACCGCTCCTTATCCTTTCTCCCTTCCAAAATACATATTAATCCCAGAAATTATATATATATTTATTTTTATATTTCTTCTTCCCTAGAATGAGGAATTCTACAGCCAATACCTTTATGTTACACTGATGCATCTACTAATGCCTAGAAAAGTGTCTGTACATAGATATTCAATAAATATTTGTGGAATGACTGTATATTCATCAGTAATTAGATCACTTAATAGTGTAAAGAAGATGAAAACATTAGATAGAAAAATAGACTAAACCTTTCATCTATCTATTGTTGCATAACAAACCTCCCCCAAAGAGCTGGATGAAATAAAAAATCTTTGCTCAGAAATCTGCAATCTGGGTTGGCCTCAAGTGGGACCACCAATCTCACTGTTGCATGCAGTGTTGGCTCCAATGGCTCTACTAGTGAGAGGAAGATGCACTTTCAAGATGATTAATTTATATTTCACCTGGGATTCAGCTGAGCTGGAAGGATCAGTTTCTCCTCACATCAGTCTTTCCACAACTGCGTTTCTCATGGCAAGGTACTGAGGTCTAAGTGCAAGCATCTCAAGAGATAGGAAGTTAAAGCATTTCTTCTACACTATATCATGTAGGCAGTTACAGAGTTTAAATGTAAAGGGAAGGAACCTAAATGCCACCTCTTCATGGGATGAGAACCAAAGAACATCAGGGTCTTTTTTACAGCTACCACATAAGACAATCTTTTAGTATGTTCTACTACCGTGGAGTTTATAATTCTTGATTTGTTTTATTGTAGAGGCTTTTAAAAAAATCATATGAGAAATTACTTAACAGAAGCTAAATCCATAATATAATAATCACTATCTAAGTAAGGCTAATATAAAAGTTTTAACTATGTACAAGATAATGTGCTAAAGTGTTTTATTCATTATCATCCTCCTTCTTAAGTGTAATAAACATTTTACATCATTCACTGTATACCAGGAAATGTCCTTGGTATATTAAGGATAAAACATAATTTAATCCTTCCAACAATCCTATAAATTGTGTGTTATTTTTACCCTCATTCTTCCAACTGAAAAACCGACTCAGGAAGAGATGAAATAATTTCCACCATCACATGGCCAATGAGAGTGGAGCCAGGATTTTAACCTGTAGCTCTGACCTTAAACCCTGTGCCTGTAATTACAATGTAATACTATCACTCTCTTGATCTACCCAGTAGTCCTATAAGGTAAGAACTATTGCTACTCCCATTAGACATAAGAAAAAACTGAGGCTTAGAGCAGTTATATCACCTTCACAAAGTCTAACTACATTTTTCCAACACTGTACCATTATCTTACACATTGTTTCTAATCCTCACAGCACTGTTGCAAGGTACATGTGTAGAAAGAGAATTGAATGTTTACAAACTGGTTCTAGGTCGTAAGAGTTAGGAAATACCAAATGGAGCTGAGATTCAACCTCAGGCGTATGTGGCTATAAAATCAATCCTCTTTACCTGTTTTTCCCTCATCTTCAGGGGCAGAGAAAAAAGGAAGGAATAGTAAAAGCTGATACAAGAAAACAGTATCACTTTCCACACTGGGACCTCTGGCTAAACTTTGGAAATGCTGAGGGATGACAAGAAACCTACAAGAAGAGGATCTATCATCCTACTACAGGCCAAGGTGCATGAAGGAAGCTTGGAGATATATCGAGAAGCACAGATACTCAGAAACAGGGTAGTCACATAAAGCCACATATCGAGAGTCAACCTGAAGGAGAAATCCCCCAGGGTCTTACTAAGGGAAATGGGGCTCTCTTTGGACCACGGTACCTTTTACACCCCAGGTCCAGTGAACACACCATCTTGGGAGTAGATCTAACATCTTGGGAGGAGGATCCAGTTCTTCACTGGTGGTTAGCTACTTGGATAGTCTCCTAAACTATTCTCCCAACCCTTCCAGCAAAGCAACACCAGCTACTGAGATAATCACAGATAAGAGCACCAGAGAAACCAAAAGCTGAGACTCACCCAGAGTACAGAGACTGAGCTGGCATTCGTCAGCTCTTGAAGAAGTAAAGAACAAGGGCATAGCAGTCTTTAGGGCCCCAAAGGTGGTCACTGTGAAAGGCAGATGCAGGGACTTGCAGATTGCAACTACTGAGACTTGGGCGAGAAAGGTAGTTAAAGCAGCACCAGAGCAGACACTTCCTGTTGTTCTCCCAAGCACCAGGGAGTTCTGTGTCTGTGCCATATCCTGTCCACCATCATCTGTTGACCAAGCAATGAGAAAGTAACTAAGGAAGCAGTTTTAAGAGGAAGTTTATAGCTGTGAAGTCCCACATTAGAAAAACAGAAAGATCCCAAAGAAATAAAATAATGATGCATCTCAAGTCCCTAGAAAAACAAGACTAATCCAAGCCTAAACATACAAGGAAGGAAATTATAAAGATCAGAGTGCAAATTAATAAAATTGAGACTAAAAGATCAATACAAAGAAACAATGAATCGAAGAGTTGGTTCTTTAAAAGAATAAGCAAAATAGATAAATCTACCAGAAACAAAAAGAAAAATACATATTAATTCAATTGGAAATGAAGAGGTGATATTATAAAGGACAGTACTGAAATCCAGAGGATTTTAAGTAACTATTTTTAAAAAACTAATTTCAACAATTTGAAGAATATAGAAGAAATGGAGAAATTCCTAGACACATATGAATGAACAAAATGGACCCAAGAATATAAGAAAATTCAGACAGTTCAGTAATAAGCAATGAAATCAAGGCAGTATAAAATACCCTACTAATTGACAAAAGCCCAGGACTCGATGGATTCATGACTGGATTTTATAAGAACTTCAGGGAAGAATTAATGCCACTACTCTTCACTTTGATAAACTGAAAGGGAAGGAACATGCAAAACTCATCCCTTGAAGCTAGCATTACCCTGATAACAAAACCAGACAAGGACTTCACAAGAAAAGGAAAGCTAAAAGCCAATCTTCTTAATGAATATGAATGCAAATTTCTTCAATAAGATGCTTGCAAACAGAATAAACAAGTCATTAAAAAGATCATACATCACAACCAAGTTGTGTCCATCCCAAGGATGCAAAGATGGTTCAACATACATAAATCAATAAAAGTAATGCATGCATCACATAAACAGAAGTAAGAATAAAATCACACAATCATCTCAACAGATAGAAAGAAAGTGTTTGTTAATAGTCACTGTCCATTCATGATAAAGCCTTATAAAAAGTGCTACATAAGAACATTACATTAAAATGATAAAAACCACTTATGACAAACTCACTGCCAGCACCACATTAAATGGAGAAAACTGAAAGCATTTTCAGTAAAATCAGGAACAAGACAAGGTTGTCCATTCTCAATTCTCTTTACTAAAGTACTTGAAACTTTACCCAAAGTAATTAGGGAAGAAAAAGAAATAAAAGGGATTCATGTAGGAAAGGAAGAAGTCAAAATAGCCTTCTTTGCAGGTGACATAATCCTTTGCATTCAGAATCCAAAAAAACTCTACTAGAGGATTCTTGGGACTAATAAATAAATTTGGCAAAGTGGCAAGATACAAGTAAACACAGAAAAATTATTTGTGTTTCTATACACCAGAATGAACCCACTGAGAAAAAAATCAAGAAAACAATCCCATTCACAGTAGCTTTAAAAACAATTAAATATCTAGGAATTAACCTGACAAAGGAAGTGAAAGACCTCTATAATGAAAACTACATTGTTCTGAAAAAAAAATTATAGAGGATATTAAAAAATGGAAAGATAACCCTTGTTGTTGGGTAGGCAGAATTAATATTGTCAAAATGGTCATATTACCAAAAATGATTTATAGATTTAATGTAATAATCATCAAAATATCTTCTACATTTTTCCTGGAACTAGAAAAAACAATCTTAAAATTTATATAGACTCAGCAAAAACCCAAAATAGCCAAAGCAATCCTGGGTAATAAAAGTAAGGCAGCAGGCATTACAATCCCAGATTTTGAGTTATCCTACACAGCCACAGTAACAAAAACAATATGGTAGTGGAACAAAAACAGACATATTGAGCAATGGAATACAATAGATGATACAGAAAAATCCCAAACACCTTTTGGCTCCGGCCTTTGACAAATGAGCTAATAATATAACACTGGAGAAAAGATAGGGTCTTTAAGAAACGTTGTTGTGAGAACCGGTCACACCTACATGCAGAAGAATGAATCTTGATCCATATCTCTCACCTTGTACTAAAATCAAATCAAAGTGAATCAAAGAACTAGATGTAAATATGCTAGAAGGAAAAATGGTAAAACGTCTTGATGACATAAGCATAGACAAAGACTTCCTTAATGTAACCTCAACTGTACTAGAAAAAATGCCAAGAATCCATAAATGGAATTCTATAAAATTAAGAAGCTTTTGCATAGTAAATAAAAAACCAACAGTGTGGAGAGACAATCTACAGAACTGGAATTTTTTTAGCAGTTAATCCTCAGGCAGAAGATTAATATCTAGAATATATAAACAACTCAAAAAAATTAGACCTCTCCAAAAAAAATAAAAGACCCAATCAAAAAATGGGCAAGTGAGATTTCTCAGTAGAAACAATTTAAATGGCCAATAAATGAATGAAAAAAATGTTTGTTTTATCAGGTCATTAGAGAAATGCTAGACAAAACAACACTGAGCTTGCACCTTACTCCTGTAAAAATGGCCATCACCAAAGACTCAAAAGGCAACAAATACTGATGAGGATATGGGGAAAAGAGACTGCTGCTCAGAATGTAAACGAGAACAACCACTTTGCAAATCAATGTGGAGATTTCTCAAAAAGCTAAAACTAGAAATTCCATTGACCCAGCTATACCTCTCCTAGATATCTTCTCAAAAGAGCTAAAGTTATCATACTACAGTGATGCATGCATGTCTGTGTTAATAGTATCATGACTCACAATAGTTAAATTATGGAAGTTCCCCGTGTGCCCATCAATAGATGAATAAAGAAAATGTGGAATATATGCACAATAAAGTACTACTGAGCCATAAAGAAGGATAAATTAGAATCATTTGGCAGGAAGTAGATGGATCTTGAGACCATAATACTAAATAAAATAAATCAGTCACAAATTGTTAAATATCACATTGTTTCTGTGAGAGACCCAAAATAATGTAACAAGCAAAATCAGAGAACCATGTTATGAAACAGGAAGGTGGACTCTGTACAGATGGGCAAAAGACCTGGGGAAAGAGAAAGGGGACAAGGGGAGTAACAATGATCAGGTTGTGATATGCATACATAGCAAACCCTCAAGCAGAATGTAATTACTATGTATTGCAAACATATAGTAATACATTTTTGAAGAAATCTACAGGTTATTAGCAATGGTTTCTGAATATACTATTAGATTATGAATGTCAGCACTCTGTTTTTTCATCCTTCTGCAGAAATAGCTTGACTTTCTTTGCTAGGGCATGATGTGGTTTTCACTGCAGCCATGATCTTCAGCCCTGATAGAGGTGGACTGTGAAGTGAGGAAAGTCAGCATCTATCCAGAGACCTCTTGTGGTTTAGTCAATTAATTGTTGGTCCTTTGGGGATGAGTAGAGTAGAAGGAAAGTTAGGAGCAGAGGAAGAAATGAGAAAAAAGAAACAACTAATCTCCCAAACCTGTCAAGGTCCCTCTCAACTTTTCCTATGAAGATATCCCCTGTGGCCCATTTAGAACCATTTACCAAACATCTTTCAGCTCTGTTTGATTTTAACATCTGCTTTCCTCTTTCTTCCCTGCACAGTCCAATGCTTCCTGGATGCATGGTCATCAGCCTTTGATCTTGGTGCTTCTGGATAGCTGCATGCTGTAAGTTATCCTGTCCTCATGTTAATTCTGGGCAATGATGAAATCTACATCCCTTCCTTGTTTGCCATTTGATTGTAAGCCTCTTATCAAGGTTGACATGAGTCAGGCCAGCCTTCACCACAGGACACACAGAGCTCACTAATCCTTTATTGTGAACAGGCCCTCGGGACATATAGTCCCAGAGTTATTATGCTAACCCTGTAAAACAACTCTAAAAGTCAGAGCCCCCCAAAATGAGGCTAAACAATAAGTTTAGTGTAAATTTCAAGCATAATCAGGTTAGGTATGACAATCTTTGCATTATTTGTATCATCGCAATTGCTATCATTATTTGATTTCTATCAGCTTCAAATTTGCAATAATGTTAATCCTAGAGTGAGAAGCTCTGGAAAACACATTAATGGACAGCTAATTTTAATAAGGCTAACTTACCTAGTGAGATCACTAAATTGTAGAAGTTTTTCAAAGAATGCAATTTTATCCTTCTTAATAAAATTAGAAATTATTCCAAGTATCTATATTCTTAAGGAACTCTGCTCAATTAATAGATAAAGATAATTCACAATACACTGTTAAATGTAACTGAATGTGTCTGGAAAATATTTTCTCAATTTTAATATTTCTATATAATATTTCCATTACACAAAATTTATATTCAATCGTTCTTGAATAAGTGAGGACAAAGTTGAATGTTGCATTATTTCCCAGGAAAATAATCATAAATTCTGAATAATGAAGTCTTTATTACACTACTTTGTCTCTGTTGGGAAAGTCTAAGTAATATATAAAACATTTCTTCCAGTGAATAGGAATTACTTCCCTATTTTAAAAGAATCCCTAAGGAAACCACATCTTATCACTGTTAACTCTTGACATCCCAGTAAATTTTTCATTCTGTGCTTTTTCCCTTGCCAACATACACTTCATTTATATCTTAGTGATAGATTCTCTCCACTCTATAACATGTTTCTGATAGCTATTCTCCACTTCCTAGTTAGTATGAAAGCTTATGGAAATATTCAATGTCATATCAGATTGAATTAAACAACCAGCATTTCAAACATCTCACCCTTGAATGACCTGCTATTTAGGCTTTAATGAGATCATACCCCCTTCTAGATAATTAAGAATAAACATTACTTTAGAAGGAGGCCACAGGAAAGTGACAAAAACTCCTCTTGCTTTTGCGGTTTCTTAGTAACCAAAGAAAATGAGACACACATTATAATACTGTATTGAAAATGTATTCTTGGTCGAAATACTCAAGGTTTTAAAAGAATGTGGAACCAAGCAGTTTGGCTTTAGATCTATTGTTCTTGGATTGACCCATGGTCTATCAACTGACTATGTCCCAAGACCTGAGTGGAATCCCAGGAAGAGAAAAAAGTGGAGGGAGGAAGAATCAGAGAAGGCATTCAGAAGCAGTAGTTCTGACATGGCCTGCATGCTTGTGACCCCTAAAATTCATATGTTAAAGACCCAAACCCAGACTTGAAAGTATTAGGAGGTAGGGCCTCTGAAAGTTATTAGGTCCTGGGGCAGAGCCTTGATAAATGGGATCAGAGCCCTTGTACAGGGAACCCAGAGGGTTGCCTCTCTGGACAGAAAACCAAGTCTCACCAGAAAACAAATCCAGAGTTCCCAACCTTCCTCTGTGAGAAATAAATGTCTGGTGTTTCTAAGTCACCCAGTTTATGCCATTTTGTTATAGCAACCTGAATGGACTGAGTAAGATTCTCAGTTGGATTTTGGAAGCCCATGTGGAAGGATGGCATTGGCAGAAAGGAGAGTGTTGCTCCGCGGCAGTGGGGACAGCACTTGCTCGGAGCAGACTTCCTCCCCAGTGGCAGATATTTTCAGGATTACTTTGAAGAAAGGAACTACCCGTGTGGAACCTGGCGCAGTCTGTCCTCACCCAGCCCGGGAGGGGTCCCCTTTGTTGACTCCATCATGCACTGCTGAAGGTGAAGGGCAAAGGCCCTGGAATGCCTGTCTTCCAGCTTCATCCCTCTTCAGGACTCCCCAGGGAGAACTGTCAGTGAGGTGTTCCGGGCCATGAAAAATGGTCCTCTTCTTGGGGACTAGATTGTTTCACCTGGAAAAATCAAACATCCTTTCTTCCTGCAGGCATTTGTCAGTAAAACAAGGCTGATTGCTCTCCAGGACAACTCTTCCCTCTACATCACGTTGCCCCTGGAGCTCTGAGATTCAGATGTGGGACATTATTGTAGCCCCTGCTCTTCTCTACTGCGATCTCTTCAGAAATACCTGATCTCTTAGAGCTATATTTATGTACACAATTATCTCCAAGAGAATAGCTCTGTGAAACAAATATTTCTCAACCATTTCTGCCTACCTCCAGTGAACTAATAAACCTGACAGCTGGTGTTTCCATATCACTTATCTTCCAGGGTGGTTAGAACAATTTTCATTGACACAATCTAATCCTCCCCTTTTGCCAGGAGGTACCAGGCATTAATAGTATTCCTGTGAATACATAAGAGGAAGACAAAGCCAAAGAACTTGTAATGGTTTGCTGCATATCACCCATTCATTAGATAGCCCATCATTCAATTGATTTTTTTCAATTATGTCCTTATCACTGCACTGAAAGATAGTTTCACATATATTAACTGATTTTCCCAATTTTTTTGATGCAAAGAATCACCTGGAGCTCTTATTAAACAGCTACCCTGACCACTTCTGTACATTGTTATACAGAGGCTATCAGAAGGGACCCAGGAATGTGTGTACTTAATAAGTACTCCAGGTAATGTTTTCTTCTTTCCATGATATATAAAATTTCATATTATAATTAATTCCTAATTTTTATCATTAAGAAATTTGGTAAACCATTTTTTATTTAATTTCCCCAGTGTTCATGTGATTATAATTATGCATCTTTATTGAAAAATAAGTACATGATCAGAATACCAATATAAAAATCCCAGGTATGAAATGTCAATTAATTCAACTCTAACTTCCACAGATAGCAGGTAGCAGCTGATTAATATCTTGTATTTCTTTATATTTCCCAATCATGCTTTTTCATTAAAATAATTAAAAACAAAGCTATATATCTGGGGTTTGAATATTATACACAGCTTCTACCTATACCTATGCCATAAATTAGTGTTGTAAGGACTGTCCAGAAGATTCTGTGAAAAAGAGGTCCTTTTCTTTTTTTCTGGAAACATTTGAAGTTTGCACTCATGTGCAAGTTTAAGCTCAGCTTCTTAGCTACACCTTGGATTTTGTCTGATTTTCATTCCATTCATCTTGTTACTGCTGTTTTTGTCTCTCTCTGTCCTTCCTCCTTCTCCCCTTCCTTTCTTTCCCTATATTCTTCTTCTCCCTGAGACACTCCCAAGTCTTCCTTCTCTCTCACAACTTTTCTGTGACCACTGATAGGGTTGCACAACTCTTGCCTAAAGCTCTAATGTTTTGCTTTTGAGGCCTTAGGCGGAATCTCTGCCACATTCCAGAGGGAGCATCCTGGGAACCCTCTCAGATCAGGTGCTCTTCTCTCTTATGGTGCCTCTGGCTCCTCTCCGCTGCAAACTGTGAGGTCAAGGAGTAGCCTCAGGTCATGCCCAGCACTCAAAGTGACATGCTATGTCTGAATGAAAAGTAAAGAGTGCAGCTGTTAATGGGGGCCATCATAATTTCATGTTTAGTGTTCCACAAAAAATCTGATTCTGAGGCAGGGAAAGAGAGAGAAGAAGAGAAGGGAGAAGGAGAAAGCACCAGTCTGTGCAAGAAAGAGCACAAGCTCCAATATGTAGCATTTTAAGATTTCAGTAGTGCAAATCATGATAGCCAATTTCAGGATACCAAAGATGTAACATCCAGTTTACAAGATTCTTTAATATTGAACAGTCAGCTCTCATGAGCTACAGTGAGCCAGCTCTAGCATACTTCTATGTAAATTCAATCTCAGGAAAAAAATTAATTCTCTTTTCCCAGATCTTCCTATGCTTTCTATTTCATACCTTATATATTTTTACGCAAGGGATGGCTCTCTGTACCCTGGATATCTTTGCTCTTTTACCAGTATTCTTTTCCTCATAGTAGTTCACTTGCCAAGAATGTTCTTCCTCTTATTTCGTCAGATTTTCTCAACTGCTTTGCTACCTGAATCCTCACAGCACTTGGTTTATAGCCTTCTTGTAACATTTATGTCTTTTGATCTTGTGAGAGAGTTATTTCTTACCCTTTTATCCCATATGATTGCTGGGCAAAACTTTATGTATGCATTATCCCTGTATTCTCACAGCACTGAAATCAGTGGCCAGAGCACAACAAACATTCAAAATCATTTTGACTACCATTATTTACCGCTTCCAAAGTAGCAGGTCCTATTCTAGAGCCCAAGAATCTAAAAGCTAAATTTGAGAAACTGGAGACCTAAAAATAAGGGTGTACAGCAACTCTGATACCAGATGACCCATGAAGGTGACTGTTATTAACTCAATGTATCCAGCATAAGTTGACTACATTCAGTACATGGCTTTCACTGTGAGCTTTAAAACAATTATGGTAGAACAGGGGTTAGCACAATTCTTCTATAAAGAACCAGATAGTAAGTATTGTAAGCTTTTTAACCCAATAAAGTCACTGCTAAACTCACCCTTGTATTGTAGTACAGAAGCAATCATACCATATACACAAACAAAATACACACGCCTGTGGTTGAGAAGGAATGTTCTGGTATTTAGGTTTTCATGATTAGAAATGCCTTCATAAAAAGACTTAGCTAATTTTTCCTGAGACATAAGCAATCAGGGCTGTTATCTTGGGGCTTTGAGGTTCTCTTACTGAGTAGGTTAGGCCATAACTTATAGGGGCAGCCAGCAAAAAAAGAGGTACAGTACCAACAGGATGTGTACTTAAACCTCATGATTGCTGCATCTACAATTCACCCATTATCCTTGTACCTCCTCCATCTCTATCCGACACACACACACACACACACACGCACACACACAGAGGATCTGCATTACAACTATTGCCAAAGTAATGAGATACCTAGCAAATAAATGTGCCAATTTATAGATACAGAAATGGACTATGAAAATGTTAAAAGCATACAGAGCTGGATCCGGATAGATTTAATGTAGATTTGTCTACTTTAGATCTCAGTCTTTTAATGACTGCATTATATCACTAACCCAATTGTGTTAGTCGGCTTTCCATCACCATTAAAATAAACGTGAGTCAACTTATAACAAGAAAAGGGTTATTTTGGGTCACAAGGCTGGAAGTTTTAGCCCATGCTCACTTAACTTCATTGCTGGTAGGGTGTTGGCAACGAAGCACATCATGGTGGCCAAACGTGTGCACGCTGCTCACCGCCTGGTTAGGAAAGGAAAGAGAAGGAGGAAGGGGCAGGGGACCCTCCCACCAGGCCCAACTCTTAAAAGGTTTCACAGCCTCCTAATATTGCCACTCTGTGGATCAAGCATCCACCTTTGGAGGATATTTAAGACCCAAACTTTCGCATCAATATCAAACTAAAATCTACTATTCAAGCTAGTCACAGCATAAGAATCACCTAAATATCCTTACTAATTTTGAGTATTACACTGACTCCTCCTTGCTCCCTGGCTAGTTATGATCTTTTCTAGTTTTCATTACATGCAAACATTTAGTTACATGATGATTTAAATTACTACTCATCTATTGCATCCTCTCTACTTTACCAAGGTGTGTGCACAGCTTAGATCTTCCCTCCTGATTTAGAATCTAGACTGTCTAACTTTGACTAATGTTTTTCTATTTGTTGTATACCCTTAGGCAAATTTGTTTGACTTCTCTTGCTTCTGTCTTTCCCCATGCATGCAGTGAATTAGCTCCTCCTCAAAGGCCCACCTCCTTGTCCACTCAAAAGCAGCAGTTGCATGTGTCAATTGTCATCTGAACTATTTGAGAGTGGAGACAAACATGCTGGCTTTCTGAAGCACCTCGAGCTTCATCAGTGTCTGAAGAAATCATCACAGACTATTTCTCCCTCTACCTCCTCTCTTTCTGACTTAGTTTTTTCTTCAAATATGTGTCAAAGATTCTTTTCAACTGTATTACATCAACATTAAAATGTCAGTTGAGGGGAGAGTTCAGCATATAAAGTTTAGCCAAAGATTTCATTCTTTTAAGACTGAGTTTAGGACTAAACAAGAGAGAGTGTGTGTGCCTCTTGATCTGACTTACCTGATCCAGTGCTTCCTGCTCTGGTACACTTCTTCCTGGGACTGTACTATCTTCCCTTCCAAGTGCTATACCAGCATGTGGCATGCTGCTAATGGTCAGGAAGTGAATCAAATCATTATTGGTCAGTTTTGTCCAGAAATCAAAAGGGATGATTAATGATGGTGTATTGGGAGGGGTGTTTGAGTGAGAGCCTGCCTTAGGGTGAGTAGAGCTGAGATTTGGTCTGAAAGTGTGGCTAGAGTATAAGCTGGAGAGGAGAGACCTGGCCTTGACTTTCCTCTGAATTTTCTCTGTGCCCTGAGGCTTTTTCATGCCCCCATATCTCCAATTCTTCATCAGCAAAAGAGGGCACAACATTATCTTTCACCCCTAGGACTGTGACAGTGAATTAAGACAAAGGTACAGTCTTTGAGATCTCTTACTGAGAAGAGCTGAATGGGTTGAAATTTCAGTCACGTGGCCAGGTAGCACAGGCATTCTTACATCATTACAAACTCAAGCTGCAGCTTCTAAGACTTGATTTTGAGATTACAGCAAATATTTTTGGAGAATTTAAGATTATTCACTGGGACTTTTTGAACTGTAGTACACTTAGGAATTTGACTTTAAAGCTTTTCCTTTGGCCTTTGCTTAGCTTTTCAGTACAAGGTTATATTTAAACATGCTGTTTTGTTTTCACACTTACAGTTTATCACCCAGGAGTCTGAACAAGTTCTTTCTGTCTTCTCCCAGGTTCAAAAAGTCTGAAAACTAAATAAAGTCTTTTCAGGCTTTTCTTGGGCTGAATTTAAACAACAACAAAAAATGTTGAAGGCATGCAGCAAGGGAAGAAGTAGATCTTAAATTATTTGGTAAAAAGAGTCACCAAAAACTGTGCACTCAGCCATCCTTCACCATACTTTGGTATATTTGGATGAATGTACTGTGGACCCAACATAAGTTCTATTTTGTGCATTTCAAAGATTCTTTGGCAGAACTATTCCCACCCCCTCAGGTTCCATGGGGGCCTTTTGGTGATTGGGATTCCTCTGAGATTTTCCCATTCAAGTCCTGAGCAATGCACAGGTACGTCCTTCTATCTTTGTCTAAAGGCATCATCCCATCTCCTACCCTACTGAGCATTTAAATTTTTTAAAAAACCACAAAATTTTTTTTTTAATTTTAACACATTTCCTAAATCACTCATTTATCTTTTTCTTCATTGTTCTATATCCTTTTCTAATCCCTCCTACACTTCTCATTCTCTTCCTTTTTCTCCTCTCTCTTAAGTCAGCAAATTTAGACAGCAAGCTTGCTCTAAGCATAGCATTTGCTTATTGTAAAGAATGTTGGGCATATAGAGTTAAAAATGTTCATCCCTAATCTAACTCTACCTTGTTCTTGAAGCATGATCTTCGGCAAACTTTATTTCAAACCTCCACATCTATAAAATTGGGTTATCAATAATGCCTGGCAGTTCCATTGTGAGCTGCTTATGAAACAATATATGCAAAAATATCTGGAAAGAGGAATTCAATGCTTTAGACTTATTAACCCAGAATAAATCTGAGACTTGCAATCTCAGAATGCTCATCTATAAAGTGAAAACAATTCCAGCTACCTTGCTTTCTTCATGACTCATTATGGGTATTATGAGATAAACTGTGTTTCAAAGAACTGTACAAATTGGATGTCATAGAATAACAGCAAGTTCACCTTCCCACAGCTGCTTTTTATGGCTTGAGGGTGACTGGGAAGATCCAGCCTGTGTGTTCCCTTTGGAGGGTGGAATCAGACGTCAGTGTTACCCACTTGTTTGGTTCTTTTCTCTCTCTCTCTCCCTCAGGATGGAATGCTATGCTGGAAGACTCTCCTTTTCTGTCTGACATGATTTCTTCCTGCACTGCAAGCTGTTCTCCAAAATGAATAATGATAGCGCCATGTCTTCGATGAGGCAGAACACCAACACTAAATTGTGTCATCACTTCCCCCAGGCCGTAAAGGAGCATGTGGTGGGCCCAGAATCCCAGTGAGGGAATGGCCACCTTGGTGAGCCACACTGACCCAGACTGTTGAATCCATTGCTCAGGTCCCCAAGTAGCCATTTAATATTATTACTGTCTCTCCTTTTCTCAGGACTGTGCTTCCTCCTGTTTCCACACGAAGCATGAGTGAACTGGGAAAAGGCTGAGAAGATGAAGGGCTCAAAACAAGAGCGAAAGTTAATAATTATAAGAACTGACACTTATAGAACACTGTACCTTTCCTAAAGGCGTTTGAAATGTATTGTTACATACAGTTTCTACTCATTACACAAAGCTATGAAAATTCACATCCTCACCCTCAGCATTTCATTTATAAAATGAGGGTAAGGCTTGCTTCACAGAGTGTAAGGATTGAAAAATAATGTATATAAACATCCAAAAGTATGTCTGGAACTCATCCTTTCATTTTCTTAACAACACTTGTGGAAGGTCTACTGTCCTAAATGCTGGGCTAGAGAGTGGAGATATATGTTTAAATAGGACAAAGCTAGGCCCCTCCTGATGGTTCTCACATGCGACTGACATCTAATAAGCACACACACACATACACACAGGAGATAGCTGACATTCTTATTAGCCTAGATGTGATAGCCAACAGGAATGATAACTTTAAGAGAGATCACGAGGATATTATTTATTTTAACAAGGAAATCCAATAGCATTGGGATACAGAAGGGAAAGACAACCACCAGAATTGTTTTCAAGGTTCTGGATGGGTCACCCACAAGGATGATTTTGCTTCCACGGCAGAGTTGGGGACTACTGTGGACAGACAGGTTGGGTGTGTGGTAGACAGCATAGCCTCTATACTGATTCCCTAAGATCTCTGTTTCTTGATACCCCTATCCCTTCCCCCTGAGTAAGGGCTACATTTATCAATGGAAGAAGTGATAACTCATCTTTTCCAAGATTAGGTTACATTAAGATTGTGACTCCTGGTTTGTTCATTGGCTTCCCCTGCACCCCAGTTGCCAGTTGCCAACCTGTGAGGACCCTGATGGAGAGGTCGAAATGGTAAGAAACAGCTATCTTCTGACAATCATCAATGACAGTGCTGAGTCTTTCAGTTCGCCCAAAAGCTTGGAAGTGGGTCTTCTGAGATTTACCAGAGTAATGCACTGACAAGCAGATTCTTTTCTAGTTGAAAGATGGTTGCAATCGCCGCGAGCACCTTCAGGTCAACCTTATAACTGAATACGAGAAAGCTCTGCCTGTCTATCCCATCTAGAGAAACTGTGAGCTAATAAGTGTCATTGCTTTAATATCTCACCTCTTTGGCTGACTTGTTATGGAAATGTCTATTCGGTAATCACTAATGTAGGGTTCCTGTTAGAGATTCTAGTTTGAGGTATAAGGGGACATGTGAGAGTCAGACACAGGCAGTGAGAGCAGACGGAGAACAGGAGCTAGGCAAGGAAAGGAGGCTGAGAAAGTGGGAGGCAGGGGGGCATCCTTCATCAATAGTCTCAGGAAATAAACAATTCAAGGAAAGTTTCAGTTTTTTGGTTTATAGATACATGTTTTTCTCTTTTCCTCCCTTTTTCTCTTCTTTCTTTTCTTCCTTTCTTTCTTTCTTCCTTCCTTCCTTTTCTTTCTTCCTTTCTCTCTCTCTTCCTTCCTTCCTTCCTTTCTTTCTTCCTTCCTTCCTTTTCTTTCTTCCTTTCTCTCTCTTTCTCTCTCTTTCTTCCTTCCTCTTTCTTCCTTCCTTCCTTTTCTTTCTTCCTTTCTCTCTCTCTTTCTCTCTCTCTCTTTCTTCCTTCCTTCCTTCCTGTCTTTCTTCCTTCCTTCCTTCCTTTTCTTTCTTCCTTTCTGTCTTTCTCTCTTTCTTCCTTCCTTCCTTTCTTCCTTCCTTCCTTCCTTCCTTCCTTCCTTTCTTTCTTCCTTCCTTCCTTTCTTTCTACAGTACTGAGGATTGAACCCAAGACCTTCACATTGAGCTACATCCCCAGCCCCTTTTAACTTTATCCTTTATTTTTGAAACTGTGTCTCTCTAAGTCATCGATTTGCTGGAGCTGGTTGGAATTTGTAATCCTCTTGCCTCAGCCTCCTAGTGTGCTGGGATTGCAGATATGCATCAACATATTCAATTTGTTTTGTTGATAAGTATTTCAGAAGAAAAAGTTTTAATCAGCTGGTGAGAGATGAAAATATTTAGGTTGAGAATAGAATTGCAACTTGGA
Source organism: Heterocephalus glaber (assembly GCF_000247695.1). The sequence continues at coordinate 14,168,314 of NW_004624772.1, forward strand.
AAAAGAGATAAATGTAAAGGAAAATTAATGAAATATAGCTCTAGATAAGCAAAAAAAATGGAATCAAATAAATAGTGAAAAGATTAAATACAGCCCAAAGGGAAACACATTAATTTTCTATTGTTATGTAGCTAATTACTAGGGATGTAACAGCTTGAAACATTTATTATGGTGAAGTTTCTGTGAGTCAGGAGTGTAGGCATGGCTTAACTAAACTTCCCTCTCCTCTGGGGAGGTCATTATCTTGCCTACAATAGAATCCTTGACTCATAGTTTTGGGGACTTTTAAACTGTGATTATGGAAGCATAGCCTGTCCCTTTATGTAATCCTGGCAGGGACCCAAATATTATTGAGATCACTTGGCCATAACCTTATTCTATCCCCTCAGCACTTTGGTTTGCGATTCACCTACTGCAGTGAACTGAACCAAGGGCAATATTGAATCCCCAGAGGATATTTGCAATGTCTGTAGACATTTTATTGCTCAGTATGAGAAGGGGGATGAAACTGGCATTTAGTGGATAGAGACCAGAGACACTGCTAAATATTCTATGAGGCATAGGGTGGCCCCCTATAATAATTTACTGGTTCAAGATGTCAGTGGCGTGAGGCTGAGAAACCGTGCCCTAAAGTGACCGAGTTGTGCAATCGCTGTTATGTGACTTGGTGGGTAGGAGGTTCTACTTACCTACTTAGCATTCAAGGATGCAGAAGTACCAGTCCCTCTCCCTGGTGTGATATGGGGCTGAAATCAGGGCCCTGGAGTTGTGTCTTTTATTACTTCACAAGCCAGAAATTGATTTGCCTCTCTTAATGCTTTTCCAAGGTTGGTCACTTTAAGCATTTGACTAAGTAGTTTGGTTCTATTGAACTTTTTAGGAGATTTTACTACACAGAGTAAGTTTCAGATACTCTGACCTTAGCACTCAAAATGAATCTTCATATTCACCCTACATAGGGATGCTATTATCACTTTCACGAGGAAATTGAGTCTTGAGGAATTTAAATAGCTTGCTCTGGTTTCCAAGTGGTGGAATCAGAAGTCAGCCCAAGAACATTCTGATTCAGAGCCCCATTTTAAAAATCTGTATAGAAAGTTGTGTCTCATGGATTAAACAAAGCTACAGCTAGACTTTAAGATTAGCTAGACCCTAAGATTAGCTGTATCAGTGATTGAATAATAAATAGACAACCCAGTTGGTTCCTCAAGAAACTGAAATCTTTGCTTTCTGGTGGAGAACACTTCTTTTGTTTCATGGCTGAAATCTTTAGGAGTTAAAGTTTGAGAAGCATAATTTGAAAACCAACAATGTGCTTCAAGGACATCATCTTACACACAAGAATCTGAGCTGGAGTTAAGTAATATCTTGCCTCAGTCTACACAGGTGGCTGGATGTTCCTTCAGCTTGGTTCCTGGAGGTTCCCTTTATTTTATGCCAGATGGTATCTCTCCAGAGAAACTGCTAGGAGTGATTATGTTGTGCCACACATTTGCCATCTCAGAAAAGAATTGCCTACTCTCACATAGCAGTGCCTGAAACTCATCACTGGGACCATTGATCAACATGAATTTTATGAGAGTATGCCTCTATACAATGGAGGTAATGTCAGGAGAGGTCATTATGACCAGAGCAGGATGCCTTACCAGCACCTTAATAAACTGCAAGATGGAGAGAATGGGCTCCCTATACTGCTATCATGAGTTGCTCTTTGAAAAAAAATCCCACAGCAACTGTCTATGCCAACTAAATGGTCTGTATCTCCACCTGTCCATCTTTCTTATGGTGGGCATGCACTCAGATGACTCCCAGTGTGTTGGAGAGAGGGTTGCATTTCTTTATGTACCCATAGGTCCTCTTTCAAACTCAAACGATTGCTGGCACAATTTAGTTGTTATGGTTGTAGGACTGAGGCAGAGATTCCTTTCTGGCTCTTGAGACCACATTCTATTCCTAGAAATATGGCTGTATCACAGACTCACCCACAATACGGCCTCTTCTTTCTTCAGGGTCAGCAGGAAAATCACTCCAGTCAGCTATAAAATCTCACATAGTTAATGTGATAAGGTTACACCTTTGCTATATTCCATTGGCTAAAAGCAAGGCATGAATTCTACCTATATACAAGGGGAAGGAATTATATCAGTGCATGACATATTAATCTCCCCAAAATATCAATTTCTAGACCTTAGAACCTATAATGTTATCCTCTGGAGAAAAAGAGTCTTTGAAATTGTGAATAAGGATTTTGAGATGGAGAGATTATCCTGGATTATCAGGCTGGAACCTAAATGCAATCATACCCATCCTAAGAAAAATGATGGAGGGAGACTTGTGAAGCAGAGAGAAGACACAAACCTGTAGACAAAGACATTGACCACGGAGGCAGAAACTCAAGGGAGTCACCCAATATAGGCAAGGCCCTCAAGCCTTGAATACAACTGGCCCTATTTCAGTCTGGGAGAGAAAACCATGGGGAAAAAGGAGGTGTGACAAAATGAAAGCGAAGTAAAACTAATAATCAGAATGTATCCACAACCTAAAAAGAGACATAAACCTGTTAACAAAAGCAACAATGAAATGTGGTAAGGAAAGCATGTCTTCTTTGTACATGCTTACAAATTGAATTGGTTTCACAGTTTGGGAGAAGATGGTTGTGTTTGTGTTTGTGTGGGGAAGATGGCCATGGTTGTGTTTGTCACTGGATGCAGTTTGTCAACAAGCAAAATTTTGCCAAATGCTTTTGTTTGAGAAGTAAATTGTTTGCAAACAGAAGCATTCATGAGCCAACCTGTTGCTGTAACTTTTTCTATCCATCTCCTACTATGATCCCAAATAAATTCTAAATGGATTGCAATTTCATGCCCATAGGTTTTGTATCTGGATTCTACCAATCATATTTGAAATATTTTTAAAAATACAGCTGCATTTGCATCTGTACTGAAAAAGTATGGACTTTTTTCTAATTACTATTCCCTAAATAACAGTCTAATGATTATTTACATAGCATTCAATTGTATTAGGTATTACAGGTAAAGTAGAGAATATATATATCTTATATTCCACCATTTTTATATAAAGATTTGAGCAATTGTAGATTTTGGTATCCACCAGGGTTCCTGGATTCAATCCCCTGTGGACACCGAGAGCCAACTTAATCCTAATTTAGGTTTTTTTCTTTTCTTTTGTTTTTTTCTTCAATACTGGAGTTGAACCTAGGGCCTTGTACATATTAGACAAATACTCTCCTACTTAACTACACTACCAGCCCCAGATATCTCCTTTTCTTAATAAAAAAACTTTCTGGCTTCTGTATGAAGAATTGGGCCCCAATTAGAGAGATACTTATATGTCCAAGTGGCAGATGACAAAGTCCTATATCAGGAGGGTGTTCCTGAAGATGAAGAAGTGAGTGAATCAGTTACATCTGAGGATTAAGCTGAGCAGCCTATGAATTGGGCATACCTCATGTGAGCAAACATAGATTCATGTTTTCTAGTTCCCAGAAGAGAATCAGCTTGTCAGGAATGATTTCTCTGCTCATGGATTTAAGATTGTTCAGAAGCAAAGCAGAAACTAGTCTCATCTTTCCCTGAGAGAATTCATGAACTCTCTCCTCTTTTATTTAAGAAAATGTAAGAATCTAGCCCCAGTTAGGGATTTGTTGGATATAGTTATTTTCCCTCTCCTTTAAAAGTTGTTAAAACAATTCCCCCAAATATTTCAGTGTTCAATACATGTTCTTACCTCTAACCTAAATCCTTTGTGCTGTCAGGGTTCAATTCAGTTTCCTGTTGAAAAATGGCTTCCTTCTTCTCAGCAAGAGGCAGTGTGATAATTTTGCAAAAACCTGTAAGCCTCACTTCTCACCCTCTCCTCTGAGGCCTTGCTGATGAGAAATCACTGTTCCTGCCATGTTCCTGGGGCTGCAGGAGAAAAAGGCCATCTTCCTTAGGCTGCTTCTGAGGAGGCGATTAAAAAGACAGCTTTACACATTTAGACCTTTCCTTCCTGTTTCACAATATCAATTATACATTTTGATCCTTATTTACACTTTTAGTTTTTCACACCAGAGAAACTATTCAATATTTACACATGTGTGTCCTATTTATTTCACTTGAGTATGGCCTCAATGTGCATCC
>NW_004624772.1:14179519-14201199 GCF_000247695.1 Heterocephalus glaber
CTTTCGTTGCCAGTTCAGTGGGTCCAGGTGGTTGAGTATCAGAGTGTTCCATCTCATTTCCCTTTGGGGTTGCTGTAGGTGATCTGAAAGTCTGGTTTTGAGATTTATTTATCTGTCTTCTCATTTTGACTGGGGGTGGTGGGGGGGTGCTGTTGGCACCCACGTAGCTGACCTCCTCTGAACTGGGAGAGGTGGGACAGGGCCCAGGAGGGGGGGGACAGTGGCTCAGAAGCTCTTTCCTCTGGACAGTGAGAGGCGGGCAGATGTCAGCCCAAAAGCACCTTCTTCTGGGCTGCAAGCAGTGGGATGGTGGCTCAGAATCCCCTACCTCTGGGCCAGGAGTAGCCAGAAGGATGGTGGCTGGGAAGCCCATTCCTCTGGGCCAGGAGCAGCTAGATGGATGGTGGCCCAGAATCCCCTACCTCTGGGCCAGGAGCATTGGGAAGAATGGTGGCCTGTAAGCTCCTTCTTCTGGGCCAGGAGTGGTGGGACAGTGGCTCAGAAGCCCCTTCCTCTGGGCCAGGAGCAGCAGGACAGATGGTGCCCAAAAGCCCTTTCCTCTGGGCTGGGAGTGGCGGCACTGATGGTGGCTCAGAAGCCCCTACCTCTGGGCTGGGAGCAGCCAGATGAACACAACCCCCAACTTGAAACTATACTATGAAGCTACTGTGGAAAAAAAAAAAACAGCATGGTACTGGCAAAGAAACAGACCTGAGGACTGGTGCAACAGATTAGAAGATACAGAAACAACTCCAGATACATTCAGCTGCCTCATCTTTGGCAAAGGAGCCAAACACCCTCACTGGGGGAAATATAGCCTATTTAAGAAATGATGCTGGAAAAATGGGGTTTCAACTTGCCAAAGATTAAAACTAGATCTGTATCTCTCTTCATGCACTAAACTAAAATCAAAATGGATTAAAGATCTAAATATTAAAACAGAAATAGTAAATTGGCTGGAAAAGAGGTTAGGAAGAACTCTTGAAGACACTGGTGCATGAAAAGAATTTATGAACAAAACCTCAGTTGCCCGTGAAGTAGCACAATCAACAAGGGGGATCTCTTCTTACTAAAAAGCTTCTGCACAGCAAGCAAAACTACCAACAGTGTGAGGAGACAACCCACAGTGTGGGAAAAAATTTTACTAGCTGTCCCTCGAAAAAGGTCTACTATCTAGAATATATGAAGTACTTTAAAAAATCAGACCTCCTAAATTTAAAGACCCAATCCAAAAGTGGGCATCTGAAATGGACAGACATTTCTCAGGCAAAGAAGTAAAAGCAGCAAATAAACATGATAAAATGTTCAACATCACTGGTCATTCGAGATATGCAAAGGAAAACAATGCTGAAATTCCACCTTACCCCAGAAAGAATGGCTGCTATCAAGAAATCAGCCTGGGGCTGGGGATTTAGCTCAGTGGTTTCTCCACCTGCTGCACAAGCGCAAAGACCCAAGTTTGATCCCCATTACCCCCCCCCCAAAAAGAAAAAGAAATCAACCAATAACAAATGCTGGCAGGGTTGTGGGGAAAGAGGAACCCTGCTCCACTACTCGTGGGAGTGTAGACTGGTGCAACCACTGTGGAAATCAGTATGGAGATTCCTCAAAGAACTAGGACTGGAACTCCCAAATGACCCAGCTATTTCCCTCCTGGGAATCTTCCCAAAAGAATTAAAAGAATCACACCACCGTGATATATGTGCACCGATGTTCATAGCAGCACAATTTGTGATAACTAAAACTTGGAAACAACCCAATTGCCCATCAACTGGAGACTGGATAAAGAAAATGTGGTTTTTTTAATAAAATGGAGTACTACTCAGCCATAAAGGACAAGAAAGTAGAGACATTTATATCTAAATGGAGGCACATTGAGGCGATACTCTTAAATAAAATAAATAGGACACACACATGTAAATACCAAATAGTTTCTCTAGTGTGAGAAACTAAAAGTGTAAATAAGGACTAAAAGGTATAATAGATCATGTGAAGTAGGAAGAAAAGGGGCAAATGGGGAAGGGGAAATGGGAGGGGCAGGGGAAAAGAAAGAGGGTAATGGAATTAATATGAGAAAAAGAAAAAATGGAAACAAAGTCTTTGTAGATATAGAGGGGTGAAGGGGTTGAAAGGAGGGCAGGGGAATGGGGGAAAATACGAACCAAGATGAATTAAGCAAAGGTGCAAATTTCCAATGATTAATGTCATTATATTGTATACCTTAAATGTACCAATATAATTAATGAAAAAAAAGTATTGATATACAAAACACATAAGGAACTTCTATGACTCAACTGTAAAAATCAAATGAAAAAATTTAAGCATAAGTAAATAAATTGAATAAATATTTCTCTAAACAAGACAAGCAAATGTCAACAAATATATGAGCAGGTAGTTAACACCATTAATCTTTAAGATGATTCAAATCAAAATCATATTCTTTATACCTGTAAGGATGAATAGTATTTAGTACAAGTTAATTAATCACATGAGGATGTAAGTGAAAAACTACCAAATGATCCATGATAATTCTGGGTTTATACCCACAGGAATTGAAATCAGGATTCTTAAAAAACATTTGTAGTCCTGTGAACAACTTTATTCACACAGCCACAATAAAAAGCAACATAAATGAAAAAGAAATACGTACAACAGGAGAAAGATGGTAGAGTAAAGGCTGGCAGAAAATTACAACCTGTGTTCTACCTGGAGTTGAGACACACAGGAAACAGCAACTTAGCAAAGAGGAAAATGAAAAGTTCCAGAAATCAATAAGAGTCAACAAAACTAGAAGTCATAGAGAAAGTGAAGAAAATGAAGGCAACACTGAAAAAAGAATGAAGCAGTCTGGAACGCTGATCCCAGCTCCCAGAGAGGAAGACCTGTTTTTTGGAACACCAGGTAAGCCCTGAGAGGGTCCCAGTCCAGGACGAAACAACGGACCAGCTGTGCTAGGTGCCCAAAAACTCAGTTATTGTAATCTGCAAATCCAGTGAGGGATTTCACTGTGAAAGTAACTCCTTCTGGCAGGGCAGCTCAAGTTAGAGAAAAAACCCACTGAAGAGCCAACCTTATTTGGGAGGAGTATAATCAGGCGCTGTTTTGGGAAGGGGTTTGTGGTTTAAGGCTGAGTGGAAGCAGAAGTCACAGAACAGGTGCACTTCAGGGTTTCTGTGGTCACCTTACTGCAGTGACTCGACAAGGGGTAGCCACAAGAGATAGCTGCAAAGAGGTGTGGGCTACTCACTGACCCCCTGAGAAATTTAAGCAACATCGAGCTGATGGAAATCCTGATCCTGTATCTCTGTGATGAGAAGCCAGGGTGATCACTTGTCCTTTTTTGGCGGGGGGGTTCTAAATTTCTGGCACTAAGTCCAGGGGACTCCTTGGATCCTCTTGTTGGCTACTTCCACATGGAGCTCAATGGTCTCTTTGTGTTCTCCATCTGCCAACGTCATCAGGGATACACATCAGCGTGGATGACTGCCATAGCCCACAGTGCACAGAAAGAGAAGCCTCTGAAGCAAAGTAGGTACCTCGTAAGTCCATAAGCCATAAAGCTAACTGGAGACAACAGTAACTAGGGGAACATGGAGAAAAACAAACACCAAGAGCCTAAGTCAGACTTCCTACCATGCCCAATGGGAAATGCAGGGCAGTGCACAGCACCCACACAAACAGTGAGCATGGAAACAAAACCCTAGTTGTGATTCACTGTCCATCCCCCATATCTGGTGGATTCCGATACTACAGGCTTTGGGGGGAAAAAACCACACACCCAGACATGCAGAGGAATTGTTTGAATTCAGTTCTCGTTTACATTTATTTGGCAGGGTGGGGGGTGTTGTTTTGCTTTGCTTTGTTTTTTTTTCTTTATCCTTTTTTTCTTTTCATTTTTCTTCTACTCTCACCTAATCCTAATAATATTTTTAGTCTTTAATTGGATTCCTAATGTACTCTCCTCTGTCTCATCGTCCTTTTCTTGGTTTTCCAATTTTTACTTTTTTTCATTTTCCCTTTTTCCATTCGCTCAATCTTTATGATTGTTACTAGTGAGCTTTAATATTTCTTTAGCTATTCAGTTGATCCTATGCTATTATTGTTAAGTCCTTTTCTCTGGTTCATGGTGGTATCATTATTACTTTTAGTAGATATATACTGCATGCCAATATTTGGTTTGTCTTTGTGTCTCTATTAATACTGCAGATCTGTTTTCTATTGTTAAGGATGGTATAGTATTAGTTTTTTATTGTGATAAGCCATTAACATGATATCCAGTTTTGCTTTGACTGTATTATTATTGTTGCTGATTTCTCTCTTTTTCTTGTTAGTTATGGCCTAGTTCTCGTTTTTAATTAGTTTTAACTATGGGCCAATATCTGGCATGTTTTTGTGTCATCATTACTGCAGCTTGTTGCAGTACTGTTGTTGTACCTCTCTGAATGGTGCCAGAAATCAAGTCCCTAGAAGAAGCGCAAGGCACTAAGAAGGCCTCAAATATTATATTAAGTAGGTTAAAAAGTTGTGTAGCTCAGGACTTTGCTCAATGGCGCCGTACCTGCCTGGCAAGTGCAACGTCCTATGTTCCATTCCAGGTACAAAAATAAATAAATAAAAAGTTGTGTTAAAATCAAAATACTACACTTGATCTTAGCCAAAAGGCCGAGAAATGATTTAAAATCAAAATATAACTAAGCCCAAGGACACATCACAGGGAGACAGAAACTAACCAAAGAAAACTCTGGAGTAGTGACAGAGTTTTTCTACCCTAACTGATCTTCAACCTATAGCACAAAAACAATAGAAATATGAGAAAGCAAGGCAAAAAATGTCTCCAAAATTCCTTAATTCCCCAAAAGGTAAGAAAAAATAAGAATACAACTCAAAAAGTATATAAAATTTAGATCCAGCTTGGCCTTGTGGTCAGATGCAGGTGGCTGCGCCCTGCTCCTTCTGGCTTGTCCCGCCCACTTGCATCCAGGAGACTGTGAGGACACCCTGGGCACGCTCAACATCCGCCGGCTTAGCTACAAGGAACCTGCAAAAACAGGCTCCCCCACCCCCCGCCTCTGGCCTCTTGGTTTATAACTACCTGATTCCACACTACAGAGGCATAGGGAGACATACAGGCCATTGTCCTGAGTTGCACAAGTGAACAACAGAGAGAGGGACTTCCAGGCTCCCTGATGAAGACTGAAGCCCATTGGAAAGGTGAAGAGAATCTCTGTAATAAAGGCACACCAGACCACCCTCCTTGGTAAGTTGGAGGGATCATCACCTCCCATCAGAATCTGGACTATCTTCAAGGGAAAGGCAGCTGGAACTTGTAATAGAACTTTGCAGAGTTCAACACTGCGGGATGACAGGGAGCTAAACTTGGGATTTGCCTGAATCTCATGGGTCTGTGACTGGCTTACTGAGACTCATTGACTTATAACTGCACACTGATGCCCATATCGTTTATTGTGACAGCAGAGACATACCCTGAAGGAGGCCCTTCATTTTTATTTTTTATTTCTTATTTTCAAAATTACACTATTTTTTGCTCTTATTTTTTATTGTTCTTTTCTTTTTCTACTCTTTTTAAATTTTTCTTTTTGTCTTTTCTTTCTCTTTCTTGCTCCCTTGCTCCTTGCTATCCCACATTGTTCTTCATCACCATTTGTGTTCCTGTTCTGGGCCTGATTCGTATTTCTTCTTTATTTTTCTTTTCTTCTCTCTCCTTCTCTCACCTGTGCACTCTGGCCTCACTGCTAACCTTCCCCTATGCCTTCACCTACCTATTGCTCCCTCCCCAATCACTTCTAACTCCCCATCCCGAAGTATAAAGTTGCTATATTGAAGAGTTTATTCACTATAAACATATGTTGGATTGGTCCTTGATCTTGCTTTAATTCACACAGTTAAAAGTGATAGGTTAATAACCACCACAAATTATCATTTTCTAAAAAGATAATTTATGCTATTGTATTGCTGATTGTATCACTTGGGCTAAGGTGTTGTGATTGATCTAATCAGTTGTCCTTCCTGGTATAATGAAAATAAGATAGCCTCAGAGCCATAAGAGACTCAAAACCTAAAGACCAGCTATATCTGGAAGACACCTCTGAGAAGCAATCATTCCATAAGGGTTCTTAATACATCAACAAAGATACTTACAATAAGCAACTTCAAAGTATCAACCTAGGAGCTTCACCAAGGACAGTACCAAAAACAAAAATGAGAAGACATTTAAGCAAGTCACAAACTCACACTTCTACCATGCAAAAGGCAAATTCTGGGGAAAACGAGGTGGAAAAGTCTGATAATCAACCAGCTGGACACCATGAACTGATAGCATAGGAAGTAACAAAACAGATGAATGAGGCACTAGAAAAATTCAAAGCAGAAATAATCCCCCAGATAACTACAGAGATAGTGAGCAGAGTGAAAGGCATGATTAGAGGCTCTAGAACAGAAACAGATACAAAAAGGGTGAGCTCAGAAACATGCTGGAAGCCAGGAATGCCCAGCATAAGAAACAAATGGAAACCGTGATTGCCAAAGATAAGAAAGAAATGAAATCTATGAAACAGATTCAAACAGATATTCAGGAGATTAAAAACTCCATTGAAAGCATGTGTAGCAGATTAAGGGAATCTGAAGATAGAATATCAGATACAGAAGACAGGATTGTAGTGAAGGACCATGAAAACAGAGATTTCTTAAAAATACTAAGGGGCCAAGAGAAATCAATCCAGCAGTTGTTAGATGATGTAAGGAAGAATAACATAATATTTATAGGAGTCCACAAAAAAACAGGAGAAAGTACAATTGACATAAAAAAAATCTGTTCACAGAAGTAATAGTAGAAAACTTCCCAGACAGAGGTGGAAAATTGGACATACAGATAAGTGAGGCATATAGAACTCCAACTAGCCATGACCAAGAAAAAAAATCTACACCTAGACGTATAATAGTCAAGATCTCAGAAATGCAACAGAAGAACAAAATACTGCAGGCAGTTAGACAACAGAAACAAATCACCTACTAAGGAAAGCCCATCAGAATCATGGCAGATTTTTCAACACAAAACTTCAAATCAAGGAGAGCCTGGAGTGAAGTATTTCAAGCCCTAAAAGAAAATAAATTCCAACCTAGACTGTTGTATCCTGCAAAATTACCTTTCAAAATTGATGGGGAAATTAGATACTTCCACGACAAAGAACACCTGAGAAATTTCATGAACACCAAACCAGCACTCCAAACAATCCTAAGCAATATCCAAGAAAAAGTCAATCATGGTAACAACTCCATGAGACCCAACAGAGGGAAGCCACCAGGCAAGACAGGAAACTAAAAGGAAAGGGAGGAAAAAAATAAGAAATAAAAGAGCCAACAATAAATAGTAAAACATCATGACAAGTATAAGCCAATATCTATCAATTATAACTATCAGTGCTAATGATCTCAATTCACCAATCTAAAGAAATTGACATAATGGATTAAGAAGCAAAATCCAACAATATGCTGTATACAAGAAACACACCTAACTAAAAAAGAAACACATAGACTGAAAAAAAAAGGATGGAAAACAGCTCTCCATGTGACAGGAACCCAGAAAAAACCAAGGGTAGCAGTTTTATTTGCAGACAAAGTAGATTTCACACCAAAACTAATTAAGAGAGACAAAGATGGTCACTACATCCTTGTGAAGGGAACAGTCCAAGAGGAACAGATGACAATCATAAATATATATGCACCAAATACGAATGCACCCCACTATACAAAGTAAATATTAATGGACATGAAAAACCAAATAAGCACTAATAAAATTATAGTGGGGGATCTCAATATCCCATTATCACAAATAGACAGATCATCTGGACAAAAATTTACATCAAAATTCTAGAACTGAACCAAGCTATTGAACAAATGGACTTAATAGATGTTTACAGAGTGCTCCACCCCACAAAATCAAAATACACATTCTTTTAGGCTGCACATGGGTCATTCTCCAAAATAGACCACATGCTAGCTCATAGGACATGTCTAAATAAATGTAAAAAAATTAAAGTTACCCTCTGTATATTATCAGATCATAGTGCAATAAAATTGGAGATCAATGACATGAGAAACTGCAAAACTCCTACAAACACGTGGAAATTAAAAAACACCCTCCTGAACAAACAATTAGTCACAGAGGAAATTAAAGAAGAAATTAGACAGTTTCTCCAAGTAAATGATAATGCCAGTACAACATACTGTAATCCATGGGACACAATGCAAGCAGTTCTATGAGGGAAATTCATAGAAGTGAATGCCCATATTAGGAAAACAGAGAAAATTCAAATAAATAACCTAATTCAGAACCTCAGTCTCCTAGAAAAAGAAGATCATAACAAAACTAAAGCTCATACAAGCGACAAAATTATAAAGATCAGAGCAGAAATCAATGCAATGGAGACTAAAGAATGATACAAAAAATCAATGAATCACAGAGTTGGTTTTTTGAAAGAATAAATAAAATTGATAAACCCTTAGCCAACCTTATCAAAAAAAGGAAAGAAAAGGCTCCAATCCATGCAATTAAGAATGGAAAATGCTGGGCTGGTGATTTAGCTCAGTGGTTCCAGAGCCTGCCTCGCAAGCACAAGGTCCTGAGTTCGATCCCCGGTACCAAAAAAAAAAAGAACAAAAAGGTGAAATCACAACAGACCCAGCAGAAATCCAGAGAATCATCAATACCTACTTTGAGAACCTGTGCTCTAATAAAATGGAAAGCACAGAAGAAATGTACAGATTCCTAGATACACACAAATTGCCAAAGTTAAATGAAGAAGATACAGAAATTCTAAACACCCCAATTACAATGAGTGAAATTAAAAATGTAATAAAAAATTTACCAACAAAGAAAAGCCCAGGCCCTGATGGATTCACTGCTGAATTCTACAAGACATTTAAAGAAGAACTATTGCTATTATTCTTTAAATGCATCAAGGATATTGAAAAGGAAGCAAGACTTCCAAATTCATTCCTGGAAGCAAGTATTACTTTGATTCCAAAACCAGGGAAAGACTCAACCCAAAAAGAGAACTACAGGCCAATCTCCCTAATGAATATTGATGCAAAAATCCTCAACAAGATACTGGCAAACAGAATACAGAGGGTCCTCAAGAAGATCATACACCCTGACCAAGTCAAATTTATCCCAGGGATGCAAGGATAGTTCAACATATGTAAATCAATAAATGTAATAAACTATATTAACAGAGTCAAGGACAAAAACCATATGATCATCTCAGTAGATGCAGAAAAAGCATTAGACAAAATCCAACACCCATTCATGATAAAAAAAAAAAACCCTACAGAAAATTGGAATAGAAGGTCTTTATCTCAACTTGATTAAGGCTATTTATGAAAAACCAAGAGCTAACATCATATTAAATGGTCAAAATTTGAAAATTTTCATGCTAAAATCAGGAAGAAGACAAGGATGCCCACTATCACCACTCTTATTTAATATTGTTCGGGAAACATTAGCCACAGCAATTAGAAAAAATAAAGAAAAAAAAGGAATAAAGAAAAGAAAGGAAGTTAAACTCTCATTATTTGCTGATGATATGATACTTTACATAGAAGACCCAAAATACTCAGCCAAAAGACTTCTAGACTTAATTAAAAGATTCAGTGGAGTAGCTGGATATAAGGTCAACACTCACAAAACAATAGCCTTCTTATATACAAATTATACAAATAATAGACTCACAATGAGACAGAAATTAGGGAAACAATTCCTTTTACTATAGCATCCAAAAAATGAAATATCTAGGAATCAATCTAACAATGGATCCAAAAGACCTCTACACTGAAAACTATAGCACTCTGGAAAAGGAGATTGAGGAGGATATAAGAAAATGGAAAGACATTCCTTGTTCCTGGGTAGGAAGAACCAATATAGTGAAAAAGGCCATACTTCCAAAACTACTATATAGGTTTAATGCAATGCTGATTGAAATTCCAACAATATACTTCACAGAACTAGCGAAAACAATGCAAAAATTCATTTGTAACCAGAAGAGACCTAGAATAGCAAAAGCTATTCTAGACAACAGAGACAGGGCAGGGAGTATCACAATCCCCAACTTGAAACTATACTACAAAGCCACTGTGATAAAAACAGCATGGTACTGGCAAAGAAACAGACCCAAGGATCAGTGCAATAGATTAGAAAATGCAGAAACAGCTATAGATATACTCAGCCACCTCATCTTTGACAAAGGAGCCAACCACCATCATTGGAGGAAAGATAGCCTATTTAATAAATGGTGTTGGAAAAACTGGATTTCAACCTGCCAAAGATTAAAACTATACCCATACCTATCACCATACACTAAACTAAGATCAAAGTGGATTAAAGATCTAAATATTAAGATAGAAACATTAAATTTGCTGGAAGATAAGTTAGGTAGAATTCTTGAAGTCATTGGCATAGGAAAAGACTTTATGAACAAATCCTCAGTAGCACGGGAACAAGCAAAAAGAATCAACAGCTGGGATCTCATCTTATTAAAAAGCTTGTGCACTGCAATAGAAACCACCAACAGAGCTAAGAGACAACCTACAATGTGGGAAAAAATTTTCAGCAGCTGTACCTTAGACAAAGGACTATTATCTAAAATATATGAAGAACTGAATAAAATTAAAACTCCCACATTCAAAGACCCAATTTCAAAATGGGCATCTGAAATGAACAGACATTTCTCAGACAAGAAGTAAAAGCAGTAAATAAACATATGAAAAAATGTTCAACATCACTGGTTATTCGAGAGTTGCTAATGAAAACAACACTGAGATTCTACTTCACCCCAGAAAGAATGGGTGTTATAAAGAATTCATCCAATAACAAATGCTGGCAGGGGTGTGGAGAGAAAGGAACCCTTCTCCATTGTTGGTGGGAGTGCAGACTGGTCCAACCACTGTGGAAATCAGTATGGAGATACCTCAAAGAACTAGGACTAGGGATCCCATTCAACCCAGCTAATCCCCTGCTGGGTATCTTCCCAAAAGAATTAAAAGAATCATTCCTCAGTGACATATGTGCACTCATGTTTATAGTAGCACAGTTTGTAATAGCTAAATCTTGGAAACAACCCAAGTGCCCATCAACTGGAAACTGGATAAAGAAGATGTGGTATTTTTATAAAATGGAGTACTACTCAGCCATAAAGAACCAAAAACTAGAGACATTTATAGCTAAATGGATGCATATTGAGGCCATACTCTCAAGTGAAATAAATAGGACACACATGTGTAAATAGCAAATAGTTTCTCTAGTGTGAGAAGCTGAAAGTGTAATGAAGGATTAAAATGATTAAAATGAATAATTGATAATTTGAAATATGAAGAAAAGGCTCAAATGAGTAGGGGTGGCCGGAGGGGAAGGGTGAGAGATCAGAGATACAGGCTGGAATTTGGAAAGAATCCATATATAGATTGTGTTTAAAACTATAGGAAGAGATATAGATACAGACTAGGCTGGAGCTCACCAGTGGGTTGGGAAGGAAGAGTCACTGAGATCAAAGGAGAGAAGGGTATGTTTCCAGAAAAAGCACATACAACTATGTACAGTACATAGTACTCAATAGTGTGATAAATGACTGTTACTGTTTTAGATATTCATCATAACATGCTGTGTTTTTCATCCTTTAGAGCATAATCCTACTTATATAAAAGAGTTTACTATAAAACAGTGTGCTGCTATGCCAGTGGTATTCTCATGTATCTCATGTTTAACTGTATATTTGGATAATATCAAGGGGCCATCACAGATGATTGACATATACTTTCTCAGTTTGCACTTCGAAGTTGGCACTCTGTGTGGTACTTTGCGACACACATGGATGAAGTTGCCTAATAACATATTTCTCAGATTATATTTCCATCACATGTCATATAACTGTATTGAAATTTAAATTTAAAAAAATTTGGCCTATGTGGAGTCTACTAGCTAATTAGAATTTTTTTCCAGAGGACTATTTGTCCAATATTAGTTTTGAAAATCTTTCTAAAACAAATCACATTCTCTGATGTCTTGTTAATGCTTGAGATGTTTTTTTAAATTATATGGAAAAATGTTTAAGTACTTTTCAGTTTTGCTTTGGCTGAGTTCTACTATAATTGAATATTATTATAACTTTTTTTCCCTTGCATTGTTTTTCTTTGAATAATTTTAATTTTTTTATATGTGTGTGTTTGATAATAAAGTTATACATTTCAAATTTTAAAATTTTAATTTATTCACTGAAATAATAGAAACATTTTTGCAAATACAGGGAAATAATTAAATATCCAAATCCAAGAGGCATATAGAACTCCAAATAACCAAAAACAGAAAAAAATTCTCCATAATATATGGCAATCAAAATTCCAGAAATTCAAAAAAAGGAGAATGCTCTTAGAGGAAAACATTAAGTAGCCTATAAAGGAAAGCTAATCAAATATCTATGGATTTATCAGGACAAACCTTACAGGCCAGGAATCTGTGAAGTGAAATATTTCAAGCCTTAAAAGAAAACAATTGTCAACTCAGATATCTACGTCCTACAAAATTACCCCTCAAAATCGATTGACAAGTAAAGATTTTCCACAACAAAGGAATCCTAAAGATATATCTGACCACTAACCCATCATTGCAGAAAATAATTATGGGAATTCTGGTCAGAAATGGGGAAGCCACTAGCACCAAAGAGCACAGAGGAGAGTGTACATACAACAAGGAAGTAGTTAAGTAGAGGGAGGAAAATAACACAACATCCAACCTTGCGATTCCTGTGGGAGACACATAGCATCCAAAAGGAAGCACATAAACAGAAAATAACAGCATGCAAAATGATACTCTATTCAACAAGAGCCCAAGAGCAGGCAGAAGTAGCAGTCTAATTTTCAGACACAGGAGACTTCAAGCCAAAACTCAATGGAACAGTTAAAAATGGTCATTACATACCGGCAAAGGGAACAATTCAACAGAAAGAAATAAAAAACTGTGAATGTATATGCACCAAATATTTATACATCCAACTTACTAACATCATAAAACAAGAACTACTATACATGAAAAGACGCTAATGCAATCACAGGAGGGAACTTCTAACCCTACTGTCACAAATAGACAGGTCAACTAGACAAATAAATAAATAAATAAATAAATAAATAAATAAATAAATAATAAATATAGCTAAACTACATGACTGAACTACTGATTTTAATAGATGTCTAGAGTATGTTTCATCCCACAACAGAATAAACACTTTTTACAAGCACACAAAAATTTTTCTAAACTAGAACATACCATAAACCATAAAGCATGCATAAATAAACATAAGAGAAGTAAAATAATCCCCTCTATAATATCTGATTACAGCAGAATGGAACTAGAAATCAACAGCAAAATAAACCACCAAAGCTATACTAACATATAGAGATTAAAAAATATATTATTAAATAATCAATGGCTTACAGAAGAAATGAGGGAAGAAATTTTAAAGTTCCTAGAATTAAATT
Source organism: Heterocephalus glaber (assembly GCF_000247695.1). Next base: position 14,193,062 of record NW_004624772.1, read on the forward strand.
ACAATATACCAAATGCTACAGGACACAGTGAAAGCACCCCAAGAGCGAGGTTAATACCTCTGAATGCACATTCAAAGAATTGAGCAATCCAAAATAAATAATGCCTCTCTAGGTTCTAGAAAAACAAAAGCAATTTAAATCTAAAACTAGTAGTAGTAAAGAAATTATAAATATCAGAATGGAAATTAATGGAATTGAGGCTTAAAAAATACAAATGATTAATGACTCAAAGAGCTGCTTCTTTGAAAGTACACAAAAGAGTGATAAATTCTCAGCTAAACTTACAAAAATAGAAAACAAAAAATCTACATCAATGCAATTAGAAATGAAATAAACATCATCAAAATATATCAAAGGCCTAAGTATAAATACAAAAACACGACCGAGACTTTAGCTCAGTGGCACTGTGTCTGCCTCACACGTGCAAGGTCCTGAGTTCAATCCCTGGCACCAAAAAACAAACAGAAACAGAACCAAGGAGACATAGATTCTACTGGAAGATAAAATATGTAAAATTCTTGAAACTATAGGACTCGAAAAGACCTTCTTTCTGAGAAGAACCCCAATTGTACATAAACAAATGGGGGTATATCAAATTAAACACTCTGCGCAGCAAATGAAACAACCAATAAAATGAAGAAACAATCTACAGAATAGGAAAAAATGGTTTCCAGCTACTCCTCAGACACAGGACTAATATCTAGAACATATGAAGAACTTGAAAAAGAATCTCTCTCTCTCTCCCTCCATCTCTTGATTTTCTTCCCATTGGAAAAGATCTATCTCCCTGCTTCCTATCATCTTCTTTTATTTTACTTTTTATTTATCTTTTGGGCTTTGCCTATAAAAGAAACCATACAATATTTAGGCCTGTGTGTCTGATTTATTTCATTTAACATTATCATCTCAAGGTACATGCATTTTCCTACAAATAACTCAAGCTTATTCTCCTTTATATCAGAGTAGTTCTTCATTGTGTATAGACATGGCTGTGCTTATATGAGAAACCTAAAGTATAAATAATTCAAAGAGCAGAGTAAAAGATGTGATAGAAAACAGGAAGATATGTTATGTGGAGATGGAATGAGGAGTTGAGGATCAGGTGTGAAGGAAGGAGAAGAGCAGCAGGGAAAGGAAAAAAGAACTCGATGTGATATATATCTGAATCCATTCTCCACAGTGAATGTACTCAATATGTATTACAAATATAGAATAATGCAAAAAGGGGAAAAAAGAAACAACATAAATATTTCTCAATAGATGAATGCATAAAGAAAATGTGGTATGCATGTGCCGTAATGTATTATTTAGCCTTATAAAAGAAGGGAATCTTTCCACGTGTGAGAATATAAATGAACTTGGAGAATATAATGCAAAGTGAAATACCCAGACACACAGAGAGAAACATTACATAATACTCCTTATCTGTCATCCCCAACGTTTGTGCATCAAGGATCAGTATTGTGAGAGACAGTTTTTCCATAAGCTGGGGTTGGGGTTGTGGTTTCAAGATGATTCTAGTGCTTTATGATTATTGTGAACCTTATTTCTATCATTATTATATTGCAATATATAATGAAGTATATATACATCACATCATAATGCAGAACCACTGGGACTCCTGATCCTATTTTCCTGAAACTAGAAGGCCCTGTGTATGACGACGAGAGATAGTGACACCAGATCTGTGTCATTTATGTCCAGCCTACTCCACAATGTTGTTTTAGTTCCCATCTCTGTAGAAAACTTTGCTTCACGAAGATAGTGTAGGGGCAGAGGGACAAAAAGAAAAACCCAGGACAAAACATGGATTGACTAACACTGTAAATTCATTTCATGCTTATCTGTTGCTGACGATTGTAAGATCATCACGTGCTTATCTGTGTGCTGTGTACTTGAGAAAATGGGCCCTGTGTATCCTTATGAAAGTGTTACCCACATTTACTTATGCTGACCTTGTCCTCTTCCTAGAAACAAAGCTCAAGATCTAAATTGGCCTAGAAACAGTTATTTTTAAAAACCAGCTTACCTCTATAAGTATGAAGCACATCTCATAATCACCACCCAGGACGCCTTCTAGTTTGTCTCACCACTCTGCTGCCAAGATAGTTTCTCTTGTGCTTTCTCTGCATTTGTCACATTTTAAATAAACTTTTACTTCCCATTAGACCAGCCGTGACTCTCCCATTTCCTGACAGGAGTCCACTTCTCCATTATTCACTGAATTGAGAGCAAGGACCTGAACAGAGTCAGAGGACCCACTGAGAGACTCCCCTGCCAGACAGAACAATAGGATTTTGGAAATGAAACATTTCTGTGCTTCTGTGACAATCCTAAAATATCCTGCCTCAACTTTAATCCCAAACCCAGGGAGATTTGAAGGTTTTTCAGACATGTTTTAAGGCTGCCATGATTTGCCATCAAAAGAAGTTGATCCTCTTTTAGGATGGACAAAGTCAACTCAATTGGCTTATTCACAAATGGGTCACTTGTGCACTCCTTCCCAGGTTGGGGGGCTTTGTGGTTCGGAAGTAACACCCAATTTGTTTTGAAAGCTGAGGTGGGTGATCATGACCAGCTGGGAGAAAGTAGACCTTGGCTCAGTTTCTCTCCAAATTTTTGATGTCTCCACTGAACTTTTCCTTTACCCTCAAAGCTTCTCACAGTGCCCTTTTGGGAGCACACTCCCCAGCTTCCCAGGCCTTCTTCTGGAATCTAGACAGTAGCGTCGCTGATGCTACAACTCTTGTGTTCTACATACCTGAAAATCTAGCACCACAGGAATGATGCCAAGGTCTGCCAACAGCTTGAAGAGTGGTCAGGACCTTTTGTATCGTGATTGCAGAGGCCTCTGAATGCCTGGATGTCTGAACACCATGAGTCAAATTTCAGGGGATCAATTTCATAGCTGGCCTTTCTCATTCCCCAGGAAGTTGCCCAGGGGCTGTCTTCTCAAAGCAGTCTTTCAGCATTGTAACTTTGAGCCTATGAGGGGTGGGCTCTTGCTGGTTTCTGTCATGCCTTGGAGCTATCTTTTCTATTGTCCTGTTGTACTTGCCTTCTTTTTAATACTAATGGTTTTAGCAAACAAGCTCTCCTTTGCCAAATCTTTACAGGTCCTGACTGTACAGAAGGTTCCTTTTGGGGGAACCTGGAGATTTTTCAAGTCACTCAGCTGTGCTGTTTGTTCTTGAGTCTCAATGTACAGCTAGCTCTGAGCCCCCAAACACAGTACCTACACCACAGCCTGAATGTTGGACTGCCTTGAAATTTCCTTTGCCATATTAATTAGTCCACTGCCATTAATCTCAGTCTCCCACTAATTCTTAGGACATGAGCAAAATGTAGACAATTTTATTAAAGCCCAACACATGGTCTTGAGTTCAACTGCCAATGGAGTCCTTATTACTGATTGAAACCTCCTAAACCTGATCTTATTCTGTTTTGTTTTGTTTTTTAAATCAGCATTCTGGTTATCTAAGCTCCTATCAGAATTTCCCATTAAGTTTTGGTTACAGAATTCTAGGACTGATTCTTCAACTGTCATCTCCAAGCCTTTCCAAACTCGTCCTGCAAATCAGTTCCAAAAGCATCTAACTACATGGTCAAGTACACTCACCATAAGAACCCCACTTCTCTGTTATCAAAATCTTTGTTACTTTCTTCATCATTGTGACAAAATACCTATTATAAACAACACAGAGGAGGAGAGGTTTAATTTATTTTATGTTTTAGAAGTTTCAGTCCTTCCATGGTTGGATGACTCCAGGCAGAAGTAGCATTGTGAAAGGGGCTGGTGGAAGAAAAGCTGCTCACCTGCTTGCTACCATGAAGCAGAGAGAGTGAAGGTTGTAACTAGGAAGAATGATGTACCATTGCAGGTCACATCCCCAGTAACCTGTCTCTTTGAACAAGACCCTGTCTCCTAATAGCAAGGCAGGTATAAACCCCCATAATGAAATCATCCTTAACCACCCCCCCATAAATGCATGAGACTCTTACAGTATATCTAGATATAAACTATACCACATATCAAAATTTCCAAGTTGAATCGTCATTCCCATAACTCCACCTTGGATTTGAATACAGCTGTTTTATCTCCTAATATGAACATATTTGTTGTTCTCCCTTGAAGTGACAGATAGAATTCCTTTAGCAGATTAGATATGTCAAAAAAGTAAGCAAATTTTGAAGCCCTTTCTGTGTCAATGAAATGTGCTGCCATTGAGGACAGTTTTTTCTAAAAGAATTTTTTGGAGTAGCTCCCATAACTCAAAACTTGGTCAGTGATCAGCCTTTAGAAAATCATATCACAACTGTGTAGAAGACAACATGTATGCACTGCATCTGTTTCCTCACAAAGCTGTATAGATAGATGTGAATTAAAGGCGTATACTTTAATGGGATTGATAACTTTAATTACATCCTTTAAAATGTTTCATTTAGATGACTTTTTTTGACTTGCTTACATTTATCTATGGATGACACACCATATAGACTCACACTCAGAAGTGACCTCTTTGAGCTAAGTTGTGAAAGTTGAAAACTGTTCAGTCATGGGAACCACTTTGTGCATATAATGACAAAAAATTATCAATTTAGTTTCCTAATGTGTAATTATTCACAGACTCGAATAGTTCTTCAGCTGTGTTGTTAGCAACAAAAGTGTGTGTAACATAAACTTATACACATCCTCCCAAAAAACATGTCACACAAAAATTGTGTTGCCTTGAAGTCAACATTGGTAGACTCAACAACCTGGATTGCATACCACAGTGACTCATTTATCCTATCTGACAATAATGCCTCAATATCCTGATATTTCACTATTCATCTAATCATGAATCTAGTGGAAAAAGGAACATGTACCATGTTTTGAATTGCAGTCTCTCCTAAATATTCATGACAAACATCCGTATAAGTAGGAAAGATCAACTCTTCACTAGTAGTAAAGGGATTATTAGCTTTAGTATTTTGGTTAACCACTAGGAATGAGGCTCTCAGTGGAGGCCTTCAATAATTACTTTAGTTATTAGTATTCACTTTTTCTTTTGAAAATCTCCAAAGGATTTTCTTTAAATGCAGGTTACTGGTTTTCATGTGGTGAAACAGTTTTGAGGCTTTCATGGTTTTGTTCATTTCCAGTGACCACAAAGAATTCAAAACAGGCTTAGAGAATGTGAATCACCTTGTTACAATGAAGTTGTAATTTACGTGGGATTCGTGTTATTTTCTTTTAAATGCAACTTTCTCTTTTTCACCATCTTAGAGTCTTCTGCTGTCTCATCATTGGGCCTTTCCCCATACCCACAAATTCTCTAGTGTTATTTTTTTTTTCGTGCTGGGGATTGAACTCAGGTCCTTGCACTTGCCCAGCAGGTGGCAAAACCACTGAGCTAAATCCCTGGCCCTAGTGTTATTGTTTTTTACTCATTTTGGCTAAGGTTTGCTTGTAGGCTTTGGAAAACTGTGATTAAGACAAGTGTACAGTGCAGGAAAGAGGCACAGACAGAAATATACAAAAATGGATGGGCAACACATGGACTAAAATAACTCGTCAGATTCTCACTTAATTCTGCTGTCAGAGGTATCTGTACAAATGAAGTACATCAACTTACTTGTCACTATGAATCCTGCCATCAGATACAGCCTAATTGCCACTTGCAACTCACTGATAAAATGCTGATGAGTTTGCAAGTAATAGATTTATTATGGTCTTTGTGCAGGTCTCTGGCAACATTAATCTATATTTGCAGCCACTCCCCTGAGCTAGCATCACCAAGCCAACTCCACCCCAGCTTTCAACAATAGATTTTCATAAGGAGTGTACAACCTAGATTTCTTGCATGCACAGTTCACAGTAGGGTTTGAGCCCTTTTGAGAATCTAATGGCACTGCTGATCTGATTTTTTGTCCAGTTGATCTATTTGTGACAGTGGGGTATTGAGGCCCCACTACTACTATATTAGTGTTTATTTAATTTTCCATGTCTGCTAATATTTGTTTTATATAGTTGAGTGGACTAGTATTTGGTGCATATATATTCATGATGGCCATCTCTTCCTCTTGGATTTTCCCTTTACAAGGATATAGTGACCTTCTTTGTCTTTCTTAATTACTTTTGGTTTGATATCCACTTTTTCTGCAAATAGGATAGCTACTCCTGCTCTTTCCCGGGTCCCATGGAATATTCTGTCACATGGAATATTGTTTTCCATCCTTTCATTTTCAGTCTATGAATTTTTTTAATTAAATGTGTTTTTTGTATTCAGTATATTATTGGATTTTTCTTCTTGATCCACTCAACCAGTCTATTTCTTTTGATTGGTGAATTGAGACCATTTACATTGATGGTTATAACTGATATGTGTTTATTAATCATTGTTATGATATTTTTCTGTTATTGGCTCTTTTTCCTCCCTTTCCATTTGATTTCTTGCCTTGCCTAATGACTTCATTCTGTTGGGGTTATGGAATTGTAGTCCTCATTATCTCTTTCTAGAATATCCTTCAGAACACTTTGGAGTGCTGTTTTAGTCGTCACAAATTTCTTCAGGTGTTCTTTGTCATGAAAGTATCTTATTTCCACCAATTTTGAAAGATAGTTTTGCAGAATACATTAATCTGAGTTGGAGGTTGCTTTCTTTTGTGGTTTGAAATGCTTCACTCCAGGCTTTTCTTGACTTGAGCGTTTGTGTTAAGAAGTCTGCTGTGATTCTGATAGGCTTTCCTTTGTATGTGATTTGTTTGTTTTCTTAATTGCTTTTAATATTTTGTTCTTCTGTTGGATTTCTGGAATCTTTACTCTTATATGACTAAATGTAGATTTTTAAAAATCATGGGTAGTTGGAGTCCTACATGCCTCAATTATCTGTGTGTCGAATTCTATTATCCTGATTGGAAAGTTTTTCTGCCATTACTCCTGAACAATTTTTTTTATGTAGTTTGCACTATCTCCTTCATTGTCATTGACTCCCATCAATCTTATGTTATTTTTCTTTGCATCATCTAGAAGCTGCTGGATTGATTTCTTGTAGTCCCTTGCTATTTTTAAGCACTCTCTCCTTTCTTGGTCACTAACTGCAATCCTGTCTTCTATATTTGACATTCTGTCTCCACATTGGCTAATTCTGCTGTGTATACTTTCAATAGAGTTTTTAATCTCCTGGATATCTGTTTCAATTAGCCTCATGGTTTCCATTTCTTTTCTCTGTGGGAGGCATTTATGTTTTCCATCAGGTTCCTGAGCCACTATTTTTTCATCTGTTTCCATTCTAGAGTCTTTAAGCATGTCTTTCATTTTGGTCTTCATCTCTCTAGTTATCTGGGAAATTATTTCTCTTTTGAATTTTTCTAAAGCCTCGTTAATTTGTTTTGTTATTTCCTTTGTTATCAGTTCAAGGTGACTAGGTCTCTGGCTGTTGGGATGCTCCATCTCATTGGCCTCTAAATTTGCCTTTGATGAGCTGGCAGTCTGGGTTTGGGTCTTGTTTAGGTGTTTTCTCATTTTTGTTGTTGTTGATATTTTTGGCTTAACTCCTGGATTGATCTTTGGGTTTTGAGTCTGTGGCTATCCTTAGGTAATCTCAGTTTTGGTATACCTGGAAGAATCATTAAGTAAAACAATCACATTACCTTAGCCAGAGTAGTACAGTCAGCATTAACAATAGCTTCGCAGCTTAGAAAATGACAAATTGTGGTAATTATTAATCTGTCACCTTTATCCCCAGGAACTAGATTTGTGGTTATGTATCAAAATCTAGAACCAACCAGAAATATGTTTGCAGTAAATAAGCTATAGTGAATTTGCCCTCTAGGGAGAAGATTTAGGAAGGGTTAGAGGGTGGATAGAGAAGTAAAAGGAGAGGGAATGGTTAGTGATAAGGCTAGAGGATGTAAGTATATCATGCAAACTTTGTGAAACAGATGAGGGCAGAAGATAAAGAGAGAGGGAAGGAACAAAACAAGTGTGGAACAAATTAACAGCAACAGGGAAACTAGAAACAATGTTCACACTCATAAACATGGAAACAATTGAGAAACCACAAAACAGGGCAAAAGCAGGAACAAGAAAGGTGAGAAGAAGAAGAAGAAAGAAGAAGGAAGAAGAAGAAGGAGGAGGAGGAGGAGGAGGAGGA
>NW_004624772.1:14201299-14214345 GCF_000247695.1 Heterocephalus glaber
AGAAGAAGAAGAAGAAGGAGAAGAAGAAGAAGAAGAAGAAGAAGAAGAAGAAGAAGAAGAAGAAGAAGAAGAAGAAGAAGAAGAAGAAGAAAGAAGACAAAAAAGAAAAGAAGTAAAAATGTTCCCTTCAAGCGTGTCCTTGAAGCATGTCTCTGCTGTCACCTGTGGAAAATGTGGGTGATGTACAGATCTGTGTGGAGTAGTCTACTGAAATTCAGTCTGGTTTCTGGCTGGCAGGCTGGAATTGAGCTCCCTGATCTTCAGGTTTGAATGCTGCACAGTTCTACTGCATGTTCAAAGAGCCCTCCCTCCTGAGGGAGTCCAGGTTGTAGTGGGAGGTGCTGACCCCAACAACTGACCAGCCACTGAGGTCTTCTGACTCTTTATTTGAATGATTCTCTTCACTCTCAGTGGGCTTCAATTCTCAACAAGCCTAGGAGGGGCTCTCTCTCTTCTGCTCACCACCGAGCCATCTACCTGGGCTCAGAATGATGGCCTTTCTGCTCTCTGTCATGTGAAGTCTGGACCCCAGCCATGGTGGGTTTCTGGAGTGGAGCTTAGATCGCATTGCACCTGTCTCTGGACTGGTGATGGCAGGGATCTCAGGCCATATATGATTCATAAATTGGTCTCTGACCTTGCACCTCTTGCAGAGAGTCACATGAGTGAGAAAGCAGGGACACCCCTGGACTGGACTGAGGAGGCCTGACCAAAGAGTTATCCAATGGGTGAGTCAAAGTGCAGTTCAAGAGAAGGCCACAGATCAAATTAAATGACATCCAAGGATTTAGCTCAGTTGTTCCACTGCCTGCCTCGCAAATGCAAGGGCCCAAGTTTGATCCCCGGTACAAAAAAAAAAAAATGTAAATGACAAGTACTCATTCCTATATTTAAAGACTGGGTGTCCAAAAGTCTACAGTTAGGAACTGAGAAAATCAGAAAGTTTGGAAAGCAGATTGCAAAATCAAAGTACAAATTTAAGACATATATAACCTATAAAATAGTAAGTCACAATGGTCTATCCCTGTTGGAAACAGGGTAGCTGTTACAGAATGGGAAAGATTGGCCCCTGACTGGGTCTCTCTTACAAGAATAGAGCTAGAAATACACAAAAAAACAAGGTTCTTGGTGCATCTGGCCACAATGTTCAACATCACCAAAGTTCATCACCACCACACACTCTCATTTGTTCATTGATCTTACACATCAATTTTATCATTGGGATGCCTTCTCTAAGCTCCTATTTTGTGCCTGTCACCCATATTATCCCTATGCCTTATATACTATTTAGTTTTTAAGTTTTATTTTGCACTTTTTCTTTAAAGGGTTATTTTATTAATTGGATTTCTGTTGGTAGCCTGTGCATTTTATTAATTTAGGGATAGTTTTTTATGATGTAAAAAGCACCTGGTAAAGTTGGACTTTGTAGGAAGTTTTTCTTTTTTAATTTTATATGCTTGCCTTTAGGCAAAAGTGGGCCAGATTATTTTGCTGCATAGGTAAATTTGGCTTATAATTGAAAAATTAAGACAGTCATTCTACTTGCTGGTAGCTACTAGAAACTTAAATACAATAACCAAAGGCTTCTTTCTGCTCCCTCTCTTTACCTGGTGTCTCATTTCAAATGGGCTCTTTAAAAAAGTCACGACAAAGATAATTACATTTACTTTCTCCTCACCTTTTATAGACATATAAGAGTGAATGAAGCAGTCATTGGCAAACACACACACACACACACAATTTGTGGGCATTAAAATGTATTATGTTAATACTAGATTTATTCTTCAATTTAAGACCTATGGTAAGAAGAGAAGTTGGTATAGGTATTGGAAGTTCTTTGCAGCTCACTTCTTAGCATTTAGTTTCTTTTCTCTGGAAATCAGATATGTTTTAGGTGAGGATAACACATTCACTTTACTTTTCCCACCCTAGCACAATTGCTCTGCTCAGAGGAGGAGGTAATGCTTCTGTACTACCAGAACTTCCCCACCCTATTTGCCTTTTCTCTTTCAGTGTCTGTCTCAGTCACTTTTTTGTCACTGGAACCAAATACTTCTCACCCATAACATAAAGAATGAGAGGCTTATTTTGGCTTGTTGATTCAGTCTATAGTCGGTGTTCTCCAAGTCAGGAAGGGAATGGTGAAAAGGTCTAGTGGAAGAAGTTGCTCATGTTATGGGGGCCAGGATGCAAACAGCAAAAACGGGAACCAAAAAGGAGACATAACCTTCCAGAGCAGGCCCCAAGGAGACATCTCTTCTGTCCAGGCCCCCCCTCCTAAGAGCATATTTAGCGATGAGCTCCTCACTGGATTAATCCACAGATGAGTACAGTCCCTCTATAATCCATCACATTCTAAAATCCCATTGCAGAACACATGAGTGTTTCGGGGGAACATTCTAGATCTAAACCATAATAGTCAGAAAGGCAGAGCCCAAACAAGAGAAGAATGCCTTGATATACCCACCTGCTCAGGCTGTACCCCAAGCCATGTCTTTTTTGTTACTCAGAACTTCAAACATGCAGAAAAGCATGTCAGCTCAAAATGACTTTGATTTGAATTTAGCAAAGCAAAAGAAATATTTATTCCAAATGAGGCATGAAATACACTGTCTTTTTTTCCCCTAATTTTTTTCTTAGGTTTTTGGGACAAGCTGTATACTAAGTTTCTGATTCTTTGGTTTATACAAACATTCAAAGTAGCTATAATTTTCAACCACATCTTTAGTCCAAAGTAGCTCAAACTACTACCTTTTCAAATATTAACTTAATCTCTTGTCTGTTCATTTGAAGTTTCTTGTAAAAGTAAATCTGAAAATCAAGATACTATTTTCCCCTTAAAATAATGAGAAGTACCTGCAGAATCTAGCAGTGTTAATCCAACTCTATATCCAAGAACTATGCTCATTTTGCTGACAGTTATGCTCAACTATGCTGTAGCCTCAAAGTCAACAAGAATGTCAGGGGATTTTAATTCATTTCAGACAAGAAATGACTTCATGTTTCTAAAACAATAAGGCCAAAAATAAGACTAATAGTTCCTACAAGACAACATATTTGAAAAGTTAATTACAAATTAAACAGGAATATTTGTATTCATCTTCCCATATACCCCAGACACCTTAAGACAAATAGATTTAGAATTAAGGAGTGAGAACAAGAGAGAATCTACTGCTGAGTACTCTTAGATGAGACAAGATCAGAATCTTCTCAAAAGGAGAGATATATGATTGAGAAATGGGAGTCTCTTTGCCCAGCTGTGTCTTTCCTACCAACTGTACCCTAATTGAAAAGGAAAATGACATTTTACCCTCTCCTCCCTTACATACTCAAGACCCTGTTAAGTTTTCATCTTTTCAAGCAATGGGTCTGTCCATTATCAAAAGAAATTCAAGATTCTGCCTTTTCCCTAAGAGATGACAATTTTTCATTTATGCAAATGAATTAGCGAGAAACTTGTCTCTTTCTTCCCTGATCTCTCAAATCAGAGCTGAGCAAGATAAACTGAAGAGCAAATATCCTTCATGTGGAAACAACACAGGGTGATTCTGTCATAGGAGATTGGAGTCTTCTCAGGTTTCCCCCAATGTAGGCTAGCCTCTAGATGTTAAAATCTCCTATGCTATTTTCCACACCATTGGAGGATAACATCAGAGAAATACACATAGGAACAATTCTTCATGTGAACAGTAGTTATTTAATTTATGCAATTCAGTAAAATTGAAATAAATATGTAACTAGTTCTGCTCTCTTTCATATTTATTAGGGTTATATATTTTCTACAAACATATAAAAACTATAGTTGAATGAATATAGTTTTCTTGTTGTACAAATATTTTCTATGAGGGCTACATATCAATTAGGAATAATATTGGGTTACTAGTAAAACAGACCAACTAAAGTAGCTTGAGTAATGTAGAAGTTAATTTCTCTCTTCTATAAATCAAAGCTGCCTAGCATGGTTTCATTCCCGACTTGGCATCCACTTCTCTCCCCATGATTCAAAGGTCTTGCTTATCTATTACTTTTATGAGTTTATAATTTTCTCAAGACCAAGAATGCTTCCTTATTTGCTCTTTTAAGTAAAGCACTTGGCATATATAGCTCTTGACTCTAGACAATGTTTGCTAAATGAGTAAGTGGATAAGTAAATGAATTAACAACTGAGTAAAAATAGTTTAGAAAAAGTAGAATTAAATGTGGAAGTACTACATAAAGTTTCAGTACATTAATTAATGTGCTTCGCTAATGTAGTTGCTATTCTATACTTTAGAAAGATCTTATGGAGAAAAGTGATATTTAAACTGTATATTAAGCAATGCACAGGATTTGAATAGAAATAAAATTATATTGGTTGTAGCAATGCAGTTCTTGGAATCAAAACACTGACTCATAGTTCCAGCTCAACCATTTACTAGCTGTATGATTTTTGAAAAAGTAAGTATAATTCTCTGAGCCTTTCTTCTCAACTAAAAATTGAGATAATAACAATTATTGTAGATTCTTGCAAGGTTTTTATTATTCTTTTAACTGTTTGTCTAAATGTATGCCAGTTCATTTTATTTCCTGTTTGTTGTAACTGTCTTTTATAAATTTGTACAATCTTAGGAAATTGTCAAAAAATCATTTTCTTATTACCAAATAGACTGAATGTTCCTTCAGTTCCAAGATACTACTTAGTGTCTGTTAAACTTTTTTTCCATAATTTCATTCAATTCATTTATTTACTTCCACACAATATTCTAGTCCCTGAGGATTTCATGGTCAACAAGACAGGTAATGGAAACCTGTTTCTTATATTCTGACAAATGAGACAGACAATAAAAAAAATTTATAGCCTGAGAGAAATACTCTGAAGTGATAAGAGAGAGAAGACAGACATTTAAGTAAGGAGTATTCTGTAAAACCTGCCTGGGAAGTTAATATCTGAGCTGAGATATGAAGAAGCCATGATCCATCCACATGAAGAGCTGAGAAATAAAGATTTCAGGCAGAGTGAATAGCAATTGTAGTAAAAGCTTAAAGTTTGTGAAACAGAAAAAGGACATGTTAATTAAGGTAATGGTAGCTTTTACAACAATTAAACTCCAGAATCACAAAGACTTAAAGTAAAACTCTATTCCCCATTCACTTAAAGCCTAATTGATGACCGAAGTTATTAAAAATATATTTTCTTTATTGTATATATTTAAGGTGCACACCATGATATTTTGATATACTTCTCTTGATGTACATATATGCAATGAAGTGATTATTACAGTCAAACAAATTAATATAGCCATCATTTTATATAGTTACTTTTTTAGATGTTTGTGTCATTTAGTCCTTATAGCAATCTTATATAGTAGGTATTGTTATCTCCATTTTACAGATGTGGAATTTGAGACTTGGAGAGATTAAATCATTTATTTCTAGTTTTATAAATAATTTGAGGTCAGAATGTCCTTTCTAAGACTTTATAGTAGCTATTGTGTATACATGCCACATTTTCTTTATTCATATATCTGTTTCACTTAGATTGTTTCCTATCTTGGCTATTGTGAATAATCCTGATATGAACATCAAAGTGCAAAGATCTCTTCAACATGCTAATTTCAATTCCTTTAGATATTAGGCAGAAATAGGATTTCTGGGTTATAAGATAATTTTATTTTAGTTTTCTCTGGATCTTTCACAATGCTTTCCAAAAAGGCTATACTAATTTACCTTCCTACTAACAGAAAATTCCATCATGTGTGATAATCTTGATGAAAGTGGAACACATCATACTACTGAAATAAGTCAGGTAAAGAAAAACAAATGCTGCATGATCTCACTGATATGTAAAATCTTAAAGTCAAAGACATAGAAACAAAGAACAGAAAGCTGGTTACCAGAGGCTAAGGGCAGGGGCTTAAGCATAAGGGAAAGGGGGAAAGGGAGATCTTGGTCAAAGAGCACAAAGTTTCAAGTAGACAAAAGGAATATGTTTTAGTGATCTATTGAACTGTATAGTGACTATAGTTAATAATAAACTTGTAGATTTCAAAATTGCTGATAGATTAGATTTTAACATTCTCATCCCAAGTGGTAAGTAGATGTTGTGATTGATATTTCAATTAGATTGATTTCATCTTTCTACAATATATATATGTATTTCTAAATATCACATTGTACCCCATAAACATATACAACTATTATTTTCCAATTAAATTAAATTTTTAAGTAAATAATTATAATTTGAAATCAAGCCAGGATTTTAAAAAACAGCCATTTTGATTTCCTATACTATACCTTACTTGCTCTAAACAATACACAATTCTTTTCTAAAGGTTATAAGCCTATTAATAATAATTTTCAAATGACCCCAGACTCCCAGCCCACCTATCCCCTAGGCAGAGCCACCCATAAAATTCTCAAGACACATAGTCAAGTATTATAGGTAAACTCTTGAGATATTGGAGGTATTTATGGTTCCCCATCTTTTGGGGGAGTTCACATCTTGTTTCTGAAATCCCTGCCTTTGGTAACTCCTGTTAAAGCCAGTTGTAATGTACTTGTAAGATCAACTGCTCAGAGGAGAGTCTGTTCTGAATTAGAAAATTGTTGCTGCTAAGGAGCCCCTGGGGGCTGGGGGTGCTGCACATGCGCTCAGCATGGCAGCCCCCGTTGCTGATAATGAATGGGGAAAACGTGGCCAGCAAGGCCCACAGAAAGAAAAACACTTAAGCCTCTTGATGAAAGGCCATATGAGAAGGTAAGTGTTATAATTCAACTGGAAATAAAAGCCAGCAGCAGATTATCCTTCCTTCCAGCAGACCGTTTACAGGACCGCTTTCCTGCAGCTACAGTGGCAGTGATGGATTACCTGGGAAGGTGAAGCAGCTGAGCCGATCCACCCCTCCTTTTCCACTTCCCAATTCCCCTCAGGCTACAAGATTTCAGGGCAGCTTTAATCCCTCTTAGCTTCCACTCTCGCACAGACCCCGAGAGGAGTCCCAGGAGTTACCAGACCTGGAGAGCATCCTCTCAAGCTGTTTCCTGAAACCCAAGCCTGAAAGACAGGAGTTGGCCCTCAGGTGTTTGCCAGAAGCCTCTCATGCATTACCCTACTAGGAAGGATTGCTGGAGAATGAGTCTGGATTTGAGGAATGTTCCAATCTTTCCTCAGAGGGAGCACTGGTTGGTCAAGAGTGGCTCATTGAAGGTATGTCTGGAATGAACTGCTCACTTCAGGAGGCTCCCTGTAAGCCCTACCAGAGGATACAATAACAAGAATTATTCAGGGTTGGGGTGAAAGAGGGGGCTCCTCCAATTCAAGTCACTTTCTGCTTCTACTTCTTGAAGACCACTTCTCTTTCTGTCCCTATCCTGGTTCCCATTAAAACATCTTCAGTGTGCCAGTCCTTTCAAAGCCATTTTATTTTTATTAAGTAATATTGGAATCTCCCAAACATCCCAAAAGCTTTGGATATGTCTCTAGTTTGGGAATTCCAGGGCTCTTGGAGAAATAGTTTTAAATATGTAGGCCATCTTGGAGTCTTGTCACTCTTCCTACATGGGGAGCCATCAGGATTCCTGTTTCAAAAGCTGGCCAGAATTTCTAGACTGAAGGCACTTGGTTGTTTCTATTCCTTCTTTGAACCTGCTGAGGCTCTTACATTCAATACTTGATGCAACAAATAACCCCACAGAGATAGTGGGAAATGGCAGAGGTTACAAGCCTGAAGAACTCAATCCATATAGGGAGGTCTAAAATGAAAATGATGAACCCCATGTCAAGAAAAGATAATTCTCCATCAATAACTGCTTCATCTTTTCCTCTCAGTCATGTTTTCTGTGCAGGAAATTTTTTTCAGAGCATTCCATGAAAACTTAATTTCTTTTTTTTTTTTTTTTTGCTTAAATTCTTTTATTGATACATTTTAGGTATACAATATGTTTACATTTATCATTGGGTGCTTGTACCTGTACATGGTGTATCCTGGTTCTTATGTTTTCCCCATTACCTGTCCTCCCTTCACCCCCTCCACCCTTCCCTATTTACATAGACTTTGTTTCCATTTTTTCCATTTCTCATCACTTTTCCTTTCCCTTCTTTCCTTTCCCCTTCCCCTCCCACCTCCCCTACTCCTTTGGACCTTTTCTTCCTGTTTAAAGTAATGACCATTTTCTATCATAACAGTTGTCTCCAACCTGACATAAGAAATTCTACTCACAATTGTCTGTTACGTACTCTAAGATTTGGTATACAGGAATGTGTGGGTATGATAAAATAGAGAGTTTTAGAATGGAATAAATCTTGGTTCAAGTTATGCAATTTGTAAGTGAAGCCTTAAACAATCATGTATATTTTTCAGCTGTAAAATGTAGATATTCCTAGGCAAACTACTGTAAGAATTATATACACACACACATATATATATATATATATCCATCCAGAGTATCATGAAGCTAATTTTCTACTGAATTTAGTTTGAATTAAGCTAGAAATATAATTGAGATTTTTTTCTCTGTAGTTCCCAGTAGCATATTTCCCAGGAAGTCGAAAATAAGGATGGTTGGGGTTTTTTCTTAGTTATATTAGAATTATTATCTCTTGTGTATAATTAATATGAGCTGCTTTCCAAAGAACATACACATTTACTCTGTTTCAGATTTAGGAGAGAGAGAGAGAATGAATGGATTTTATTCCCTATCATCAAGACCTTATATTCCAGTTGGAACCAACACATATAAGAGGCAAAAAAAAAAAAAAAAAAAAAAAAAAACCCACCACCAACAAAAAACAAAATTTGCCAGGGATTATCAGCAAGAGTGAAACTCACAAAAGCCTTCTTCAGAGAAGGATGGAAGTAATATCACCAGAAGTCATGTGAGGAAGGCCTTGCAGGAAGGGTCAACAGGACACAGAAATGAAGAGTCAGAACAATGCTCTTGCACACCAGCCAGACCCAGAGGTTCTCAACTCTCTGTACATTAAAATCAGCTGAAGAGAGCTTTTCAGATTCTGATACCTAATTCCCTTTCCCCAGAAATTCTGCTTCAGTTGGACTTGAACAGGGTCAGGCACTGGAATGTTCTAAAGTTTACCCTAATGACTTTAACATGTAGCAAAGGTATTCCATCCCACTATATTGTAGATTTAACCATTTCCACAAAATGACATTTGTAAATTTCTCATGATAAAGAAATTGTGAGAATTTAGGAATTTAAGTTTTATTTCTGGAGTTTTCCGTCAGTTTTTCTAAACAAAGATGTATAATACTTATTGAAAATATGTCATCTAATCCCAGTTTGGTTAATTCCTGGTACATCATGTTTCTGTTATGAAAATATACTATGTTGAGGGCACATTGGCCACTTATCATCTGTTTGGTTTGGTTCAGGGCCTAGGCCTCAATTTCTTTGCCGATATTACAGAGAAAATAGACTAATTGTTTATTGGTACATTTTATAGTACATAAAGATTACATTCATGTAGGGAGTTGGTACATATACATGACATTTCTTAAGTTTTAACACCCACCCTTTGCCTGCTGCTCACTACATCTCTTGGACCTCTTCATATATATTATACATGTTTGTAGTACATGATGATCACCTTCCTTGTAGGGAATGGATGCACATACATAGCGCTTCACCATCCTCCTAAAAAAAAATCTCATTTCCTTCTCCTCTCAACACCCTCCCCCATCTCTGTCCCCTTCCCATATGACAAGGATCTATCTCCCTATCTCCTATTGTCTGTCTTTCATGTTACACTTTATTTATATATTGGTTTCTCATGTAAGAGAAATCATGTGATACTTAAATTTGTGTCTCTGACTTGCTTCACTTAACATTATGATCTCAAAGCACATCCATTTTCCTACAAATGACTCAGGTTTATCCTTCTGTGATTCTCCATGGTGTGTAAATACATTTTATTTATCCATTCATCTGTTGATGGACATGTAGGCTGCTTCCAAGACTCAGTTATTAAGAATTGCGCTGCTATATACATAGCTATGCATGTATCACTCATATGATGTATTTACCTCTTTGGGGAAGATGTCTAGAAGGGGACTATCTGGGTCCAATGGAATTTCTATTTTTCATCTTTTGAGAAATCTCCAACTGATTTTCATAGTGGTGGTATCAGTTTACAGTCCTACCAGCAATGGTGAAGGGTTGTATTTTTCCTGCAGCATCTCCAGCATTTGCTATTGGTTGATTTCTTGATGATAGTTATTCTTTTGGAGTGAGATAAAATCTCAGTGTAGTTTTAATTTGTATTAGTCAAATAGCCAGCAATGTTGAACAGTTTTTCATGTATTTATTGGCATTTGTTCTTCTCCATCCGAGAAGCGTTTATTTCAGATTCCCACTTTTTTTAATTGAGTCTTTGGGAGATTTAATTTTTTTGAGTTTTGTATATATTCTAGATTAGCCCTTTGTCTGAGAAATATCTGCCAAAAATTCTCCCCATTTTGTAGGTTGTCTTTCTGCTGTGCAGAAGCTTTTGAATTTAATGTGGCCCTATTTATTGATTCTTGGTATTATTTATTGAGCAACTGAGATTCTATTCAGAAAGTCCTTGCTTGTGCCTATGTCTTCAGGAGTTTTACCTATTTTGTCTTCCAGTAGATTTTCTTTCTTAATATTAAGATCTTTAATCTATTCTGATTTCAGTTCAGTGCATGGTGAGGGATATGGGTTTGGCTCAACCTTTAATATACGGATAGCCAGTCTTCACAGGACCATATATTAAAGAGGCCTTCATTCCTCCAGTGAAAGAATTTGGCTCCTTTGTCAGAGATAAGATAACTGAGTGTGCCTGGAGTTGTTTCAGCATCCTCTATTCTGCTCCATTTATATAAAATCTTTTTTTACTTTTGCCAGTATCATGGTATGTTTATCACTGTACCTTTGTGGTATAACTTCAAGTCTGGGATTGTGATGCCCCCTGCTTTACCCTTGTTGCCCAGAATTGCTCCTAGTTCCATTTGAATTTTAGGAGTGTTCGCTCTAGTGCTGTGAGGAATAGTATTGGCATTTTGAATGGTGTTGCATTAAATCTGTATAATAGTTTTGAAAGTATGACCACTATGTCTACATTAGTTCTGCCTATCCAGGAACAGGGGATAACTTTCCATTTCCTGATAGCCTCTTCAATCTCCTTTATCAAACTACTATACTGTAGTTTTCATCATAGACATCTTTCACTTCCATAATTAAGTTAATTTCTATGGACTGTATTTCATTTTTCTTGATGCTCTTGTGAAAGGTATTATTTCCCTAATTTCTCTCTTGGTGACTTTATTGTTGGTATAAAGGAACACTATTAATTTTTTAATGTTTACTTTGTATTCTGTGATACTGGTGAATTTGGTTAATTGTAGTAGTATTTTGGTGAAGTTTTGGGGGTCTTCTATGTAGAGGATCGTGTCATCTGCCAATAATAGTAATTTAACTTTTGTCATATCCAGATCCCTTTTATTTTTTTCTATTGCCTGATAGCTCTGTTTAATGATTGAAGAACCATCTTGAACAGGAATGATGATAGTAGATAACCTTGTCTTATTCCTGATTTTAGAAGAAAAGCTTTGAGCTTCTCTCCATTTAATATGACATTGGTCATTGATTTTTCATAGATAAATTTTATCCTATTGAGATAAAGACCTTCTATACCTATTTTTGTCAGGTTGGTTATTTTTTATCATGGATGGTTATTCAATTTTACCAAATGCTTTTTCTACATCTATTGAGATGATCATGTGATATTTTTACCTTGCTTCTGTTTATGTGGTACATTACATTTGTTGATTTGTGTATGTTGAACCATCCCTGCATCCATGGAATGAATTCTACTTGGTCATGATGTGTGATCTTTTTGATGATGTGCTGCATTTTCAGTATCTTATTGAGGGTTTTTATGTATATGTTCATTAAAAAGATTGGTCTCTAGTTCTCTTTTTTGGTTGGGTCCCTTTCTAATGTTTGAATCAGGGTAATTCTTGCTTCCAGGAATAACTTTGGGAGTACTGCATCCTTTTTAATTTCTTTAAAGAGTTTGAAGAGTATTGGCATCATATTGACTCTAAAGTTCTTATAGAGTTTAGAAGTGAACCTATTGGGACTGGGCTTTCTTTCCAGTTGGTAGTATTTTTTGACTTCTTCAATTTCATTTATTTATATTGAATTATTCAGGAGTTTTACATCTTCTTGGTTCAGCTTTGTTAGCTAATATGTATCTAGGAATTTATCCATATCTTCTGAATTTTTCAGGGTATTATAGTCAGTTTCTCAAAGTAGTTACCGATGGTCTGGATTTTGGCAGAATCCATTGTGTTTCGCCTTTTTCATTTCTAATTGCATGGATTATTGTATTTTCTTTCCTTACTTTGGTAAGATTGGCTAAGAGTTTCTCTATTGTGTTTATTCTTTTAAAAAATCAATTTTTCAATTCACTGATTCCTTGTGCGTGTGTTTTTAGTCTTAGTTTCTCCTCTTATCCTTATAACTTTCTTCATCATATTAGTGTTAGATTTGGATTTTCTTCTTTTTGTACTATCTTGAAGTACATCATCAGGTTACTGTTTGAGCCTGCTCTACTTTTCTGATGTGGGCATTCACCTCTACAAACTTATCTCTTAGGGCTGCTTTCATTATGTCCCATATGGTGCTCAAATGGGGTACTAGCGTTACAGTTTGATTGTAGGAACTGCCTAATTTCTTCCTTAATTTTTGTGACCTATTGATTATTCAAAAGGGTATTGTTTAATTTCCATATGTTTGAATAGTTTCTGTGATTTCTTTTGCCATTGATTTTTAATTTCATTTCACTATGATCTGATAATATGCATGAGATAATTTCAAATCTTTTGCATTTATGTAAGTGTGCTTTCTGGGTTAGTATATGGTCTATTTTGGAGAAAGTTCAATTTGCTGTTGACTTTTTTTGTATTAAATTCTTTTATTGGTACATTGTAGGTGTACAACACAATTACATTTCTCACTGGGAATTGTACCTTTACATAATGCATCTTGGTTCTTATTTTTTCCCCATTGCTAGCCCTCCCTTC
>NW_004624772.1:14266554-14292147 GCF_000247695.1 Heterocephalus glaber
TTTCTGTGAAAACTATGGCACTCTGAAAAGAGAGATTGAAAATGATATCAGAAAATGGACAGACATCCCCTGCTCCTGGGTAGGAAGGATTAATAAAGTCTAGAAGTCTTTTGGCAGCTTTTTAGGTCTTTTATATAAAGTGTCATATTGTCAGCAAATAATGACACTTTCACTTCTTCCTTTCCTATTTTACTCCTTTTATTTCTTTCTCTTTTCTAATTGCTGTGGCTAATGTTTCCAGAACTATACTGAACAAGAGTGGTGATCGTGGGCATCCTTGTCTTGTTCCTGATTATGGCATAAAAGATTTCAGTTTTTGACCATTTAGTATGATGTTGGCTATTGGTTTTTCATAGCCTTAATCAGGTTGAGAAAAAGGCCTTCTATTCCAATTTTCTATAGGGTTTTTATCATGAAAGGGTGTTGGATTTTGCCAAATACTTTTTCTGTGTCTATTGAGATAATCATACAGTTTTTTCCCCTGGCTCTGTTAATATAGTGTATTGCATTTATTGATTTACATATGTTGAACCATCCTTGCATCCCTGGGATAAATCTGACTTGTTCAGGGTGTGTGATCTTCTTGATGGACCCTCTGTTTTCTGTTTGCCAGTATCTTGTTGAGGATTTTTGCATCTATGTTCATTACAGAGATTGGCCTGTAGTTCTCTTTTTTGGTTGGGTCTTTCCCTGGTTTTGGAATCAAAGTAACTCTTGCTTCCAGGAATGAATTTGGAAGTATTGCTTAACTTTCAATTTCATTTATGAGTTTAAAGAGTAGTGGTGATAGTTCTATAAATGTCTTATAGAATTCAGCAGTGAAGCCATAGGGACCGGGGCTTTTCTTTGCTGGTAAATTTTTAATTACATTTTCAATTTCACTGATTGTAATTGGTGTGTATGAATTTTTATATCTTCTTCATTTAACTTTGGTAATTTGTATGTATTTAGGAATCTGTCCATTTCTTCTGTGTTTTATTAGAATACAGGTTCTCAAAGTAGGTATTGATCTGGATTTCTGCTGTAGCTGTAGTGACCACCTTTTCATTTTAATTGCATGAATTTGAGCCTTTTATTTCCTGTTTTTTGATCAGGTTGGCTAAGGGTTTATCAATTTTATTTTTTCTTTTGAAAACCCAACTCTTTGAGTCATTAATTTTTTGTATCATTCCCTTAGTCTCTATTGCATTGATTTCTACTCTGATCTTTATAATTTCCTCTCTTGTACAAACTTTGGGTTTGTCATGCTCTCCTTCTTCTAGGAGCTTGAGGTTCAGCATTAGGTTGTTTATTTGAGCTCACTCTGTTTTTCTAATATGAGTGTTCATTGCTATGAATTTCCTTCTTAGAACTTTCATTGTGCCCCATAGATTCCTGTATGTTGTATTGGCATTATCATTTAATTGTAGAAACTGTTTAATTTCTTCTTTAATTTCCTCTGTGACCATTGGTTGTTCAGGAGAGTGTTATTCAATTTCCATGTGTTTGTGGGAGTTTTGTAGTTTCTTATGATATTGATCTCCAATTTTATTGCACTATGGTCTGATAATATACAGGGGGTGACTTCAATTCTTTTACATTTACTTAGACATGTCCTATGAGCTAGCATGTGGTTTCTTTTGGAGAATGACCCCTGTGCAGCTGAAAAGAATGTGTATTCTGATTTTGTGGGGTAGAACACTCTGTAGATATCTATTAAATCCATTTGTTCAAAAACTTGGTTCAGTTCTAGTATTTTATTCTTGATTTTTTGTCTAGATGATCTATCTGGTGATAACAGTGGGGTATTGAAGTCCCTGACTACAATTGTATTAGTGCTTATTTGGTTTTTTTTAAAGTCCATTAATATTTGTTTTGTATAGTTGGTGGCATTTGTATTTGGTGCATATATATGATTGTCATCTCTTTCTCTTGTTCCCTTAACAAGGATGTAATAACCATCTTTGTCTCTCTTAATTAGTTTTGGTTTGAAATCTACTTTGTCTGCAAATAAGATTGCTACACTGCTTTTTTCAGGTTCCTGTCACATGGAGAACTATTTTCCATCCTTTTAATTTCAGTCTAAGAATTTCTTTTTGAATTAGGTATATTTCTTTTATACAGGATACTGTTGGATTTTGCTTCTTAATACTTTCTGTCATCTAATTCTTTTGATTGGTGAATTGAGGCCATTGACATTGATGGTTATAATTGATAGATATTGACTCATCCTTGTCATGACGTTTTACTGTTGTTGGCTCTTTCATTTCTTATTTTTCCCCATGTCCCTTTAGTTTCTTACCTTGCCTGGTGGCTTCTCTTCATTGGGCCCCATGGAGTTGTGATCTTCATTGTCTTTTTCTAGGATATTATTTAGAACTGTGTGGAGTGCTGGTTTGGTGTTCATGAAATTTCTCAGGTGTTTTTTGTCCTGGAAGTGTCTAATTTCCCCATCGATTTTGAAAGATAATTTTGCAGGATACAACAGTCTAGGTTGGAAATACTTCACTCCAGGCTCTCCTTGACTTGAGGGTTTGTGTTGAAAAGTCTGCTGTAATTCTGATGGGCTTTCCTTTGTAGGTGATTTGTTTCTTTTATCTAACTGCTTGTGGGATTTTGTTCTTCTGTTGAGTTTCTGAGATCTTGACTACTATATTTCTAGGTGTAGATTTTATTTGATCATGGCTAGTTGGAGTTCTATATGCCTCACTTATATGTATGTCAAATTCTTTACTTCTGTTTGGGAAGTTTTCTACTATTACTTCTGTGAACAGTTTTTTTATGTCATTTGTACTTTCTCCTGCTTTTTCGTGGACTCCTGTCAGTCTTATGTTATTCTTCGTTGCATCATCTAGCAGGTGCTGGATTTATTTCTCATGGTCCCTTACTATTTTTAAGAAATCTCTCTTTTCATGGTCACTAACCACAATCCTGTCTTCTATATCTGATATTCTATCTTCAGATTCCCTTAATCTGCTGTGCATACTTTTAATGGAGTTTTTAATCTCCTGGATATCTGTTTGAATATGTTTCATGGATTCCATTTCTTTCCTATGTTGGGTAATCATGGTTTCCATTTCTTTCCTATGCTGTGCATTCATGGCTTCCAGCATGGTCCTGATCTCATCTATTTATTTTATCTATTTCTGTTCTAGAGTCTCTAATCATGTCTTTCATTCTGCTCATCATCTCTGTAGTTATCTGGGAAATTATTTGGTTTGAATTTTTCTAGAGCCTCATTCATCTGTTTTGTTACTTCCTGTGCTATCAGCTCAGGGTATCCAGGTGGTTGCTTATCATATTTTTCCACCTCATTTCCCCCAGAATTTGCCTTTGGTGAACTGGAAGTCTGGGTTTGTGTCTTGCTAAGGTGTCTTTTCATTTTTAATTTTGTTCTTGTTTCTGTTTTTTGCTTTAACTCCTGGGTTGATACTTCAATATTTCTTATTATGAGTATCTTTATTACTTGTGTTTAGAGCCCTCATGGAGTGATTTCTTCTCAGAGATATCTTCAGGGTATAGCTGGGCTTTTTAGCCCTTGAGTCTTTAATAACTCTTAGGCAATCTCATTTTCAGTATACCAGGGTGAAAAACCAATTAGATCAATCATGACACCTTAGCCCAATTGATACAATCAGCATCAACAATAGCATCAAACACAGCTTAGAAAATGACAATTTGTGGTAGTAGTTAATCTGTCACCTTTAACCACATATGAGCTAGATCAAAATCTAGGGCCAGCCCAAAATATGTTTGTAGTAAATAAACCCTTCAATATGGCAAATTTTCCCTTTGGGATAAGGATTTAGAAAGGGTTGGGGAGGGAGGGATAGAGAGATAGAAGGAGAGGGAAAGGTTAGAGGTGAGACTAGAGGACATCGGAAGATCATACAAATTGTGGCAATCTGCTGAAGACAGGAGGAAAAGACAGACTGAAAGAACAAAGGAAAGTACAGAACAAACTGACAATAGGGAAGTTATAAATTGTATTCACCTTCCTATAATAGTGACACTCAAGAGGATGGAGAGAGAGAAACAATTCAAAATGGGACAGGAACAGGAACAAAGAGGGAGAGAGATACAAAGCCAGAAGGGAGAGAGAGAAAAAAAGAAAAGAAATGTGTGTGTGTGTGTGTGTGTGTGTGTGTGTGTGTGTGTGTGTCTCCCTCAGGATATGTCTCTGCTGTCTTGGTAGACAACGTGGGCAGTAGTGTGCAGGACTAAGTTGATGAGTCTCACCAAGCCAGCTGCAGTCTACTGAGATTCTGGCTGCAAGACCCAAGCTGAAGTCCCTGACCTCCTACAGGATTAAACTCTCCAAAGTTCTACCACAGGTTCCAGCTGCCATCCCCACTAAGTGAGTCTGAGTTTCTATGGGAGGTGCTGATCCCACCAACTTATCAACCATGATGGTCTAGTGTGCCTTTATTGAAGAGATTTTCTTCACTTTCCCAGTGGACTTCAATTTTCATTGAGGAGCCTCAGAGAGGCCCTCTCTGTTGTTCACTTCTGGTCTATCTTCTGGGGCTCATAACCATGGCCTTTATGCCCCGCCCCCATCCCTGTGCCTCTGCTGTGTGGATTCAGATACCTTGAGCCCTGCAAGCCCCAGAAGGCTGGTGCTGGAGTCTGTTGGACGGGTTTGGCCTGGCTGCTCTGTTATTGGTTGATTTCTTGTTAACAGCCATTCTTTGTCAATTGAAATAGAATCTGTGTTATTTTAATTTTAAGTTTTAAAATGACTAGAGATGTTGTACATTTTTCATAAATATATGAAATAAATATATTTGCTGTTTGTACTTCCTCATCTGAGAAGTGTCTGTTCATTTCAGATGCTTATTTTTAGATTAAGTCTTTAATTTGGGAAGTCTAGTTAATTCTTGGCAATAAGGGCAAGGCAGAGAGCATCATAATCCTAGATATGAAGATTTATGGCAAAGCTACAGGGATAAAACATTATGGCATTGGAAAAAAAAACAGACTTGAGAATCAATAGAGGAAAATAGAAGATGTAGAAACAACTCCAAGCATACTCAGTTACCTTACCTTTTACAAAGGGACCAAACACTTTCATTAGAAGAAGCCTCTTTAAGTGGTGCTGGGAAAACTGGCTTTACCTATGCTGAAGATTGAACCTAGAGCTATATCTCTTACCATCTAGTAAATTAAAATAAAAATGGATCAAAAAACTAAACATTAAAACTGAAACATTTAACCTGCTAGGAGGTAGAATAGATAAAACTCTTGAAGACATAGGGTCAGGCAAAGAGTTTATGAACAAAATCCAGATTGCATAGGAAATATTACAAAGAATCAACAACTGGGATCACATCAAATTAAAAAGCTCTCACACATTAAATAAACCACTAACAGAGTAAAGAGACAACCCAAGAATGGCAAAAATTTTTTTACCAGCTACTCTTCGTAGGGTTTGTAAATAACCAATTGCTGGATGATCCATAAAAATCATCTTTCTTCTTAACTACAGTCTCTAGAGCACAAATCTTCATTAGGTCATTGGTTTATTGTTGCTCACATACTTCATACCTTCAGATGGAATTCTTCTGTGATATGAAAGTACCAGTTAATGTTTCCTGGTAGAATACATCAATAAAGTGCATTTTTCAGGTTTCTGAGTAGAAGTTTGAGCCAAAATATAAGAACTCAAAATATTTTGGGGCCAGCCCCAGATATAACTGGGGTTCTAAATTCTATAGCTATATTTAATGAAAATGTTCCATTAACATAATGTATATACATTTTTATATATGGCAGATAATAATTGCAGCCATCTTGAGGAATTGAGATATATATTGTTTTTTAATCATTTTTAATTCTTCTTCCCCTCTCTCCTCTCCTGTCTCCTCCCATTTCAGTTCCCCTGCCCATCTCCACAAACTCTACTTCCTTGTTTCCTATTGTCTATCTTTTATTTTGCTCTTTCAGTTATTTATATTTTAATTTTCTCATATAAGAGAAAACATGATTTTTGACCTTCTGTGTCTGGTCTATTTCACTTAGCATTATGGTCTCAAGATGCACCCATTTTTCTAAAAATGCATCAAATTTATCTTTCTCTATGGCTGAGTAGTACTCCATTGTGTATATATACCAGAGTTTCTTTATCCATTCATCTATTGGTGGGCATATAAGTCATTTCCAAAATTAGCTATTATGAATTGTGCTATTTAAACACGAGTGTGCATGTGAATGTGCATGTATCACTATAATATAATATTTTTAACTTTTGGGGGAAGGTACCCAGAGCAGGTATATCTGGGTCCAATAAAATTTCCATTTTTAGTTTTTCAAGTAATCGCCAGTCTGATTTCCACAATAGTTGTACTAGTTTGCATTCCCATCAACAATATTGTAGTGTTCTCTTTTCCCCACAACTGCCATTAGCATTGTGATCTATCTAGAACGTGGTTTTTAGTGCATTATAGCATTTTTTCCAAAAATAAAACATTTAATTTTGGGTTTCACTATGGAGT
Organism: Heterocephalus glaber; assembly: GCF_000247695.1. Next base: position 14,273,028 of record NW_004624772.1, read on the forward strand.
GCTCCAAGAAATCTCTGATATCCTTCCACATATCCAGATATTTTACAGCAGGTTTGGACATTGTCTCAACACAAAAGCTGGATCTTAGTAATTTCAGGTAATATATGAGTTCCTGTTGTGCGCAAATAGGGCACATCAAAAATCCAGCCCCTTGCAGGATAGTAATAATTATACAATCAGGGAGGTAATTATTCTTTATTCCAGTTAAGTCTTAAAAGTTCTAAACTCCAATCTTTGCAACTTTTATTCAATCCAGTTTTTTAAAAGGTTTTTCTAAGTTTGGTGTTAACTGGAAAGTATTTGTATATCCTGGCTGTAAAAGTGGAAAGTGTGAATTTACAGAAACTCTTAATATGTGAAGATGATGGGAAATGTAGTAGAGAGTGAAGGAGGATCAGCGAATGCGAATGGGGTGCTTATGAGACAGAGCCAAGGAAATGAGACTCCCAGACTCAGAGTCAGTTATGCTCAGATTTCAGTCTCCTGGCCTTTGTGCCAAGAGCAGTGTGTCAGATATTGGGTGAAAATGCTTTAGTCTTAGCCAGCAAAAAGAGAACCTAGCAGTGTGCTGCTCTGCTTAGTAATGAAACAAGTAAGCATGTAGACTTCAGTTAGTCTTGGTGGCACCATCAGATAACAGCATACTGAGCCTAAACATAGTTCTAAGATTAAGGAAACGTTTGCTGATTTCTCACAATCACTCTTAGGGATGATATAAATAGTGGGGAAAAGCAATTAAAAAATAAAGTTCCTTCCTCAGAGCCCATCCTTACTCTGCAAAATTTTTACCCATCAACCCGGGAGAAGTGGAAAAGGGAGAGATTGTTGACATCATGGTCTTTGCATGAGATTCAAGTTTGGGAACAAAAATCATGAACAATTATCTAAAGCACAATATTTTAAAGTTTTATTTTCCTCCTTGTTCTTTTTTTAAGTAGGAAAACTATTAGATCCCTATTAAGTGCTGAGAAAGAGAAGCAGTTTATTAAAGCAACAGAGGACTGCTTGAGATCTAAGCCAGCTGGCTCTAATTGACCTGTTCATAACTGGAAAATCAGTTTGGCTCCTTTATGTTTTCAGTATTTTTATAGACTTTATTTGGATTGTTTAGTCAGTCTGATTTCATTAACTTCAGAAAGTCAGCACTTCTGGAAAAGGCGTCTTTATTTACTGCTACCACTTTTCTAAAAAGAAACTGTACTGCCTCATGTTGATCACTCCATTCATGGGCTTTCATCTGCATCTTCACTGTTATCCCACACCAGTTCCAGAGCCACCTGTTAGCCAATTCTGTGAGCACAACTCCAAGTTCTCATGGAGATCCCTCCTGGAGTTTTGGCAAGTCTGGGGTTCTCAGGGCTGCTTTGGGGAGCTACTCCACTGGGGTGCTGTTGTTCTAAAACTAAAAGTCTACAGCAAAATATGATAAGAAAGTAGGAAATACTATCCTAGAGTCCCACAATACATTCCAATACCATTTCATAGCACTTACTCATGAAGCTCCTTTTGGACAATTATCGGATCCAGCCATGGTAGGAGCTGTTGGAGGAAGCAAGCTGAGAACAAATACTAGTAGCTGTATTTGGAGCCACAAAACCACCTGCAACACAGTTAATGCAACCATTTATATTTTTCTCAGACCAAACTACTTTTTTCTGCCTATTTTTATGTTAAATTATATGCTTATATATGTATGCATGCTTATTATTAATATTGCCTAGTTCCAATACTACACAATTACAAGAAGGATAAATATTGATGCTTGGAAGCACTTTAGCATGTCTGAGGTTTTGGAGTGTAACAGAACAAGAGTCCCTAATGGATACGGTAGAGTTATTCTTTTGGAATAAAATGATTTTTAATTATCTGCAGAAATAATCCACAAATGAATGATTAAAAACTTCCCAGAAACTCATATTCTATACAATGAAGTCTGTATCTGACCTCAGAAGAAGTTCTGTATTATCATGTCTAAAGCACAACCTCAGCAGTTGTATTGTACCTTGTGTGAAGAAAAATAAAGTTGCTAACATCAAAGAAATGGTGAGCAGGGAGGTTAATAAAAGATTGGAATTTTGTATTCTCTCCCTCCAGCTCTGGAGACCTGGACAAAAGACACAAATATCTATTTTCTTTGGGAGATCCTCCTATATCATACATAAATTGTGAGCACCAGCCATTAAGATCTTCCAAATAACTCACTTTTGAAATTCTATGCTTACCACACTCCCAAATCTTTGCCTTTGAAGACAGACAGAGGTAAGTGTGGGGCAAGCTTGAAGATTTTTACTGTAGAGAGGATTATAGGAAATGCTGAAAATAAGGGAAAGCCGCAAGTCACATACCCAGGATCAAGCAGATAAGCCAAACTTATAAACCAGAGAAAGGACTCTAAGTTGGTCCCTTAAAAAATAATAAGTGCAAACAGTCACCACTCTCAGTTTTAGAGCCAAAGACAAAGTGGTGGTGGATAACAGGATCTGAGAAAAAAAATGAACTGAGCAATAACGAAGGACATTGGGAAATGTTACCAAGACAGATTATGTTCCCCAAAACTGGCTTTTAAGTACTTTTGGTAGCTGGATATGAGAAAAATAGGCAGGAATTTGACCTTGAAATATCTAACAAGTACTTAAATGTGTGTATTTTATTTTTATGAGGAGCAACTGAAGGATTTTAATCTCCAAAGTGGCATTGAGGATCAGTGGGATATCAATATTGAAACGAAATAAAAATAAAAATTTTGTTTCTGAAAAACCAAATATGCTAGAAGTGGTCTACTATTCATTTAATTGCAAAATAATTATAATGGTTTCCTCAGTTTATGAACTTAATTTGTTTTATGATTTGAGGGAAAATGGCTGCTTTTCTGTTGGGGGGGGCGTGGTTGTGTTTGTCACCCAGTGGAGTTTGTGAAAGGAAGCAAATTTTTGCCAAACACTTTGAGTTTGTGAACCAAGGTATTACTGTACAGTATAAGCAAATAACCAACGGGAAAATACATATTCCTTAATAACTCAGCCGGACCTTTTCCTTACTCAGATGGAAGGTAATATCATCTATCAGATATCTACTAGATCATTTAACAATATCAAAAGGAGTGTAACATCATTCCACGATACCCTAGCTGTATTATTCATGATGTGACTATATTTTGGTCAGTTTTCATTAAGTAGTGAGGCCACAACCCTTCAGAAAGTTCCCTAGTGGCCCAGTAGAATATTGGGGTTGATGGTTTATCCCTTAAAATAAAAGAAAACAAATAATGAGGAAAAAGAATTCATGCAGACCATTTCTTACTGTGTAAAGTGTGGAAGAGGCTTGCTTAGTCTTTATCACTAAATCCTGCTCTTCCTCTCCATCTCCAGACTTCTGGCTGATAGACAAACATAGGAACTAGATCTTCCAGCAGGCGCCAGCTACTCTCTTACTGTTCTGTGAGGCATGCTTTTGAAAAGACAAAGTGGAACGTGATTCTAGTTTTTAAGGGGCACTAACTCCAGGTACTAATAGTGTGGCACAAAAAATATCAATTCTTGAACAATTAGATTAGTTATTCTGTTCTTAGTGGCAGAGGCCAGTGCAAGGAATTAGAGAGAAAGCAGAAATTCACATTATTTCTTTTTCCACTTCATTTAAGAGTGTAAAAGTCCTCTTCTGTGTGAAAAGAGGTGGAAAGACATAACCTTTCTTTCCACCACTGACTGGCTTCAGTAACAATATTTTAAAGGAGAAATAACAACTGGGAAATCTAAATGCTTGTCTAGGGAATGTTGAGTTATATCTAAGCAGGGAGTTGCAAAATATCTAATAAATCCTAGACTATTTAAAGTGAACCTTATAAAAGAAAAACTTAACATGAAGATGGGTGAACTCAACCAGATTTGTAAGTGCCATGAAAAGATTTTTAAGAACACATTCTTCTCACATGTTTTCCAAATCATCAGAGAATGTATTTTCTAATGAAACATTTACTTTATAAATAAGAAACACATGAAAAATAACTTCCTTTAAAGATGAATGTACTATTTTGAATTTTCAGAGTAAAATGCAGATTATCTTTGGCTATAAAAAAGTAGAGTGCATGCATGCACACACACTATTATTAAATTCAGTTACCAAACTACATTTTATTTAATAAATATTTAAATAATTCAATAATCCAAGATAATTACTTCTGTTTTCCAAGTGACCATCTAAAAGCGACTGCCTATAAATGAGTTTCTTCTCAGACAAGATTATTAATGAGTTACCACTAAATCTACCCTGTTCTTTGTAACTAACAGAACACATTTATAAAAGTGACTAGAAGAGGAGAAAGGAAAACATAGGCTATGGTATTGGAACCACATTTTACTGTACACCAGTTAAAAGCATCACCAGTAAGTGAAAGAAACTGGATTGTATGAGTATTACATTCATTAATACCATATTTTAAAACATATTTTAAATGATCTTTTTGATACATATCTAAACTCTGGGGTTGTTTGTGATAATTCAGGAGTACTATGAGGGTGATAAGAACCATTTATTCACAAGTTCTATTTTATGTCTGCTGGCTATAATAAATAAAATAGGTCATCTTATTTACTTGAAATAGATTTGGCCATAACTTAACTGCACTTTTATCTAAGTAATCCAAATACAGGCTCATTCCTTTAAATACTGTCCATACTTTGTCATTTCCCAAACTCTCCGGAACTTCAGAATCATATATACAAGCACTTCCTCAGCATCTCTTCTGGGGTAACTAATAGACATTGCAAATTCAATGAGTCTTCCCAAGCTTGTTTTACATTTATCCATCCCCAGATTTACTCATAGAATATATTATTTTAGCAGCCAGGCCCAAAACCAGGAGTTATCCTTGCTTTTTCTTTTGCATCCCACTCTCAATCAATCAGGAAATCCTTCTAGCTCCACCAGGATCTGACCATTTCCTATTACGTCCATTATTCCCACCTAGATCAATTTATCATGATCATTCCTTGCCAGAATTATTGCAATAGTCTTCTCTTTGGTCTTTGTTTGGGTTACACTGCATTATCTCCCCTATTTAACTCAAAATGAAAGTTGCAATCCTTAAAATAGCCTAAAAATTTTAGGCTATTTGTCTCCTCACCAGATTCTGGGCTAGTCTCAAATTACTCTTGCCTTAGTTGATGCACTTAGTTGACATTGGCCGCTAACACATCATCATATTCCTGGCCTCTGATGTATCCAGTCATATTCGTGCCTAAGGTCTTCTGCCTTGACTATTCATTTTGCTTTGAATATTTTTTCTCCCACATATACTGTTTAGCCAACTCACCTCTTTTAAGATTTTAGTTAACTGTTATCTTTTCAATGATCATCCCCTTAAAAGCCAAACATCACCTAAGACTCCCTGGCAACCCTGGTGATCCCTTGACCTATTCTGTTGTATGCTTTGTTCTTTCTTTTGGATAGTTATTGCCTCCTAATAAGGCAACCCATGTCTGCTTTTTTTTCTTTTTCTTCTGATCCGTTTTCACCAGAATGAATTACTGAAATGATAATATGTCTCTCCACCACCCACCCCAATTAAAACATTTTATATCTCTCTATTGCTCTAAAGATAAAGACAATAATGTAAATGTCCTGAGCAATGTAGAAGGATAAGAAAAGATGAAGAAATAAAGCAGTAAGGCCAATTCATCCAGTCTGTGGTTTTGCTGAATCTGGGGCCTTAAGTTGAATAATTGTATTTGCACTTGCCCTTTTGGAATATATTAGCACAGCATGAACTCCAAACATAAGATTAGTACATGAACGTGGTAAAAAAAAGTTTTCAAGATATTCTATGCTGACTATAAAATTCAGACAGAGAAAAAATTAGATGACCAAGAGATAGCTGTGAAATCTTTAGGTGCAAGATCTAATTTCCAATATATCATATGATCAACCAAAAATTACCTGTGCAATAGCAAAATTTAATCATTTCCACTGTCTGTGTGTTACTTTTCTATTGAATCATTTGTGGGGGAACATAATTACGTACAGGAAAGTTCTCAATACATCTTGCCTTGACCCAGGTGATGAAACTAAAATGTACCAAGAAAAATAAATAAAGCTCTAAAAAATATGTTCTTCTTCAGGTTTTTGGTATCTGGCAGACATTGAAGTGGAACATTTTTAAAAAGTTGTCCAGATAATAATGGTACTACTACCTTCACTATGCTGTAGGAGTTTCTTCGATTGTCTCTAGATACATATTTTTATTTTTTAATTTAAAAAGTTTTGCTTACTAGTTTTTAAGGGGCTCAGTAACTGTTTTAAAGTATACTATAGGACTGGGCCTATGACTCAGTGGTAGAATGCTTGCCTAGCATGGTTGAGGTTCTGGGTTCAATCCCTAACCTCACACTAAAAAATTAATTAAAAAAAATGCTACAATCTGCCAGAACAGCATAATGAGATATATGAGACTAAAGGATGGTAAGCAACTTGCTCCAAGATCCTGTGTTAGTCAGAGGAAGATCTGAGGTACAAATCTGGCCACCTGGATTCAGAGTAAAAGCCCTGCCTCCCAACGTACTTTGGGTCAGATCATGATGTATTCTTAAACAAACTTTGTAGTAAAACCAGCATAAAACTTAATTCTTTCTAACCCGTGTAATATATGATATTGTACACTACTTTTCAATATTTTACAATGATTCCTATAAGACATTTTCTTAAATGGCTATGTAACATGTCTGTTACTGGTATTTAGCATTTCCCTTTTAAGGATTTTCCTTAAAAACAACTGGCTTCAGGATGATGCACACGTGTCATTGTTGTATTTTTTTAACTGGTAGTTTCTTTCTTTCACTTCTGCTGCCATCTTTTCAATCTAGGACTCATTCCCACCATCCTTATCCTTATAGCATGCCCTTAGCTTTTGCTATCTCTTGTTACCCCCTCTGCTGCAAACCCTGGAGTAATGAGCACCCCTCTGCTTAAAACCCCACAAATTGACCTTCACTAGAAGAACTCATTGATTCATCCCAGCAAGAGCTTCAAGGAAACTTTACTTCCCTATAAACTCAGTACTTAAATGAAGCAAGAAACTTAGCAGCACCTTTGCTCCTCTGGTTTGGTGAGTTTAATATTTCCTCTCCCATTCTGGCCCAAAGTGTTGTCACAACCTCAGCCTCTTCATTGAACCTGTGCCCCTAGGGGTGATCCCCAAGGAGCTGTGTTGCCCTGAGTGTCTTCCATCATCACCCTGTGCCGCCCATTCCCTGCCCCTTTTGCTCAAGTCATAGCATCAAGTCCTGCCTTGATTGTCTTTAACTCCAACTGTTCCTCTCTCTGGCTCATCAGCACTGCCACGGTTGGAATTCTCTCTTCCATTAAGTGCAAGCAAGAAACTATATTTGATAGAATACTTGAATACATCCTAAGTACAACATGACACAGATTTTAAAATCCAAGTTAATGAATAAATTGTATTGTAATTATTAACATTCTTGGAAGTTCAAAGGGAAAAGGCTCTAAATTCTAGTTTAGAAGACTGGAAAAAGAAAGTAAACAAAGGAGTGGTATTTGAAGTAACTATTAGAGAATAAACAAGAGTTTGACTGACAGAAAAGAGAATTTCAGGGCAAACAAACAGCATATGTCCTCAGGTGTCGTGTATTTAGAAAATAACTGAACATAGGGATTTAATAGAGAATTAGACCAGAAAAAATATAGAGGATTAACTGACATTACAAACCATTCTGTTCTCATGTTACAAGTGTGAATAACTGTGTCAGTGCAAATTATGATTATAAATTAATAGTCAAAATAATACCTGATAAATTTCACAAAATCTTGCATTGGAAATTTATAAATAATTCAGGTTTAATAAAAACTTTAGAATCATGATCCATGCTACTTTAACCAAATCTGCACTTAAAATCTTGTAATCTGGATGGCTACAGTGAATTTAGTATGTAAATTAGATGCCTTTTTCAAATTATACATTTCTAATGAAATAATGTCAATGTTACAATTGCCTATTTATTTGTTAGTGCTCTTCCCACACACTTGGTTGAAACCTGTTGAAGATAAATATTATGTTTAAATCATCTAGTAATCCTAGTATCAGGCATATGGTAAGAATCCTTAAGTATTGTAAAAAGAATGAGTGAATATGTGAATGAACTGAAACCATAGTATGTGCCAAACCACCAAAAATTTTAATTTCAATAATCAGTAATTTCATAAATTAAATAATAAGCTACCACTACATATCATTCCATTCTTTTTTTAGTTAAATGTGTTAATTCATTAATTTTATTGGTACATTTTAGTTATACAATATGACATTCATCATTGGGAATTTGTACCTTTACATGATGTATCTTGGTTCTTATTTTTTCCCCATTCCCCTGCCCTCCCTTCAACCCCTCCATCCCTCCCGAGATAATCGCATGTCTCATTTAATGGTAATTCTTCATACCCTATTTTTAGGAACAAGACAAATTTCCAGGAAATTTTCCCATACTTTCTATATCAGCCACTATAGTGTGTGACATTAAAAATAATGAATAAGCCACCAAGAGTATCATAACAAGGCAGAATAGTTATTTAGTGTTTTTAAAATACAAGTAACTGAGCTACAATCCTAAGAAGTAAGAGCTGCTAAAGTTTCCATTTAGAAATGAAGAAAGATAGATGATGAAGTTATAATTGACCCAGGATTAAACAGTTGTGAACAGTATGGAAAGCTGATTCAAACACAAAATTATCTCTCATATTGAAGAAGAAAATAGGCTAATATTTCAGAAACATTTACCATATCAAGCTACAAATTAACCAGAAAATTCTACTAACCAGAAAACCGTATTCCTCCAACAATAAGCAACATAACCCACTCCCCCACACACACACATACACAACATGTAAACGCTCTTTCAGTTCATATCATTTCCCACCATATGAGTTTTAGAAACAGCAAAACTGCTCCCCACTATGGAGGCTAAAAAGACCAAAGATTTTCTCTTTCAACCTGTACTCTGGAACAGATATGGGCATGTAGCCTGTATTTAGTCACCAAATTCCTTTGCCCCAGACTTTGGATAAGACTATTGGTGCCACAGAGAAGCCGGGGCAGTAGTGGTCCCTTCTGGCAGCGGGAGTAGGAGGGTCAGCTGCTTAGTCCATGGTGATCCCCAAGAACAGATTTCCTTTGTGGAGACTGTCCAGCAGTTGTGTGGCGTAACTTTGGTTTCCCAGACAGCCTCACTCCTGTCCATTTGCCAGGCTCAGCTCTAGGCATTCTGTACATACCAAATAAGCTGTGATAAATTACTTTTTTAGTTAAATCAGCCAAGATACATGTATTTGCTTGCATCTATGAATCTCAGCTGATGATATATAGCTATGTCACTGGATAGGGTCCAAGGATGTCACACAAAGAGGGAAGGGTGACCTCAACTCTCCCCACACATGAGGTAGCTTGCTGTGGGTTTGCTGACTTAAGTCACAGAAAAGAATTATTGAACCCCAGTAAGAGGCATAAAAAGGCAGAATTAAAGACATACCCACTCAGAAAGGAACATGATCTAGGGCTGAGGATTTTTGTGTGGTTTGGGGATATTTTCAGTATGGGTGATCTAGGTAACCCGTTAGGTGGGCTGTTAGAATGTGAACCATTTTCGTGTGTTTGTGGTATAGAGATAGGCCACCTGCTTAATAGTGCTGCCTTCTTGAGAATGGAAGTTCTCAGACTCAATTTACAGGTGAAAAGCATTGGCCAAACTTACTGGCTTATCGTATATTCCAAGATGCTTCGGGGTTTTTTTTTTTAGTCAGTCTTTTAGAACTAAAGAAAAAAGGTAACATTGGGTAACTGTGTCCCAAAGTTGCTGTTTTTCTTACAAGTACAATTTTAAAAGTCCCACTTGCCTTGTCTTCTTTATTCATTTTTTTTTTTTTGGTACCAGGGATCGAACTTGGGTCCTTGCACTTGTGAGGCAGAGAGCAGAACCACTGAGCTAAATCCCTAGCCCTTGTCTTCTTTATTCTGATTTTTATTTCTTCTGTCCTACTTCAGCTATGTAGTACAGGCCTGGTTATATTTGTTAGGAAATACTGTGTTATCTTCACAGAAAGTTGGGCAACAGTAAATCTAGAAAAACACATTGTGGAGTAGAAAATCTTAGTAATCCATGCATTAGATTAATTTATTCATTTATTGCTATCCTGATCACAATAATTTGAATATTCCTTTGCACTACACAGTAAAATTGTGCCTATGACCTGAAAATTGTTCCTCCTCTCATACCTTTTTTTTCATTTGTCAGGTTCAGCTCCAACATACACTAGTGATTCCCACGATAACTGTCTGTGTACTCTTTCTTTTTGGTACCGGGGATTGAACTCAAGGTAGGCGGCGGCACCACTGAGCTAAATCCCTGGCCTGTGTACTCTTTTTTTTACAAAGTAGTTATTGATCCATCCCGCTGCTCCCGGCCCAGAGGTAGGGGCTTCTGAGCCATCTTCCCACTGCTCCTGGTCCAGAGGAAGGGGCTTCTGGGCCACCATCCATCCTGGTGCTCCCAGCCCAGAGGAAAGGACTTTTGGGCTGCTGTTCATCCCACAGCTCCTGGCTCAGAGGAAAGGGTTTTTGGGCCCCCATCTGTCCCGCTGCTCCCAGCTGAGAGGAAGGGGCTTCTGGGCCACCATCCCAACAAAAGGGGATCTGGAAAAAATGAAATCAGAAATAATTTCTCAGATAAGAGGAGAGATTGTACTCCTAGTACAAGACACGATTAATGAATCTAGAGAGGAGCTGAGGAACATGATGGAATCCTAACAAAGAAAACAAATGGAATCCATAAAACAGATGCAAATAGATTTCCAGGACATGAAAAGCTCCATTAAAAGTCTACACAGCAGAATGAGCCAATGTGAGGACAGAATTTCAGATATAGAAGATAAGATTGCAATTAATGACCAGGAAAAGAAAAGTTGCTTCAAAATGATAAGGGAACATGAGAAATCAATCCAGCAACTGCTAGACGATGCAAAGAAGAATAACATAAGACTGATTGGAGTCAAAGAAGAAACAGGAGAGAGTACAGATGACATAAAAAAAACTCTTTGCAGAAGTAAGGGCAGAAAAATTCCCAAGCAAGGGAAAAGAACTTGACATACAGATAAGTGAGGCATATAGGACTCCAAATAGCCTTGATCAAAAAAAATCTATACATAGTCATATAATTGTTCAGTTTCCAGAAACTCAACAGAAGAACAAAGTTCTACAAGCAGTTAAAGAAAAGAAACAAATCACATACAAAGGAAAGCCCATCAGAATCACAGCAGACTTCTCAACACAAACCATCAAGGCAAGAAGTGCTTGGAGTGACATGTTCCAAGCCCTAAAAGAAAACAGCCTCCAACCCAGATTGATGTACCCTGCAAAACTATCTTTCAAAATGGATGGAGAAATAAGATACTTTCATGACAAAGAGCACCTTAGGAACTTCGTGAATACCTAACCAGCACTCCAAAGAATTTTACACAATATCCTAGGAACAGACATTGAGGATCACAACCCTATGAAGCAAAGTAGAATGAACCCATCTGGCAGGACAAGAAATTAAATGTAAAGGGGGAGAACCCAACAAAAAGAAAAAGTCATGGCAATGATAAGTCAATATGTTTCATTTATAAGCATCAACGTTAATGGTACCAATTCGCCGATCAAAGGAAATAGACTGGCAGAATGGGTCAAGAAGCAAAATCCAACAATATGCTGCATACAAGAATCACACATAATTCAAAAGGAAACTCATAGGCTGAAAGTTAAAAGTTGGAAAACAATACTCCATGTGACAGGAACCCAAAAAAAGCAGGAGTAGCTATCCTCTTTGCAGATCAAGTAGATTTCAAAGCAACTCTGATTAAGAGAGACAGAGAAAGACACTACATCCTTGTGAAGGGAACAATCCAACAGGAAGAGATGACAATCATAAATATCTATGCACCAAACACTAGTGCACCCAACTATATAAAACAAATACTAACGGCCATGAAAAGTCATATATGCACTACTACAATTGTAGTGGGGGACTTCAACACCCCACTGTCACAAATAGATAGATCAACTAGACTAAAAATAAGTAATGAAATACTAGAACTCAATCGAACTCTTGAACAAATGAACTTAACAGATGTTTCCAGAGTCTTCCACCCCACAAAATCAGAATACACATTCTTCTCAGCTGCACATGGGTCATTCTCCAAAATAGATGACATACTCACACATAGAGGTAAGTGGGTAAATAAAAAAATTGATTGATATTCATCATATGTAATTATATATTCTGAAGAACACAAGAAGTATGACTTGACCTGTAAAATGATTAAATGTATGTAATAAGCATATACTTTATTATTACACTAATAGGGCAACTACAGTATGGCAGATATAAAGTGTATCACTCTTCAAATGAAATTTTAGCAGTGATTAATGTAGCCATTAAGATTCTAAAGGATATCTAAGAGCAGACAACAAACAATTGATCTGCATTAATCATACAACCTATTGGGGTAATTATTAAAATAATCTAAATCATTTTTACAATACCTTCTTATATTGCATCCATCCACATTGTGTTTAGCTTTATAGAACATAAAAGATGGTACAGGTCAGGTAAGAGGCAACCTGGCAGTGTTAAGAAAGATTAGTCTCATCCATAAATTTAAACATATTTTCACCATTTTCTAAATGCTTGATAGTTGTATTGGCCTTAAGCTAATGCCTACTGTTTGCCTAAAAATAAAACATATGCCATTCTAACCTTTTAAAGATGGAATTTATCATTATCCATGCTAAATCATAAGAGTGACTACAACACAACTATCATGTAACACTTCATATCCACTCCTGCATTCTGAAAATGCTCATTAGTGGCTTTTCTGTGAAACAGACTATAGTAGAAAAGTGGAGATATAAAAATAAACAAAATACTGACTCTAGTTTTGAGGAAACTATAAATTCATAAATGTTAATAGACACACATTATTATATAATGCTCTAAGAAGGACAATATAAAAAAACTGCATATAGGCACTGAAGCATTATATCCTTTAATAAAAAAATGTACTTCTGGAAATCCATCTAAAGGGAATGACCTGAAATAGAATAAGAAAAATTCAATGAAAAGAAAATCATACTATCATAATTTGTCCACAGAGTCTATGCAATGCCACAGCAACCAATATGTCAGTTGTTTAAACCAACAAGTGGCATAATTCAAGTAGACTGAAGTACTCTCTTTATCTTCTCTCTAGGCAGTGATTCAGGAGTCCAGACCCTTCCTCTCTTGAGTTAACAGCTATGATATTTGCAATGTGTGTCTTTTAGGGGAAGAGAAAAGAAGGCTAAAGGATTTTTCAGGGTATTGTTAAGAAAAAGTCTTTAAAAGAGGCTTTCACCATTTTGCTTACATTCCATTGACTGATAGTCATGATTCCAAACTAACTGTAAAAAAAGGCTGTAGAGCATACATTTACTGTATGCCAGAAAGTCAAAGCAGTGTGGTGAACACATAGTGTATTTCTGTAACATACAGTTAATAAAATGTGCAATATATGTATGCTTTTATCAAGAGTTCATAAAAATACAAAAATGTTTTTACTATAATGTTCAATAAAAATTTACTACACAAAATTTGTGATTGAAAAATGTGTATATAAAAAGGACTGGCAGGAAATATACTAAAATATTAGTGGTCATGTGGGATAAAAGAACAGAAATTGTAAAAACTCTTAAGCTTCCTTTTTTCTTTCTTTCTTTCTTTCTTTCTTTCTTTCTTTCTTTCTTTCTTTCTTTCTTTCTTTCTTTCTTTTTTTCTTTTTGGTACCAGGAATTGAACTCAGGACTTTGTGCTTGCAAGGCAGGTGCCAGAACCATTGAACTAAATCCCTGGCCCAAATTTCCTTATTTTCTATAAAGATGTATTACTTCATGGTGGAAAAAATTAAATGTTTTCTTAATTTTCTTCCTGAAAATATAACAATTTCTGTATTATTAGGAATAAACATAATCAGATACTCTGGAGAGGTTGCAAAGGAAGAAAAGAAAAATAGATGAATACTAAATTAGGATTAAGTAGATTTTGAAGGTAAAAGCCACAGACACACTCTAAGAACCATATAGGAACATCAATGGTCATTCTTGTAAGGGGGCTGGGACTCTGAGAGACCCTGAAGTCCAGCATTTAAACAAGAGCAGAGCGAGTGCTGCACAGTAGCCCTGTCTGAAGTCATCATGGATGGAGCTAAGCCACATAGCCCACTGTGTGTGGGAAGATGTACTAGTCTCTTTCCAGTCACTGAGACAAAATACCCAACACCTATACCTTATTTTGGCTCCTGGTTTCAGTCATAATCTACTGGCACCAAGGCAGAAATGACGTTGTGGGAGGGTTTGGTGGAGAAAAGCTGCTCAACCCATAGCAACCAGGAAGCAGAGAGCAAGGGCAGGAGCCAGGAACAAGAACACAGTCTTCCAGGTCACTCCCCCAGGGACCCAATTACAAACAGGCCCAGCTTCTAATAGCTTATGGAGCTACTGAACTCATCATCCGATGGCTCTTTTCATGAGTATAGCACCCCCATGATCCAACCACCTTCTGTACACATAAAACTTTCATAATTTAGATACAAACCATAACAGAAAATGGTGAGATCACTTGCTCCTGTGAACATAGTATTAAGAAAAACATTGAAATACTTCCTTCTGGAAAGACGTCTGAGTCTTACCACATGTTGGGAACTACAGCAAACATCCTCATGTGAGATGTGATAAAAAATATGGTGAGGTGTTTAAATTTAAAAATTTATTACAGTGAAAAGTAAATTGCCATTAATCCCCTCACGATGCTCCCCACTCACTTCAAACATACATACTCCATCACCTTGCCACTTTCTGAAGCATTTCTTAAAGTACTTTTTTCATGAATGACTTTGGTTGCACTGTCATGGCCTGAAATGATTCAAAACATTTCACAATCATGTTGACTTTGGGGTAGAGCCAGAGGTGACATGTTGCCAGCACTACTGGATAAAGTTGACGAGGACACAGCATAGTGTTTCTGCCAGCCTAACTTTCCATTGAATGGCCCTTGGGCCATCATTATACCTTCTAAAGCTTGAGAAGATGCTCATGAAAGAAGACTTCCAGAGCTGCTTCAGAAAATGCTAAGAACAATGGGACAGTCATGTGTGGAGTGAGGGGGAGTGTGTTCAAGAGAATTAATAGCAATGTGTCTTTTACTGTAATAATTTTAATTTAAACATTCACCATATTTTTGATCAGGTTAACTGCATTATGAGCTATTTCTGTGCTGTGTGCTGATTATATAAAGCATGTATAATTACAGTGGTGCACAGAGATCTGTGGAGTCCTACATATGTGCAATCAAAAATCAATATAAGCCTTCAACAATGTTGTACAATGACTTTGGACTTATTAATGTAGAAAATTCTTTCATAGAAATTGGGGTACACTGTAGATTACTGTGAATTTTCCTTCTATTCTTCTACTTTATTTTTCAGGTGTTGCACAATCTGTTTTTGTTTTATTTTGTTATTGGCTTATTCTTTCATAATAGATTTAGCATTTTTCTGCTATGTAATATATTTTTTTAAAGTTTCCTACTTTATATGTCTTTAACCATCCCTTAATAGTCTTCAAAATAATTTTCCAATGTTGCCTTCGGGAATCTCATTCATTCATTACTGAGAGCCTAGGTGTAAGGCACAGCATAAGGCTTAGTTATAATATATAAGATCCAGTTATTCACCTTAAGAGCTTATAGATTCATAAAATGATGGATAAAATTAAGAAAACTAATAAAAAAGAAAAAAGTTCTCAGAACAGTGTGATAAATGTATGCAACAGCACAGAATGGAAATAAGAAATATGATTCAAAGTACAGGGGTTAAGGAAGGCACCTAGGAAATAATGTCTTAGTAGGTACTGGAAGTGTAAGGATTTGTTCAGATTCATGAGGGATGGGGAAACTGAAGTTGTTGAGAACAGAGAGCTAACAGTACAAAATATGAAAGAACAGTTTGCTGATGTAGGATTAGATCCTCTTCTGATTAGACTCAAGACCAGCGAAATGTAGGGACACTTGAGGACACTTAAGGACACGACTCAACTGTCAGGGGCATACGCATAATGGGGCACAGTTGTACAACAATGACAACATATTCAACCACGCATGCGCCACAGGGCCCTGCAAGGTCACCCAGGTGTTTTGTCTCACTTCGCTGATAACAACTAATATAACTGCTGTGAACTAAAGAGCACTGTAGCTGCTTTTTGCTGTTTGGCTGAAGGAATAAAGACAAGCAACTCTTGAGCCCTGGAGCTCTGGCTGGCCCGCTGGTGCTTTCACAAATCTCGTCTGTGTCTTTTCTTTATTGGGGAATTAACTCACCAATGGCACCAAAGACTATGTGAATGAAATGAACCCCTCTCCGGTGCCCATGGAAAGGCTCAGCCTCGACACCTTGGAATATCAAATTGTACCTCTTGGCTAAATTCAAGATAAGATGAAGTAGTAGATGATGATAGAGAGTCGTAAGATCATGCAGGGATTTTTCTGCTAAGTGAGGTGCTAGATTTTCAACGTGAAATTCATGGGAGGAGGTTGAAGAATTTTAAGCTTGGGGGTCAGCACAAAGGAGAAATGAAGAGACACAGGTGCAAGTAAGAGTACCAAAATGTAGGCCTAGAGCAAATCCTTACCTAGAAATATTAAAATCTAAGGAGATTAAGGGGAATGCAAGGGCCAGGAAAGAGGAAATCCTGGGGAAAAAAAAAAAATCCTAAAAGCTGGAGTTTAGGGACGCACAAGTCTCCTGACATGTTCTACATTTGTAATCTTTTCTTACAATTCTTCTTTATTTTACACTCACTCTAAATATATGTGTATTTGAAAAAAATAAAAATGACATAAAACAGAAACATGAACAAGAATAAAGGCCAGAAAAGCAAGCCATCATTAAATATTATCATTATCCTTGTGCAGTGCTGGAATTGGTTGTTTACACTCCACTTTACACTTCAAAACACAAACTGTACTTCAAAGAAGACCATGATGTGATAACACTAAATCATAGATTTCACTCCAGAAGGACCTTCTGCTCCATCATCGTGGTAGGTATCTGGATCATCTCCAAATGTTAGAAGGTATGGTAGAGACTTACACTTTTGTCTGTGCTACACATCAACCAGGCCCAGGGCCTGACACAGTGCCTAGTAACTAGTTTCTTTATTACAATAAGTATTCATTGAATGATTCTTTACAGCTTCCTTTCTCTATGGCTTGAATGTGGTTTGTTCCCTCCAAAACTCATGTTGACTTTTAATTTTCAATGGAAGGCTCTTAAGAGCTGGGGGACCTTAAAGAGGAGGTTAATTATTAATTAAGAAAATTAATGCAATTCTTGAGGAACTGCATTAGTTACTTTGAGAGTGGGTTGTTATAAAGCAAAGCTGGCCCTCTTTTTTTGCCTCTTTTGCATGCGCATGCTTATCCTGCTGCTTTTCTACCATGCTAGGAAGCAATATAATACCCTCACCAGAAGCTAAGCAGATACAGTGTTATGTTCTTGGAATTACAGCCTCTAGAACTGTGAGCTAAAACAAACCTCTTCTGATTATAAATTCCTACTCTATGATAGCAACAGAAGTCAGAAAAAGACAAATTTCAAATCTAATTTTTACCTTGAAAAATATTTACTTAATGTTACCCTGATGATATTTTTCCTTAAAAATTGCCTGAAGCTTCACAGACTTTCTAATGGGTCAGCTTGTGTAACTGCCCCACGGGATCTTGTGTTGTGCCCTCTAGTGACCACTGTGGCCCATATGTGCACCACACAAGGGTGTTACTTTAAATATATGCAATTAGAGTTCCATTAATATTTGAGATAAAAATAATTTTGAAATGACCATATGCATGTTAACATAACTGATCATGGCTCTCATAAATTAGAGACAATAAAAGATTAGCCAAAGTTGATTTTCTAAGTATTCTTATAAACTGTAGAAAATTACTATTGTGCTGATCCTTTCTTTCACCAAAAATTACTCATCACATGCCTATACTATGTAATGTACAACAAAGAATACAAAAAAAAATCATTGATGTGTTTGTTCCCTACTCTCTTAATATAACAAGTAAGTATTTTAAAAATCACTAAAATTCAAGGCATCTCATGGCACATTATAAATTTCTGACATAAACTACTATAAACTGGTGACAAAGAGCATGTAAAGTCTTGGAAGGGTGGAAAACCAAAGAATGGGAGGAAGTGTGTCTTAAATAGTAAAAAATACAGGGCTGGGGATTTAGCTCAGTGGTCTCGCTGCCTGCTGCTGAAGCGCAAGGACTCAAGTTTGATCCCCAGTACCAAAAAAAAAAAAAGAAAGAGTAAAAAATACAGAGAGGTAGGGGCTTCTAGGCCACCATTCCAGTGCTCCCAGCCCAGAGGAAGAGGCTTCCAGGCCACCATTCCAGCACTCCCAGCCCAGAGGAAGGAGCTTCTGGGCCACCATTCCACTGCTCCCAGCTTAGAGGAGGTGAGCTGCTTGAGTGCCAACAGCAGCCCCCTCTCCCATCGAAATGAGAAGACAGGTAAGCAAGTCTCAAAACCAAACTTCCAGATCACCTACAGCAACCCCAAAGGGAAAAGAGATGGAACACTCTGATACTCAACCACCTGGATTCCCTGAACTGGCAACAAAAGAGAATCTGGAAAAAATGAAATCAGAAATAATTTTTCAGATACCAGCCAAGATTGTGCTCATAGTGCAAGACATGATTAATAAATCTAAAGAAAACCACAGGAACATGATGGAATCCCAGCATAGGAAACAAATGGAATCCATAAAACAGATGCAAATAGATTTCCAGGAGATAAAAAAAAAACTACACTGAAAGCCTAAACAACAGAATGAGCCAATGTGAGGACAGAATTTCAGATACAGAAGATAAGATTGCAATTAGTGACCAGGAAAAGAAAAACTGCTTTAAAACTGTAAGGGACCATGAGAAATCAATCCAGCAGCTGCTAGATGATGCAAAGAATAACATAAGACTGA
>NW_004624772.1:14296767-14331560 GCF_000247695.1 Heterocephalus glaber
CTATGTAAATAGGGAAGGGTGCACAGGTAATGGGGAAAAAATAAGAACCAAGATACATCATGTACAGGTACAAGCACCCAATGATAAGTATAAATGTATTGTATACCTAAAAATGTACCAATAAAGGAATTTAAGGGGAAAAAAAGAGCAAAAAATACAAGCAATATTCATAAAAAGTAAGATAAAGAGCTTTGATGCCATGCTAAGAAATTCAGACTTTATACTTTATCCTGTAAGGTATGAGGATCCCTGAAGTGTTATTTCAGTGGTATTTGAGGAGGCCAGAGTAGTTAAATAATAAACACAAATATTTTCTTATAAGAGAGAACAGAGAGTATGATCAGAAGTATTCAATCCTAGATCAATAGAACAGGTTTCACAGTGCTTTGCATCTAGAGAATATCTGCTATTTATTACATTATAGATAACTAAGAAAAAATAGTAGTAAACAATATTATATCTTGGGGAAAAATTTTTAAATACCCTTACAGGCCTATTTCCCATGGTAGGTGAGCAAACTACGAGATTGCCTTTGTTTTCATGTAGTTGTGTGCCTGGGATGTAGCTTTTCTGGATTTGTTTTTTTAATATATAATCCATCAGGCCTAGGGAAGTATGTAATACATCTAGTGGGTCTTGATCCTACAGGTAAGGCTGAAAGGTCAAGCCTGATGACTTGGGTTTATATGGGGCAATCCTCATTCCAGCAAGACAACACTTGTTGCGACGTAAACACAGACAGGGATCCTGCTTCAGGGTTTTGCGCAGGGGAGGATTGCAGAGGTATTTACGATTTTTGATTCTCCAAGTAGGACACACCACATAACAGACAGAGGGAGGAAAATGTGTTAGACTAAGATGAAAAACAATTACCTGACATTAGCTGCAGTTCCTCTGTTGGGGTAATTTTGAGGCTACAAATAGCCAAAATGTCTATGACTACATTTATTAAGAAAAGTAGAAAGTACCATTCTATAGGTTAGCAATCAAAAGTGAAGAATTCATCACTCCATAATATGTGCTGCCAATGTGTTCTTTATTTAATGTGTTTTTAAGCTTGACCCCTTAAGGACACTGATTATACTGAAAAGCACACATAAAATTTCTTAAAATTGCCTATATAATACCTTACTTAATAAGAAGAATATTTACCTTACTCTATCTTTATGTTTATTCCTATATATTTGCTATCCTGGAGGACTGGTGGCCTGTGGGGAATGATTACATTTTTGGTGGGGAGTTGGTACATGCACATAACATCATTTTTTTACTTTCCTTTGCCCTCCCTTCCTTTCCCCTCCCTCCATTTTTAGTTCCCTTTCTCTTTTTCAGAGGATCTCTCTCCCTATTTTGCCCTATCTTTTATTTTGCTCTTTAAATTATGTATACTTTTGGTTTCTCTTATAGGAGAAACCATGCAATATTCGTGCTTATATGTCTGATTTATTTCACTTAACATTTCAGTCTCAAGATGCATTCATTTTCCAACAAATGCCTCAAATTTATTCCTCTTTAGGTCTGAATAGTATTTCATTATATAATATATAGTACATATATATAGTACACATGTATGTGTATCATTATATATATATAAAATATTTTCTTTATCTGTTCCTCTGTTGTTGGTGGACATATAGAAAGCTTGCAAGATTTAACTGTTATGACTTAGTTTTTGAGGAATCTCCCCACTAATTTCCATTGTGATTGTACTAGTTTACATTCCCATCAACAATGCAGAAGGGTTCCTTTTTCCCCACAGCCTGACCAGAATTTATTATTTTTTTATTTCTTGATGATAGCCATTCTTCCTGGAATAAGGTGGAATCTGTCCATTAGTTGGCATTTCTCTCATGACCAGTGTTACTGAATATGTTTTTATATATTTATTGGCTACTTGTATTTTTTCTTCTGAGAAGTGTCTATTCATTTCAGTTGCCCATGTGTAGACTGGGACTTTTATTTAGGGGGGTTCATTTTAAAAATTCTTTATGTATTTTCTTTTAGTCCTCTGTCACAGGATTAGCTGTCAAAAATATTTTCTATTCTGAAGTTTGTTTTTTATTCTTTTGTTTCTTTGCTTTACAGAAGCTTTTTCATTTGATATAATCCCATTTATTTATTCTTTGTTATCTTGTGGAATTACTGTTCTGTTAAAAGTCTTTGCATGTGTCTATGTCTTCAAGAATTAAGAATTTCACCTATTTCATCTTCCAGCAGATTAAGTGTTTCTGCATTATTCTCCATATATTTGATCCATTTTGATTTTACTTTAGTGTATGGCGATAGATATGGGTCTAGAGTCAATCTCCTGCACATAGATAGCCAGTTTTCCCAATGCCATTTACTAAAGAGGCTACCATTCCTGCAGTGTGTCTTTTTTGCCCCTTTGTCAAGAGTCAGATGAATAAATATACCTGAGGCTGCTTCTCTATTCTGTTCCATTGATCCATCTGTCCATTTTTGTTCAGGAATCATCCTGTTTTATCACTGTAGCTATGTAATTTAACTTGAAATCAGGGATTGTGATGCTTTCTGCTTTGCTTTTGTTGCCCAGGATTGCTTATATTGTTCTGGGTTGTTTCTGGTACCGTACATTTTGCAGTTGTTTCTGGTTCTGTGAGGAAAGCTGCTTGTATTTTAATTGAAGGGAGTCAAATGATGGAGGAAGGGGAAAGGAAGAAGAGAAAGACATGAAAAAAAATAAGTTATGAATTAAGTGAGTTATGCACATGTGCCAACTACTCACAAGGAATTTACTTACTGCAAGCATGCACTATTAAGAAATAAAAACTAAAAAAAACAACTAAGGAAAGCCCAGGTCCTGATGCATTCCCCATTGAATTTTATAAGATAGTAAATGAAGATTTATGCCAATAGTCCTCAAACTGTTTAATGAATTAAAAGAGGAGAAATATTTCTAATCTTATTCCCAGAAGCTAGCATTTCTTTGATTTCAAAACCAGACAAAGACTCAAATAAAAAAGAAAACTGTAGACCAATCTCTTTAATAAAAATAGATAAAAAATCCCCAACAAGATACTGGCAAACAGAATGTATGGAATACATCTTGACCAAGTTGGATTTATCCCACAGATGCATGAATGGCTAAACATACACAAATCAGTAAATATAATACAAATCACATCTAGGCATTTTGGCTTAGTAGATGGTGAGTTGCTGGTTTGTCAAAGATCAGATGATGGTACCTGTAGTTGCTTCTACCTTTTCTACTCTGTTCCATTGATCCACATGTCTGTTTTGTGCCAGTTCCATGCTGTTTCTATCACTACAGCTATGTAATATAACTTCAAAATTGGGATTGTAATGCCTCCCCCTTAGCTCTTGTTACCTGGAATTGCTTTCGTTCTTCTGGTTTCATATGAATTTTAGGATAGTTTTCTCCAGTTATATGAAGAATGCTGTTGATATTTTGATTGCAATTATGTTAAATATGTATTTCAGTTTTGGAAGTACTGAGATTTTCACTATACTTATCCTGCCTGTTAAGTAACAAAGGATATTTTTCAATTATCTGATATCTTCTTTGAATTTCTTTTTCAGAGTATTGTAGTTTTCATTGCAAAGGTCTTTCATTCCTTGGTTAGATTTTTTTAATTTTTAAGCATTTAATTTTTCTTGATGCCATTGCAAATGGTATTTTTCCCTAATTCTTTCTCAGTGAGTTCATTATTGGTATACACAAATTTTATTGGGGTTTTTTGTGTTGATTTTGTACCCTGCTACATTACTGAATTTGTTTATTTATCTAATCTTTTAGTGGAATATTTTGGTTTTCTATGTAGAGCATCATGTCATCTGAATTCTCCAATTTATCGACATACAGGTTTTGTGAAGTAGTTGGTAATAATCTTCGGAATTTTGGCGGTGTCCATTGTGATTTTATATTTTTCATTTCTCATTGCATTGATTTTGTATTTTTCTTTACTTTTTCTGGTAAGATTGGCAAAAAGTTTGTCTATTTTGTTTTTTCTTTCAAAGACCACCTATTTGATTCATTGATTCATTATATTTTTTTCAGTCTCAAATTTATTGATTTCTGCTCTGATATTTACACTTTCCTTTCTTGTACTAGCTTTGGGTTTGAGTTGTTCTTGTTTTTCTATGATATTGAGGTTATTTATTTAGGCATGCTCTGTTTCTTTGATTTGGGCATTCACAGATACAAAGTTCCCTCTTAAGACTGCTTTCATTGTCCCATAGGTTCTGGTGTGTTGTACTGACATTATTGTTTGATTCTAGAACTGTTTAATTTCTGTCTTGATATCTTCTGTAATACATTGATCATTCGAGATTATATTATTTAATCTATAGGTGTTTGCAAAATGTCTGTGGTTTGCTTTGACATTGATTTCTTGTTTCATTGCATTATGATCCAATAATATATATAGGATAATTTTGATTCTTTGGTATTTATTTAAGAAAGATTTATGGTCTAGCATGTGGTTTGTTTTGGAAAAACTTTCATGTGCTGCTAAGAAATATGTATTCTGTTATGGGGTGGGACACTGTAGATACTTATTAAGTTCATTTGTTTGAAGATGTGGTTCAATTCTGACATTTGTTTCTTAAGTTAAAATACAA
Source organism: Heterocephalus glaber (assembly GCF_000247695.1). The sequence goes on from NW_004624772.1 coordinate 14,301,370, forward strand.
TAACTAAGGTTATTGTATTTTTGATAATAATGTATTGAGATTCGTCCACTATGACCATGTTGGTACTTATTTGATCTTTTATGTCCAGTAGTATTTATTTTATGAAGTTGAGTGTGCTGGTACTTAGTGCATATATATTTACAGTTATTATCTCTTCCTGTTGAATTGTTCATTTCATAAAAATGTAATAACCTTTGCTTCTTCTGATTATTTTTGATTGAAGTGCACTTTTTCTGAAAGCATGATTACTACTCTTGTTTTTTGGGTCTCCTATTGTATGAAATACTGTTTTCCATCCTTTGATGCTTAGTCTATGAATTTCTTTTTTGAATTAAATATGTCTCTTGTATGTAACATACAGCTTTTTGATTCAGTCTGCCAATCTGTGTCTTTTGATTGGGAAATTGAGACCATTTTCATTCAGAGTTATTACTAAAAGCTATTGACTTATTCTTGTCATTGTATTATTTTTGTGTTATTGATTCCTTTATTTTTTCTTTTGCTGACCTGCTCACTCTTCTTGATGTATTTATTCAATCAAACTGTTTAGCATTGATAACTTCATTGTCTTTGTCTGTGATATCCTTGAGAATTTTTTGGAGTGCTGATCATGAATTTGTTAAAGTATTCTTGGTCATGGAGGTCCTAATTTTTTCAACAATTTTGAAAGATAGTTTTGCAGGATATGTTAGTCTGTTGAAAGTTACTTTATTTGAGTGCTTGAAACACTTCACTCCATCTTCTCCTAGCTTTAAGGTTTGTGTTGAGAAGTCTACTATAATCTTAATGGGTTTACTTTTATAAATGATTTGTTGTTTTTCTCCAACAGCTTTTAAGATCCTGTCCTTGTGTTGTACTTCTAAGATTTGGACTATGATGTATTGTGATTATTTTTTAATCATGGCTCTTTGAAATACTGTATACCTAACTTACCCAGTATGTTGAATTCTTTTCCCACAGTTGCATCACTTTTGCTATGATTTCTCTAAACAGATATTTTGATGACTTTCATGCTTTCTTTAACTCCAATTAGTTTTAGGTTTCTTTGCATGTAGCAGATTTGGCATCAACTGTCCTTTCTCTCTAGTTGTTTTTAAGGTGCCTCTGAGTATACTGTCACATGCATCAGACCTATTTCTAGTTCTGACACTCCTCACATTGGTCATTTCTGCTACCCATACTTTCAATAGAATTTTTTATCTCCTGGATATCTGTTTCACCTTTTCATGGACTCTATTTCTTTGTTAAATTGGTCATTCATGTTGTGAATCACTTTAGTCAGTTTTGCTAAATTTTTATTTGAATCATCTTTAAGCTCAGTGATCAGTTTCTTTATTGAATTCATTATCTGTTTAGTTATATCATCATTGAGCCCATTTAGTTTCTTTATTTCTTCCTGTATCATTTTGTATAATTCAGTCATTTGAGTTTTGATTTCCTCTCCACTGATACCCCTTCAGTCAGCTTTGGGGGATTTGGGTGGTTGTGTTTATTGCCTCCTGTTTTTTTTTCCTGAGTGTTGGGGGTCAATTGGAATGGGAAGACTCTGCTGGTAGTATGGAGATCTCTTTGACTATTGTCCGCTTTCCAATGATGTGACTTTGACTTTATTTGCATCATGGCATTATCTATCACTTTGACCTATTCATTATAAATATGATTAAATCCAGTCCCTAAGACGCAGAGACAAAATTTCTACTGGTTAAAAAACATCAACAAAGGCAGGGATTTAGCTCAGTGGTTTTGCTGCCTGCTGCACAAGCTCAAGGACCCAAATTCGATCCCTGGTACCAAAAAAAAAAAAATCAACACATCTGAGTATACATCAGTTATGTACATCAGACTTTTCTTTTCAATTTCACACCTTTGTCAGTATCTCTTACTAACTATATTATACTGCTACTGAGAGAATGGGATGTGGAGGGAGGAAGAAATTTTAAAAGAAGAGGAAAAGAAAGGGGTAAATCAGTAAGAAGAAAGTGAGAGAAGAGAAATATCTACAGGAGATAAGGAGATAGGAATTCAGATCCTAATGGAATCATTTTTTTATAGCTGGAGTAAAGGGCTAATGTTCAGGGAGTTTGAGAGAATATTTGTACAAGAGGGAGGAATCCAGAGGGAAGGAAGTGTAGTGAGAAATTGAGTAAAGCTGTGAGATTGTCAGAACCCATTAATACAGTGGTGGTTGGTTTATGTTTGGATCATTCCTCTGTTCACAGTTTTGGTAAGGGTCATCCTGAAATGCCCTTGAAAGCTATTATTTAAGTTCAAGCACTTATTCTGTTTTGTACATATTCAGGGACCTCCTATATATATATATATGCCAAAGGAAAAGAGGGAAGATAAGTGGATAAGAAAAAGATGAATGAGAAGGAAAAAAAGAAGCTGTAAGGTATAGGGAAAAAATGAAGAAAAAAAAGGGAAAAAACAGAGAAAAAAGAAAATAACTTTAAAAAAATAAAAAGAAGCAGCAACCCCCTACCATCCTAAATAAAACCTCATGCAGTTGCGAAAGTATAAAATCAAAGTGTCCTCAGAGTCCCATGTAAATTGCAGCGCGAGTTCAATTGCAGGTCTCTGAGCTGCCCTCTCCCTGCAGCATGGTTTGTAGTTTACTTGCTTGCCTACCTGTAAGCAAGGAGGCCTGCTGATCAGCATCTCCCTGGGCTAGCCTTCCAAAGGCTACAAGCTGCCCTCCAGGCATGGCTAACTAAAGTCCTTTGTCTCTGTCTTAAGATCCAACCACCACAGCTTATTTAGGGAGGGGAAAGTGCCCTGTAATTGGCCCTGCACTCAGTTCTTCAGAGGTTTGTTAGGGCCTCTCACTCCTGTTCCTTTCCCTGCTAGGCAAACCCTACAGTCACCTCTGTGCTTTCTATTCACAAGCCTTTTGCCTAGCCTACCACATCACCAGATGCCCTCTGCCCTGGCCACCACTCTTTATTCCTCCACCCACACTTCTTTTTTGGCCACTCCCTGTGAGTGTCACTCTCTAACCCATGAATTTAGTGAATCCACATGATTCCCTGCTTTCAGAAATCACCAGCAGCAGCTGTTGGGGGTTCCCATGACAGCACATTTGGACCAGTGTGGGCAGCACACAGGATATCCCATAAGCTCAAGACTCCCAGTATATGGGGAAGAAATGAGCAAATAATTATTTCTGGGTTGATCCCCATTACTACAAATAAATTTTAAAATAGCACTCCAGGAGGCTGAGGCAGGAGAACTGCTAGTCTGAGTACAGCCTGGGCAACTTAGTGAGACTCTGTCTCAAAATAAAAAATAAAATGTATTAGCAATGTAGCTCAGTGTGAAGATCCTGTGTTGTTCAATGTGCAGTACTGAAACAGCAGTATAATAATAATAATAATAATAAATAATAATAATAATGTACATCTGTGAATAAAAGGCATGAAAATCATGTGGAGCCCCCAAACTGTCACACTGTAGGAGTGGGAGTGCAAATTGATGGAAGCCTGACTGTGATAATATAAAACTAGAAATCAACAATTTTCTTCAGAAATTCATGGAGACTACCAATATTCTACTGAATAAATCGTAGACCATTGAAGTAATCAAAGAGGAAATTTAAAAATTTATTGAACCAAACATATATGGAAAAACAATACACAGAACTCATGAAATATAGCAAAAGCGGCACTAACAGGAAACCCTATGGGGATGAATACCTATATTCAAAAAAGGAAAAAGGAATGATTTCAACCAAACAATATAAAAATGCATCTCCAGGACCTAAGAAAAGCAAGAATGAACCAAACCCAAAATTAGGGGAATAAAAAAAAGAATAAAGATCAGAGTAGAAATAAGTAAAAGACTAAAAAATGTTAAAGATCAATGAAACATTTTTGAAACAGTAAGTGCAATCAACAAAATTTTAGTTAGACTAGTAGAAAGACTAAATGAAATCAGAGATGAGAAAGGAGACATTGAAACTGGTACCACAGAAATACAAAGGATCATTAGAGTCTATTATGAAAAAGTATATGCCAACAAATTAGAAAATGTAGAAGTGGATACATTTCTGTACACATATAGTCTACCAAACTTGAATGATAAAAATATTTGAAACCTAAATGGACTTAAAATTAGTATTGAGATTGAATGAGCCATAAAAGGTCTCCAGTAAACAAAAGTACAAGAACTAATGACGTCATTGCTGAATTCAACCAAACTTTTTTAAATGACCAGTGTCAATTCTCCTGAAATTATTTCAAAGAATTGAAAGGGAGACAATGCTTCTCATCTCATTCTGAGGTGAGGATCACTCTGACACCCAAACCAGGAAAAGACACAACAAAGGAAAACGATAGAACAATATCCTTGATGAACATAGATGCACAAAAACCAACAAAATAGTAGCAAGTCAAATCCAACATCACATCAAAACCATCAGTCACCTGGATCAAGTTGGATTTGTCCCAGGGATATAAGGATGATTAAAAATAAATTAATCAATAAATGGAGCACATTACATCAATAAAATGAAGAATACAAATCATCTAATAATCTTGATGCAGAGAAATTATTTGATAAAATTATAACATCTCTTCATAATAAGAACTACCATCAAGTTAGGTATAGAAGTACTGTGTCTCTATATAATTAAACTATAAACAAACAAAAAAACCCACAGCCAACATCATATTGAATGAGGAAAAGCTAAAACTGTTTTCTCTAAGGTCTGAAACAAGAAAAGAGTGTCTACTCTCACCCATCTTATTCAATATAATATGTATTCAATATAGTACTTACTTTAGCCAGAACAATGGGACAAGAGAATACAAAGGGTATACAAATAGGAAGGGAAGATTGTCAAAGCATTCTTGTTTGCAGATGATGTGATTCTGTATATAGAAAAGCCTAAAGACTCTACCAAAATGTTATTACCACTGGTAAAACAATTCAGTAAGTTTGCAGGACACAAAATCATAATGTAAACATAAGTAGCATTTTTATACACCAATAAGACTGTTGATAAATCTCAAAAGTAGTCATATTGAAACCACTACAAAAACTAAAACAAATAACCTAGAAATAAATGTAACTATGGAAGTGAAACATCTCTGCAATGAAAATTACAAAGGGCTGAAGAGAAGAAAAAATGAAATACCTTTCATCTTCATAGATAGGAAGACTTACTATGGTTAAATTGACCGTATTACCCAAATGATTTATCATTTTCAACAAACCAGAAAAAGCAATCCTAAAGTTTATGTGGAAGCTCAAAAGACTCTGATAACCAAACTAATCTTGAAGCTAGACATACTGCAACACCTGATTTCAAAACATGTTACAAAACCACAGTAACCAAAACAGCATGGTAATGACATAGACACAGACTAATGGGACATCCAAGAAATATATTCCTATGCACAATGCCAAATTTTCTCAACTAAGGTGCTAAAAATGCATTATATAAAGGACAAAGTCTTCAATAAATAGCTCTGGGAAAATTGGATATCTATATACTGAAGATTGAAATTTGACCCCTGTCAGTTAACCCACACAAAACGCAACTTGAAATGGGTTAAAGATCCCAGTGCAAATCTGAAACTACTAGAAGAAATCCTAGGGGAAAAACTTCAAAACATTAATATAGGCAATAATTTTTTGTATATTACCCCACAAGCACAGGAAACATAAAAGTTGACAAATGAAAGTGCGTCAATCTAAAAAGCTTCTGCACAGCAAGAAAACCAATCACAGAGTGAAGAGACAACCAAAAGGATGGAAGTAAATTGTTGCCAACTATTCTCTGATGAATGTTAAGTATCCAAAATATATAAGATACTTAAAAACTTAATAACAGGGCTAGCTATATGGGTTACTGGCAGAGTGTTTGCTCAGCTATTGCAAGGCCCTGGTTTGATTTCAAATATTAAAAGACAATGAGGTGAGTAATCCAGTTTACAAATGGGAAAATTATCTGAACAGACACTTTTCAAAAGGAGAAATATAAATGGCCAACAAATATATTTTTTAAAATGATCAATGTCATTAGCTGCCAGGAATATCCAAATCAGCAAGCTATGAGCAATGAGGTATCTTATCCATTTAGAATGGCTATTATAAAAACAATAAAAAATGGTGGTAGAGATCTGGAGAATAAGTAGTTCTAATTTACTCTTGGTGAGAATGCAAATTAATACAGTCATTATGGAGAATAGTTTGGATGTTCCTCAAAAAATCAAAAATAGGTCTACAAATGATCCAGCCATCCTATGTCTGGATAGATAAATAGATAGATGAAATAAATCAGCATACCAAAGAAATATCTGTGCATCAATGTTTATTCCATAATATTTACAATAGCTAAAATATGGAGTCATCTAGACATCTGTCAACATATAAATGGATAAAGAAAATGTAGCATACATACAACAATGGAGTATTATTTGGTTATAAAGAAGAATGAAATCCTGTTGTTTGAAGCAAAAGTGATGGAATTAGAAAACATTATGTTAAGTGAAATGAGCTAAACATGGAAAGACAAGTACCACATGTTTTCTCTTGTATGTGAAGGCTACAAAAATGTTAAACTGAAAATAGAATTGTGATTGCTAGAGTTAGAAAGGGTGTGTGTATGGGAAGGAGGGAGGAAGGGGAAGGGTAAATGTAATCAGCACATATCATATGCATGTATGAAAATAACACATTGAAGGGCCGGGGATTTAGCTCAGTTGTTCCACTGCCTGCCTCACAAGCGCAAGGACCTGGGTTCGATCCCTGGTACCAAAAAAAAAAAAAAAAAAACCAACAACAAAAATGAAAATAACACATTGAATCCCACTGATATATACAATTAATATGCATCAATTTGGTATTTATGTTGAAATCCTCACGCTCGAGATGATTGTATTAGGAGGCGGAACTGTTATAAAGCAACAATGTTATGTAGTAGGATTAGCGTCATCATAAACAAGAGGCCTATCTTTCACCTTCTGCCAAATGAAGTTGGAATGAGAAGGCAATTTTCAGTGAGCAAGTTGGCCCTTACCAGACACTGACTCACAGAATCTTGATTTTTGACTTTTCAGCCTTCAGATTTGTGTGAAATAAATTTATTTTGCCAATAAGACATGACATTTTGTTATGGCAATCTAAATGGACTAAGGCAATGAGTCATAAAGTTTTTATTACGCAAAATAAATTAATTCTAGAGATCTGCTGTGTAACATAGTACCTATCTTTAATAATACAATATTGTTTACTTTTAAAAGATAAATGACAGGCTAAGTGCTCATAACACACACAAAAGAACACAGACATTTTTGAGGTAGTAGATTTGGTTAATACATTGGTTGTAGTGATGCTATCCTAGACATACATATATATCCAAACTCATCAAGATGTGGTCATTAAATACACCGCCATAAAACTTTCAAAATCTAAAAATAACATAGGACAAAAAAGTAAGAGAGAGAGGTGCACTCATAAATGTTTGTGTCTGTGACAAAGGAACAAAAAAGGAAGAAAGATCTGGCACAAAATGTTGATTGTTGTAAATTATGAATCACTATACGTCTTAACATTGTTTGGATTTTTTGTTGGTTTTGTAAAACATTCTCAGCTACATTGATCAAGATTTTTGTATTACTTGGGTATAGGGGCATATGCCTGCAATCCCATCTACTTGTGAGGCTGAACAGGAGAATGGCTAATTCTGGGGCTGGTTTGGGCATGTTATTGAAACCTAGTCTCAGAATAAAATACAAAGGGCTAGGGATTAGCTCAGTAGAAGCACTTGCCTCGTATACATGGGCTTTGGGTTGAATCCCTAGTAAATATCCCCTCCTCCTCAAAAAAAGCCATGTGTAGACCTAATGCTCAGGGAAGAATAAACCAAAAGTTTCTTTAAAGGCTTATTTCAAATATTCTAAGGAAGTGTTTTTCAAAAAGAGGATCATATGTTTCAAGTGTGTAGGAATCAACAATAAAGCGTATCTCATGATGTAGTTTGTAATTAATGTATATTGGAGCCAATTTAAGGCTACACCAACAATAAAGTCATACTCACTAAATATGATTTCTTGGGTGGGAACAAAGGGTATGGATTTAGGGATCATCTGTAGATTGTACACAAGTCCTTTCTATGGTGTGTATATTGTATAAATAATGTGATAAGTACATCAATATTAACTACGATGTTTCAGCAGAAAATAGTTTAAGATATGCTGTATTTAAAAGCATTAGTATGCAAGTTAGTTATGAAAAAGTACTCCTGAAACCAAAAGACAATCCTGCAATCAAAGCTACATTCATATACTCAAAAAACTGCAGTTCCATCACTGTAACAGAATCTGTACCAAGTCTTTACCCATTTTCCTGTGTAAAGTTGTGATCGCACATAAAATTTGGATATTTTAAGTCCTAGTTTTAAACTACCTTGAAAGATACAGGGACATCTATTGCTAGAATTTGCAAGTTACAACAAAAGTAACTCTTTCAAATATATATAAACTAGAGCAGTCAATGCAAGGCGTGTTAGTTGGCTCTCCCTTGCTGGGACATATACCTCACATCTACAACTTACAGGAGAAAAGGTTTAATTTTGATCCTGATTTCAGAGGATTCAGTCCTAGCTCAGCTGACTTCAAGGTAGAAACAACAAGGCAGAAGGGGTTGGCAGAGCAAAGCAGCTTAGTTTATGGCAGCCAGGAGCAGAGAAAGGGGGCAGTGGCAGAGAGGAAGGGACCAGCGATGAGGTATACAGAACTCAAGGCTTCCATGACCTGCAAGATAGACCCAGAATGTGCTTTACTAATCCCCTAGGTGGCTCCCAAGCCGCTCATATTAACACAGTTAACCTTAACTAGGAATGCAGAAGACCTTTCAGATTGCTAAATCAAATATAGCCCCAGGACACTGGAAAAGTATCTGTGACTTAATTTATAAAACAATTATATTTTTAGTATTTTGCATGTCAGATTTTGATAACATTGCAACATTATTCATTTGAATAATAGCTCAGCTTAAGCAGTGGGTCTAAAAAAAATTTGAGAAGTCAAATACTAACAAATGCTGGCAAGGCTGTAGGGAAAATGGAAATTTTCTATATTGTTGATGGTAATATAAACTAGTACAACCACTATGAAAGTCAGTATGGAGATTCCTCAAAAAATAAAACAAAACAAAACTAGAATTTCCATTCAACCCGGCTATTCCCCTTCTAGGTATCTTCCCGATAAAGTTAAAGGCATCATATTATAGTGATACATGCATACCCATGATGATAACAGCACAATTCATGAAGTTAAGTCATGGAAACAGCTTATATTGTGATAGTGAATATTTTAGAGATTTCAGTGATAACAAAGGGCCTGCTGTGGCACATGAGCCATAGGTTTGCCACCACTGTGTTCATGAACAGATGAATGGATAAAGAAATTTTGGCATTTATGAGAAATGGAGTACTACTATGCCATAAAGAAAGATAAATTTGAGTCATTGGTTGGAAAATAGATACACCTTGAGACCATGTTAACTGAAATAAATTAGACACATGGGCTTACCTATCACATTATTTCTCTTGTATGAGAAACCCAAAATGTAAATAAAGAGGAAAATAAAAATATAGATAATAGGAAATAGGGAGGTAGATTTTTTGCAAAATTGAAAGGGACGAAGAGATGGATCAAGAGATAATAGAAGGTATGGGAAGGAATCATAAAAAAAGAATTAAGATGCGCAATGTGCACATACCAACTCACTACGAGGAATAAAATTATGTACTGCAAACATGTACCAATAAAAATGAAAGAAAATAAAAATTCATACCAACACTAGAAATATATGAAGATCTTTTCATAATTTAGCAAGTACACAAATATACTCCTATTTTGGTTAAATCTTTGCAAAAAGATAATGGAAAATATCAAGTCCAGTTTTTAAAAGAATCTAGTAGCTATAGCTACAGTAAGGAATTTAATGTATATCTCAGAAGAAAGAAGACGTGATGGGAATAGGGTAGTGATACACTTTTGCTTTAAAAAGAAAAAGCTCATGGCAGCAATATAATGGATATAATATGCTGAAAAAATATTATACCTCTCATAACATCCCTAAAGGCAGGTTAAATATATCAAATATTCTTTTAAGTTGATAGTTGAATTTATAATTTTAAAAGCCATGGGCTAAAAAGCAATGAGGAAGGTAAAAATCAGACTTGGTCTTTGTAACCTGAAGTAATTTATTTATCTCATACAAACTTGGATTGCAGCTATCATGGATGGATAGAAAATAAGACCTTGGGCCAAACCAGAAAAGGAGAGTTAAATAACATAAATAAAGCTTGTACATCTTCTGTGAAAGGAGACATTGGAAGAAAATATCTACTCACTGGTAAAAGAAGCTACAAAGTAATATTCCGTGTGTTTGTCTGAATGCTCCACTGATTATTATCAATTTGCTCTCAAGCAGATTTGGATTCTAGTTTATTAGGCCTCAATCCAAAGAAGGTAATCTAAAATGAAGTAGTTGAAAAAATCCAAACAAAACAACAATCACAATATATGTAAATGTACTAAATAAATCTAAAGAAAATTTCAGTTAGAAAGTAAAAATGAAATCTAGCTAGAAAAAAAAAACAATGAAAACATAAGGAAGTGAAAAGAATTGGCATAAAAGAATAAAATGTGTCAAGTAAAATCTACAAAGTGTTAAGTAAAATAAAACAGAATACCTATATTAATATTAAGCAAAAATGTACTTAAAGTCAAGGACTATTGTCAAAGGTAAAGAGAGTCACTACATAATAAAAAATGTACAATTCACCAAGGAGCTAAAACAATCTTTAATTTGTAGGCAACTTATAACTTCAAAATATATATTAAAATTGACAATTATAAAAAGAAAATCATAAATCCAAATTCATGGTGAGTTACTGAAGCATATATATAAAATATTTGAAGAACATGATTAGTAATGTTAGATAAATGTATGCATTTGAAATACTATACTTAGTCTACAGCCATACCACCCTGAAAGCGGCTGATCTCGTCTTAAATACTATTCTTAGTAGATCAAAATTGTGGTAAAATCTGCTACCAAACTTAACAGATAAAAATTAGAAAATATTTACAAATGAATAATAATGAATTTATTACATATGAAAATTTGTAGGAGGGAGCTAATAAGGAAAACATAGGGAAAATTAAAATTGCTTAAATATTGATTTGAGGTAATAGAAAGGTATTATTAATAAATCCAAGGAAAATGGGCACAGCAAAAACAATAAAGGCAAGAACTTTTATACAATAAAATAAACAATATTATAGATAACACCTACAAATCTATTTAGTTTCAAAAGCCAATAGGCAAAACACTAGTGCAACTAATAATGGAAGAAAATAGAAGTCACAAATCAGAAGTATCAAGGAGAAAGAGGACATGATAGAAATACAGCAAAAATTTAATACAAAATAAGATTTTAGTAGGAAATTCTTTATTTCCCTGAATTGGAAAACTTGTATAGATTTCACTAGCAAAAATGAGAGGGCGGGGGGCGGGCAGGAGAGGGGATGGGAGGGGAGAAGGGAAGGGAAAAAGAAAACCCCGGAGAAGAGGAACAATTCTTTGCTGGACAATATGACTTATTTGGACACTGGTGTGTAAGCAGTAGTGCCATATATCCTATCTGAGAAGCAATTTTCTTTCAGCTGTCCTTTCGTTTTCACCTTCCACTCAATATCAGTTAAGTGCATGCAGTTTTCAGAAATGAATAAAATTCTGATTTTCTGCCTGCCTATCTAGAATGAGATCCTTGGTCTGAAACCTAAACTTTCCTTTCCTAAGAATACTCTAGTTTTTTTTTTTTTTGTCTAACCAGCAACTATTGTCATGACCCCTGTAATCAACGCTAAGTATCTCCATGCTGAAAACTGTCTATGTATCAAACAAAGCCAATGACTTGGGCAAATGCTTAAATATTTCTCTCCCCGGATGTTACCAGCTCAAATCTACTATTACTGTGCTTCTCCTCTTACAATAGTTAATTCCCCAACAATTCACAATATAGCTTACTTCTCATCATCCAGGCAGCTGCGTGCCACACCCTGCCATTAATTTTTATGAGTCGTGAATGTTGGTTTTCCATTTGCTCTTACACATGGTTTTCTAATGCTGACACTGGTTTTCTCATGCTGGTTAGCTTATTTTCCCATTTGTTAAAAGCAAGTCAAAAATCACTCAAGGGAAAAATAATAGAAGGTTATAATTTCAGATTTAGTCATATTCAACCAGAAGAAATGTTAGAAATCAAAGACACACACTCCATTTTTCCTTGAAATTGACTTCACAAATCGAAGCCAGAGCTCTGGTCACTAGAATTCTACCCATCTCCAGTTTAGAAGTTTCACAGTGAAGGCAGGACAGTGCCAGAAAGCATCTTATGCTCTTGAATAGAAAGAAGCTTAGGGAGGCAAACATCTCCTGGTGCCAAGCATCTGCTATTCCTGTAAGAAGGAGTGGCTGCCCCTTAGCTGTACAAGCCAGAGGCTCTGGAACAACACTATGCAAAGTTTCTGGAAATTTCCTGTGTCAGTTGCTACAACTCACACTCATAGAAAATGATTAAGCAGCTTCTACTGTAAATGACTATTTGGTCAGCACTTTGCTGAGAGATGTAAAACCTGTATTTTAATAATCTTATCAGTAGATATTCTTGATCTTGACAAAATGGAAATTCCTGAAACTCAAACTTCCACATTTCTAAGCAAAGATAATTTCTTCTTTGTAATGTATAAGAATGTTCATCACAGCACACCTTTAGTTGAACAAAAAGAGGAACAACCTAAATGATTAAGAGAACTCATGGTGTACAGCTATTTAAATATTTCAAAAACTATTAATGATGAGGGAAAGATATAATGTTACATTACAAAGGAAGCAAAATTTCAGATACAGACTAATCTCAATTTTGAAACATATGTACATATATAATGTACAAAAACTTTGAAGAAAATATATACATTGATCACTTTTATTTGTACTTTTTATTTTTTTATATTTACAACAAACATAATTTCTAAAATGGCCTCTGTTGTAAGGAATCTTTCTATTACCTCTATAAGGACTTCTCTCATAGCTTTGTTCTTTAACACTAGATTTTCCACGGCTACAAACAAATTGGAGATATCCAGCATGCAAATACTGGTACTTCTATTCAGACTCCATCAAGGCAAGCATCTACAGCTGAAATAATCTCATTAAAGTAAGTATTGAGAAAGAGTAACCATAGGATTGGGAAAGCATACAGAAATTCTAAGCCATGTCCAAAAGTTCAGAGGAAGAATAAAGCTTAAAAATGCAGTGCCCCTCATTTATAACTTAGCAGCATGATGCTGTACTTGATACCTCTTGTGTTTGTAGGCTCAACATCCATTTTCTCTTCATCCTCACGACAGATACCACTTTCCCTCCTCCATTCTAAGTAGAATTATAAGATTTGAACCATCCTTCCCTTACTAAGAAATGGGTACATTAAGTAATAATAAACCAATCAAGTGTTTTCCTTCTGGAACCTGAATTGAGAGTCAAGTTAGCTTTTGGACAGTATCTCAGAGGGACATCCTATGAGTTCCTGACTCCAAAGATCACTAGCTACTTACTTCTCCAGCCTGGCTGCTCAGCTTGTCCTTTGATTCCATGAACTGTCAAATATCTTTTCAAGAAATTTTCCCTCTCTCACCTTCAAAATCTTCAGTTTTTCTCAAGTTTACCAGAGTTGCTTTTGTTTTTTTCAACCAAGGAAACTAATACAGAAACCTTGTCAAATGTGAGAGAGAAAAAAATCTGACTTGTTCACCTCTGACCATGGTGTATACAGCACAAGGCTGATTTTATAAGTAGGCAGAGCAGGTGTCCAACTATGAAATGTAAGTGACATCATTACACAGGCCCAAAATATGCTTTTTTAAAAAAAATTCTTTTACTGGTACATTTTAGGTATACGACACATTTACATTTCTCATTGGGAACTTGTACCTTTACATGATGCAACTTGGTTCTTACTTTTCCCCCTTCCCTGTGCTCCCTTTACCCCCTCAACCCTTTCCTATTTACAGAGACTTTGTTTCCACTTTTTCCATTTCTCATAATTTTTCCTTTCCCTTCTTTTCTTTTCCCTACCCCTCCCACTACCCCTACCCCTTTGGACCTTTTCTTCCTATTACACATTATCAATTATTCCTTCTAATCACTGGTATATTTTAGGCATGCAATATAATGACATTCATCATTGGAAAATTGCACCTTTACATAATCTCTCTTGGTTCTTATTTTTCACCCTTCCCCTGCCCTCCCTTCAACCACCCCTCCATCCCTCCCTATTTAAAAAGACTAAATATCCTACCTGAAACTCCCTCAACTTAGAATTAAGGGTGGTCCTCTTAAAATGAGCCTGTGACTGGGCCAGGGATTTAGCTCAGTGGTTTCGTTGCCTGCTACACAAGCACAAGGACCCAAGTTCTATCACCAGTACAAAAAAAGAGAGAGAGAGAGAGAGAGAGAGAGAGAGAGAGAGAAAATCCCTAATCCCTAGAACAAGTAAGAAAAAAAAAAAAAAATAGCCTGTGACTTACCCACTATTCAATGTCAAATTGGTGACTTACTCTAGTACCTACTGAAGATATCTTGCTAGATAGAAAGACGAGGCAGTGGAAGAGAGAAGAATGAGCACTGCAAGGGCATTGCGGGAAAACCAGAGATGTCACGAAGATACCTGGTGTACAGCATGTCCCTGTGTACTGGTGATTTCCTCCACTCTGCCCTAGGATCCCATCGGTCCTTGCTGAGATACTTGCAGCCCTACTGATGGGGTCTTCAGGCTCGAGTCTCAGCAACCCTCCTTCTCAAGCCCACTTTTCCTACAGAGGCCATGATCTACTTTGAACACAAGTTTGTTCATCATTCACCTGCTTTGTTAATGTTTGGTCCCCTCAACTCAGATACAAACTCAAATTCCTTAGCATGGCTCAGGAGGCCTTTCACAATCCTACTTTTCAATCTACTTCTTGCCGTTGCTCCCTTGTTCACCTCATATCCCAGCTGTACCTGACCATTTGCCCTGCCTTTGTACACATTTTCCTTCACCCGAGATGCCCTTTCCTTACATCTCACTGGACTCACACTGTTCCTCACATAAACTTAGCACCACCATTGCCAACAAGAGTCCTGGGATCCTTTAGTTAGAATGGACTATCTTTTTCCTAAAATATACAATTTAACAAAAGCATGTAAAACATACTTCAATTATCCATTCATAGCTCTAGATTTAGTGTCTCCAGAGCTAGGAGTGTGTCATTTATCTCTATATCCCGAGAACCCAGAATAGAAGGGCTCGCAACAAATGTTTTTAGATGAAAGTCAATGTTCAAAACTGAATTTAATTTCTCTTTATTTTTTAAAAAGTCCTTCATCTTTACTCTTTATAAATATACCATTATTTATTCCATCAACCATGCTGAAAATTCAATTGTATTTTTTTCCTCTGTAGCCCTCAACCTTTAAATGTTTGTTTGTTGGTTGGTTTTTTGGTACCAGGGATGGAACTCAGGACCTTGTGCTTGCAAGGCAGGCAGTGGAACCACTGAGCTAAATCCCCAGCCCCAGCCTTTAAATGTTTGTGGGCCAAATACCCAAAACAAGGAATTATACAAGGAGTTATAAATGTTTAAATTCTATAAGAAGAAACTATTCACTTCTTTACCCTTTCCACACAAGTTCACCAAAGACTGTGAGTCTGCATTACCCACAGCAATGCCCTTGTCACCGGAATTTTCTGATTTGAACTTTTGTTTAGTAAAAATTGTAGGAAGTTATTATGGTATCCATTTGCTGAGGGAACCAAGAAATCCTGGATTTAATGATAAAACCTTTAAATGGCACCACATACCTCCAAGATAGGAACATCCACAGCAATAAAGTTATCACCTCAGCCCAGGAAGAGGGGGCAAGGCCTGAACTGGAGCTGGTGGGGGTTACCGTGGGGGAAGGCAGGAGCAGCTGGCCCACATTCTACCTCCAGTACATAGCAGGCAGAGTTTAAGATTAGCATGTCAGAGACCTTCCTTAAAACCACACTCTCCTTTTACTCTTTTCAACAGCTGAGGCTTCCAGCTGGGAGACAGAATACCTGCCTATCTTAGAACATTTTCTTGCTCAGTGATTGATATCCTCTCTGCTGCTCTTGGGATATGGGAGAAAATGTGTACTCATACATCACTGGAAAAAATTGTGAATGGGTAGTCTTTTCAGACAGAAGTAGGTCAATTTCTTTTAACATTGGAATTACACATACCCTGTTACCCAGCAGTCTTGCTCCAGGAAATCTATCCCACAGAAATAAAGTATATGAGGAAATAAGAGGGCTAATATTCAGTGTGCACATTCCTGTTCAGTGTACCAGTCAGCATCTGTTTTGATTGGTCTGCATCTGTACCATAACAGTTGTTGAATATTTTTAATGCAATTCTTTGATATATAAATAAAATTTTACATAAATGAGATTTGTTTTTATTATGAACATTTTTTACTTACACACTGTGTATGTATACAGGCACCTTGGTGCCTTCCAATCTTCCACATTCCTATCCCTCCAAGAAATCAATATTCTATAGCTTTTTGTACTGACATAATTTACATATAAATATCTACATTTATGCAAATAATATTTAAGGATGCTCATTATTTATAAAAAGAGATCATTTAAAAATATTCCTCTACATCTTGCTTTTCTCCTTACATTTAGAAATCCTTTCAGGGGCCGGGGATTTAGCTCAGTGGTTTCGCTGCCTGCTGCACAAGCATAAGGACCTGAGTTCAATCCCTGGTACCAAAAAATAATATATATGTATATAGAAATCCTTTCAATAAAACTGGAAAACTGTAACTCATTTTTAAAATTTTCTGCATAATATTTATGGCCTTGATATAGTGTGATACCTTCAACCATTCTGAGACTGACAAACATTTGCTCTGTGCTGGTGTGGATATGGTTGCGTGTGTCCCCCCAAGGGTTCATGTGTTAGAAACATGGTCTTCAATATGGGGATACTGAGTGGTGAGAGGTAGCCGTTGGAAAGTCATCAGATCACTGAAGCTCTGCCTTTGGAAAGGGTTAACGTAGTTTTCATAGCACTCTGGTTAGTTCTTGCAGTAGTGGATTATTATTTTAAAATGTGAGCCTAGCCCCCGAATCTCTCTTCCTTCCTCTCTTGCCATGTAAGTTCTTCTCCATGGGCTCCCACCATTGTGTCACCATTCTCCTGAAGGCCTTACCAGATAAAATTGGTTGATATTGAAGTTTTATCATCCAAAACTGTGAGTTTAATAAACCCCTTTTCTTTATAAACTACTCGGGCTTAGGTATTAGATGTATTGTTATAGGAACAAAAATGGACTTCACGTAAGGTGCTATAATGAACATCCTTCTGTGGCCAATCTGATAGGGGAGCTATTCCTAGTACTACTGAAGCTAAACATATGTTTATATTTTATTAGACCTTAGAATTTGCATTTCTCTCAATTGCTTTGCCCATTGTTCTATTAAGGTTTATTTCTTTTTAATAACAATATGAAAAACTCTTCAAATGCTTGAATATTGTTTCTCTCTCATATGTAGTATAAATAACTTACTCTCACTTGTTTACCTTTGGATCTTACTTATGAGATCTGTTACTATCCAAATATTATTACATTTTATATGATAAAAAATGCTTTCTATTTTTTGGCTTCTAAGGTTCCTGTCTTGCTTTTAAAATATTGTATATACGTCACACAATTATCTTCTAAGAGTTTTGAATTAACTTTGGAAATTATAGTTGTGGAGTGAATATATAAAGATTGATCCTTACTTTTCTTCACGATAAATAAGCAGAGAGAAAGGGGGCTGAAAGTGAGGAAAGAAAGACTATTTCTATACTTTGTCTTCAATTGCACTAATGTTTAAAAACTATTCCTATGTAGTTATATTTCCAGTGTATCTCTTTTTATTTCCTATATTGAAAAAATCGCACTTATGTGTTGTCAGATTTTTTCTTTCAAGGATCTGATATGTTGTTCCATTCATTTTAAATCAAAGATCAGGAAACCTGTAGGCTAAATCTGGCCATGCTCCTATGTTAGTATATTATCCATGGTTGTTTTCACACTTCTACTATAATTAAGTTGTGGCAGAGATGAATAAATAATTGTAACGGAAATCACATGAACTACAAAGCCACAAAATTTATTATCTAGATATTTACAGAAAAAAATATTGATATTTGATTTAAATCATAATTTAAATAAAATATTTTGATTTTATTTAGAAATATTTTTCTAGTAAATTTATTTTCTAGTCTTTGTTACAATACAGTTGGGGGTTTTTTGCTGTTTTTTTTTTAAAAATCTAATGCATGTGCTCAGGAACCTTTTTCCTTCACGTTTTCTTTACTTTGTGTTGTAGTTCCTTTAGTTTTTCTTTGTTTGTTTGCTTGTTTTTTTGGTACCAGGGATCGAACTTGGGTCCTTGAGCTTGCATAGCAGGCTGGGAAACCACTGAGCTAAATCCCTGGCCCAGATAAATGGCCTTATTTAGACTATGACAGTTTTGGGGTTTTTATGCTTGGCTCGTGTTTTTTTGCTTTTGGGGTTTTTTTTTTTTGGTACCGGGAATTGAACTCAGGACCTTGCACTTGCAAGGCAGGCGGCAGAACCACTGAGCTAAATCCCCGGCCCAACAGTGCAGTTGTTTTAATAGAATATTTTCCTCACATCTATTTCTGATTAATATTGGTATTTTGCATGAGAATAACATGTATTCTGTTTATTATGCATCAGGCCCAGTCACATATATATTAATTTAATCCTCACAACAGAGTTATTAACAGACACAAGCAAAAACCCTCCATGGACTTTACCAACTGCTTTCTTTGGTCCCTATTTAAACTTCTCCCCAATTCCTCACTTTTCCTTGATGAATCTTTATTAATTTCCCCAGTTTCTCTTATACTTTGTCTAATTTTGTGTGTCTCAGTTGCATTCCCTTCCCAATTCACTTCTAATTCCTGCACATTTTTTTTCTTTATTTTTCCTTCTTTGTCCTCTGGTTTCTTTCCAAATTTTTAGGTTAAATGCTTAGCTCATTTGTTTCAAACTGTTCTTGTATTAAAATATTTTGAAGCTATACATTTTCCTGAAAGAACTAAAACTAATGTCTCAGAAATTTTGACATGTAGTTTTGATATTTGTCTTCCATTCTAAGGATTTCTTATAGATAAATTGCAATTGGATTTGTTTCTTAACCTAAAGAGATCATCTCTGTCTTTTAATAAAGGGATTCAATCTGCTTTCATTTAATTTAACAACTAATATATTGACTTTGTTTCCCATAGTGTGTTATGTAGGCTGTTTATTTCACTTTCTAGTTCTATCCTAATTAGTTATTTTAAAGGAGATAAAATTACAAATTATTAACCAAGGAAAATCTTAGCATCTACAGAGAATTATCTTAGTAGAGATTTAGGTTAAGTAAATTAATCCACCAATTTCAATATAAATGTATTTTTTTACTTTTTTCTATTATTGCAGATAATATCTGTGGGAGATAATGGTTCCTAAGTTTACCTTGATCTCAAAATACCACACCACCTGAAATTAAAATATCAACTTGCATATTAGCCAAGCATTTTTCAAAATGCTGTGCAGCCAATATTTTAATCAATCCTCAGAGGAAGCATATATGACAAATGAAATCCTCATAAATACATAAGAATACAGAAGTTTAATGAAGTGATTTGCCCGCAGTCATAATCTATGTGTTTAAGAATTAAATTTCTAGTTTTATAGTTAAAGACAAACAATAAACAAATATGCTATTTTTCAGAGACCCAGAATGAAGGAGCATGGACCAAATACAAATAAGCTTTTTCACCCCCTCCTATGCTCCTGGGTTGCATGGAATGAAGATGAAGGGAAAGCTTAGTAGAAGATAGGAGTCAAAGACTCCTGGGGTCTATACAGTACTTCCAGGCAGGTTTGATTTGTACTGATAGAAAAGGGTATTCCAGCAGCCCACTAGTCCTTACAGAAAGTGGGTCCACTTTTCCAGGCAGAAAAGTAAAAAACACTACTGTAAGTTGGTCTGAACATGTGTCATGGTGGCTGCAAGTACAAAGCAATTTTTCTCCAGTATTCATAATTGGCTTTCAACTAGCTTATATTGTGCTATCTTCTAACAACTGCTCAACCCTTTGCTTTTTCCTGCATTGTCCTTCCCCTTGGAGAGCACTCCTTTCCTCTGTGGATCTACCAACAGAGAGGCTCTTGAGTACCTTTCCACATTAACTAATAATCTAGCCAGTTCAACATTTCACCTTTGCTTTATTGTATAACCATAATTCTTCCCTTTCTATTTTTTGAAGCCACTTAGTCACACAGTAATTTAAACAACGTGCCCAAGAGTTTAAAAAGTAATCTTGCAACTATGCACTTGTACTCACATTCTAGCAATACCTACAAGATCATCAAATCTTATCATTTTATCTTAGAGATAAAGTTCTGGGACCCAGAAAAGTTGAGGTAGATCCTACTGGTACTTCACTCAAAGGATTCAATTTTGCTTGGTGGCTAACACTTTGCCTTTGGTCCTTTAGAGAATCTCCTGTGAGCCCCAGAGCTCTTATGTTTTACATAGAATCTGAGAAACTTGATGATTTAGTTTTCCCCCACTACTGAACCCCCACTCAACATAGGAGAGCCAAGAACTACTGGATGTACAGGTGTACATTTCAGGGGCTTTACCTTCGAGCACTAGCCTAATAGGTCATTTGTATCTGAATATAAGTCTAGGAATTTGCTTCTGGGGAGCTTATGTGGGATAGGGGTGCATGAGCACATCACCACTCTGCAGACCAGGACAGGCACTGTACCTCCTACTTTAATACATTTTTCACCTCTCCACAGATATTACCTAAAATTCAGCTATAAGAAGCAAAGATCAGGTCACTCCGTCAGAGTGTTGTGTGTACCCCCAGTCTCCTCACATTATACTCTTGCAGAGTTGTTTCTGCTGGAGTGTGTCAGCGTTCTACCCCTGACCTCTCTAAGGGACCCAAGAAAGAATCTTATAATATTTACTGCTGTATTTATGATTGCCAGGGGACCAAAAGCAATGTCCACTTCCTCATTCAACACTTCTTTTGTGAGAATCCACTGGAGAAATCTTTCTGAGACCTCAATGCTAAGAAAGTGTTTTCCTCTCTTAAGAAACTTAGCGGTCTATTTATTATATGGTCAGAAAAAAATTTGCAGTTCATATATTCTCCTTTTGTTTTCACCATTAGGAAGCTCGGAGACAAATTTATAGTCCACACATACTTACTTATGCAGTAAGTATCTTATGGTATCACTGGATGTTACTGACTTTTCTTCTGCCTTCACTTTCTATCTTATTAAATAGGGCCTTTCAGTTCCTTGAAAATTAAGATGAAATAAAGTGATGAAAAAGAGAACAACAGCTCATTCTACAGCTAGTGCACTATATATTTTTACATGAGAAAATTTTTTCTTCAAGTACTCATTTGAAGGTGCTGTATAATGTTTCTTCCTCACATTTTAGTGCATTTTGACAAAGCTTCTATGATTATTATTAAATAATTTATAGTAATAACTAGGTTTTCCATAAAGTATCTCTATAAATTACTATGCATGTGACTTAACACAAATAGATTTTCTGTGTTTAAATCATTACAATATAATTTTTCTACATTTTATTTTTAAAATTGCTTCATGCATTATTAATGAGCCATATGTTCTTGACTTCTATTGCATTTCCTGAACTTAGCACTCACTAAGCAAAAGTATTAGTTAATATTCTCAACATATCTGTAATGCTGGTCGTTACAAGCAAAAAAAGGGCACTTATCTTAAAGTCCTTTAAAAAAGGCTTTTATCTTTGCACTTTCCTTAGAGAAACTTAGCTAATTGTAATTCAATTGCCAGTGGCCTCTATTCAAAGGTTTTAAAAAATTATGACCATTAGAGGTATTGATTACTAATACTTTATACTGAAGGGTACTCCTGATAATAATAGTGCATATTTATTTTGCACTTATATATATATAAACTTATCCAAACTCTTTGCATTTATTAAGTCATCTAGTTTTCACCATGATACAATGAGGTAGGCATTATTGTTATTTCCTTCTGCTTTACACATACAGAAACTGAGACCTAAATAGACTAAATTTATATATATGGAAAGCAAGGAAGAAAAAAACAGACTCATAGAGAACTAAGCTGTTTTTGTCATAATCATAAACGAAAATATGGAAATTCTTACCATAGAATTCATACTTTCTGGTTCATGAATCCAAAAATAAGGCCTCTCTTCTCTCTCTGTATCTTGACCAGGTTAAGAGTGCCTCCAGACATCTGCCACATGTTTCTTTAAGGAATTTCACAAGAAGACAGTGACCAAAGACAAGATTCAGAATTTCTATGTCCACTTGTCAATAAATTAAATAAATTAAATATATTTGAATAAATTAAATTTTCAAAATATTTACAGAAATCAGGAATAGAAAATGATAGGCAATGACCACCAAAGGTAAATACAACAATGATGAAAACACCATTGAATCAAACAGCATCATCAGCAAATCATTTTGTCTATGTATCTGTCTATCATCACAATTCTTGTCTTTGGGGAATTTATCAAACAACCTAAAAAAGAAAGAAAAAAGAAATGCATGAACATCAGTACACTAAAAATGAAAATGAAGCAAACAATGGATGCAGAGAGAAAATAGTGAATGTGCTTCTCTTATGCTTGCACTTTGTTTCCATTGGGATGAGGAAGTGACTCCCTCCCTAGATAGTAAGATGGAAATCAAAGTGGTTATCAAATCACTCTGAGAGCCTTTCACTGTGCTGCAGGCCTTGATAAATGTACCTATACCAGAACACTATCCAATAATAGCTGCTTGTTATCTATCCCCTTTGAATCTCACAGGTCACATAAGAACTTCAAGAATGAGAATGTCAGCTGATCCCCTAATCTTCACTATTCTGCACTCTTGGAGGGTGATGGTATGATAGTCATTATAAGCTTCTCATGTATGACTTACTAAGTTTCCTTTGGAGGCTGAAGCAGAAAGATCCCAAGTTGGAGGCCAGACTGGACTTTACACTATCTCAAAATAAATAAATAAACAAACAAACAAACATACATACATAAATACATAGATAACATCAAGACAATGAGGAGTCCTAGTGACTTAGTGTAAGCCAGTGACCTACACATAATGGCCCTACAATAGATATCTGTTGTTCTACCTACAATGATGGTGATTAGGATGACTTTAAAGGGAAGCAAGCATGATGTATTCTGGTGGCAAACAGAAAATAACAGCTTTTGAAATGTGTTTGATGCCTTTTAATACATTTGGAGTATATTAAGGAAAAAATACTTACCACACAGCATTTTAAAAAACACATGAGTGAGTTTTTTTCAATGCAAAGCAGGAAGCTAGCTCAGTAATTGTCAGAACTGAAGCAAACAGTAAGAGCTGTAAGGTGTCCACTGCACACATACCACAGTTCAGCATGATCATCAGGTCTCTGAGACAGACCCTCCTGCTCTCAGTCACCTCCCAACCTGCTTTCTGACTCCACATCTGATATGAAGCCTATTTCTCCTCCTCACCTTCACGCCTAGAGTGAGTAGCTCCCAAACACCGTCGAAGCCTCTGCTTCTCTTCCAGCTCATCTGTGTTTTATCCATGGTGCAAAATGTTTGATTGTTTCTTTGCAGATAAAATTTTTTATATTCTCAGAGGAAAACCACAATATGACTATGGTTAAAAGACCTTTTCTGTACACATTATTAAAAGCGGAGGGAATGGATTTGTGCAGAGAAGATAAGATGGAGGAACTGGGGAATAACCATGTATGGTGCTTCACGTGTATAATCCCAGCATTCTGGAGGCCTAAGGCAAAAGGATCACAAGTTTGAGGCCAGCCTGGGCCACTTGGCAGCTTAACAAGACCCTGCTCCAAAATAAAATTTAAAAGGTGTGAGGATGTAGCTGGTGTGAAGGCCCTGGGTCTTCTCCCAGAACCACCAAAAATGGAAGGAGAAGGAGGAAGGAGAGGAAGAGGAGGAGGGGAAAAAAGAGGAAGAGGAAGGAGAAAAAAAACCTGGGTCATTACCTGGCTTTTATTTCATACAACAAAGCCTCAGATTTTAAACAAAAATAACAATAAACAAAAATTTCTTGCATCACAGATGTGTAGTTTCACAATTTTTTTTCATAATTTCAGCATCTGTAGCTACTTAGGAAAATGGCAGTAAAGTAGGTGGCACACCCAGTATCCAAAAGAAGATGTTCCGCTACCCTGAACTTGCAGATTGCCAAAAATCATTTGGGGTCGTTCAAATTTTAACAAGACCTTTGACTCAAAAGCTTTGACTAAAAGATTTCTGTGGGAGCCAGGAGTGAAGCTAGTTAAAGAGGAGGAGGCTGGGGATTTAGCTCAGTGGTGCCATGCCTGCCTGGCAAGCACAAGGTCCTGAGTTCAATCCAGGATACCGAAAAAAAAAAAAAAAAAAGAGGAGAAACATTCAAACCAAGGAGAAATCCATTGGCTTTTACCATATTCAGAGACTATATAGAGCTATGAAACATCAGAAGAAATAACCAGTAAGTAATGGGATAATTACAAACGGGTTTACCTGAACTACTGGCAGGATTTGGGATTGTAGATTTTATCAGGTGGTAATTTATGCTGAAACAAATATCATTCAATTAACTAGCTCTTTCTAATACCAGGATTTACTTTTATGATTTACCAAAATATCATGGGGGAATAATTATTATTGAGACAGTAATAATCTCAAATACATAGAATGTTTAAGAAATGTGTTATTATTTATAAGACATTAATGGGTCAACCGAAAAACTTTGTAATAAAAACCTTGTAATTCTAATCTATGTTTTTAGAAAATGATTCTCTGCTATTTTCCAGATAGGTGAACACGATGGAGTGTTTTTCTACTGTCTGGAAATGTTGTGGAGTCACAGAAACTGGACTCTCACTACCCATACATACAGGTGGAAAGAATAGAGAACAGGCTGCCAATGTGTGGTCTAGTGTTTCTCCCAAAAGCCTCCAGCATTGCCCAAGTTCAGGGGACTGCAGATTACTTATTCTAGGCTTCCAGTCACCTTATGAACGGGGTTGCTAGACTGACGATACTGTGTAAAATGTTACTGGTATTGTTTTAAATAAATATCTGATGTTTCTTTCTTTCATCATTTGGTTGTTTTGCTCCCCCCTCCAAAAGCAGAGATCTGGAGGAAGAGAACAGTAAATCCAGTTTTTCTAAAGCAATGGTTCCCAGTTAGCTGGGATTGTCTCCCAGGGGATATTTAACAATGTCTAGTAATATTTGGGGTGTCATAACTGCTATCTAGTAAGTAGAGGCCCAGTATCTGCTCAACATCCTACAGTGTACAAGATAGCTCCTCAAACAAACAACAATCCAACGCAATATGTCAGCAGTGCTCAGCTGAGAAACCCCATGTTTAAAATTTTACTCTTCCTTCTGGAAAATTGTCTATATAAGTTGGTAACCAAATAGTATGTTTATTTCACAGACTGTTGCAGGCTTGCTCCACCACACCTGGCTCACTCCTCTCTTCTTACTCCTGTGGGGCTCTAGCTGAGCACACAGCCAATCTTATGGGTGTGTGTGGTATGGAGACCTGTGCTCACATTTCAGCAGGGCTTCCTCTCTGAAGGTCTAGTGATGTCCAGAAGTCCTCTGGCTGCCAACCTCCTAGATGGCCCTTCAGTCTTATCATTCATACACTTAACCTTTGTCTTTTTTTTCTAAAATTATAATCAGTTTTTAACAGAGCACAATAGTTTTGAAATCTATCTAGAATCCCAACAATACTCAACATGGCCTTCATGTAAGAATGCTTCTGATTTGCAGATCAAATTTTTTGGAAGTCTAAGGAACTGATCAACTGCACATCAGTGCAGACACGTGAATATATAATCAAGACAACTCTGAGTTCTTGGAGTCTAAAATGCAAGCTTTTTTCTTTTCCTTTTCAGCAACCTGTTAAACAAAAGCGTGAAAGGGAAATTGACTCCACGGGAGGAAAACATTGAATGAGTAGTGAATAGGGTCAGTTCTACCTCAGAAGAAGATAGGTGACTGCCAAGAGAAGTGCAATTTGAAAAGACTCCAGAAATCCATACTTAACTAAAAAAAAAAATCTCCCTCTCTCATCTGCAGAATACTTTTACGGCCATTATTTATGGCTTGGGGAGTTTCTGCTAGAAAATATTTTCATGTATAAAATGCCTCATAAATGCAAACAATCCTTGTAAATAAATATATTAGATGGTTTTTCATCATTAGTTTATCGGTGAGACTAAGGAGAAGGTGTTACCCAATGGGATGGCATTAAAAAATTAGGCTTTTAGAAAGTGTAAGTGGGGCTGGAAAGCCCAAGCACAGCAGTAGTGTGCAGTTTACCCTCAAGTTACAACCAGCCTGACATACGAACAACTTGTGTTAATTAGGTTAATGGAAGATTCATCTGCCTCTTGTTATCTATAGCATGTACCCAGGTTAGCATCCAGATCGCAGCTGTATTGACTTACAGCTAACTTGAGTTACAACAAGCCCTTGGGAACCGATCAATGTCGTAAGTCAAGGGTTCATTGCAGTTTGAGAGAATGCAAAGGTCCTGTTTAACAGAAAAAGATGGGAGGGAAGTCATATCAAGAAAGGAAAACAGGAAGAAAGAAATACACCTAATTCACAATTTTCTAGTCTGGAAAAATATTATTCTACTTAGCTTTACCCCTGTCTAACACTAAGCTTCTAAGAGCAAAAAAAAAAGAAATTTTTTCTCCAATTCCTCTTAATACTCTGCTTAAACCCAGCTTAGCACAGTACCTTACACATAGTAAGCACTCAATAAATATTTGATTGATTGATACTCTCCTGTCACCTTATATGTCCTGCAAGTAACACCATACCTCAAGGGGCTCTGAAAATTAAGTAGGAAAATACTCACTTTAAATGTAAACGAGACAGATATAGTCCCAGAGTTAATACCTGCAGTCACATAGCAAGTAGGTGAATGCAGTGGGATCACAATTAGCATTTATGTAGCTCATTAAGATGGATAAGAAACAAGTGCAATCTTACTTCTCCTGAGAATAAATAACAAGGGAATTCCCCAAGATAGGTGATTATAGTCAGAAAAGCAGGTTTAATAATCCTATGTCACAGGTGTAAGACACAAGCTAGTAGAAAACAACAGTATTTGAAGGCATCTAAGTGTACCCAATCGATGAGCAATATAGTTTGGCCTCTTGAAATTACACCCATCCCATAACCCACCCCAATGAAATGGACCAAGAATCATTAAATCCTGGCTGATCACTGTGGAAGGCTCTGTAAGGAATGCTGCAGTCCTTTCCTATGCTGTGCCATTACACTTTTGGGGAAATGCCATACATTTTTCTCTAATGGTACAAATAAAACTGTGAGCTGCTGTTAGTGAATAAAACCAGATTGCTCTGGGAACAGAGCCACACCAATCCAAGTTTAATGTGTCACCCAGAATTGAGCATGGTAGGTAGCTTATACAGAGCAAGAAATGTTACACTACTGCAATGAGAGGTCTGCAGCTGCATTCTTCATTTTATCTACTGATTGAAAAAGATTGCAGGGTGTGCACAGCTAAAGCATGCAGACCAATTACGAATAGCGTTGCAGTAAGCTTGCCAAGAGGCGGGCTAATATATACATTATGAGAGTTCAGAAATTTTAAAAAGTTTATTTAAAAAATAATAACTGAAAACTACCCCAAAATAGAGAAGAAAATGGACATCCAGATACAGGAAGCTTAAAAGACTCCATATGAAATATCCCTAGAGATTCAGAGACACATTGTAATTAAACTGTCAAAAGTCAAAAACAAAAATAATTTTGACAGGAGCAAGAGCAGAGTAAAGTACAAAGAAATCACTATTAGACTAACAGCAGATTTTTCAGCAGAAAACTTTCAGGCCAGAAAGATGTAGGATGATATATTCAAAATACTCAGAGAAAAAAGTAATTGTTATCTGAGAATATGCTACCTGGAAAAACTATCATTCAAAAATGAAGAATAGATAAATACAAAGATTGAAGAAGAGAATTCTAGGAAGATGTTGGAATAGGCAGCACCGAGATCTGTCTTTCCACCCATACATCAACTGCACAGGAAGACTGTGCCTGATGTAACTATTTTAAATAGCAAGTCTACCGAAGGTTTACGACTTCCAGAGAAAGGCTTGGGCAGCAAGTTGTGATTGTTTTCAATAAATGTCTGCTCTTCGTGCAGTAATAGCAAACCACTCCTCACTGCCAGCCCCATGACAGCAGCTGTACAGACTCCTGGGATAGCTTGAAAACAGCATGCAGGAAATGGGATGAAAAGGGAAAGCTTTCCCTCTAAATGTTGGCAATCTGTGCTCTCACTGCTGCTTCCAATGGTGGAGGTACTAAAAACAAGTGGGCAATGTTGTTCCCTCCATTGCTTCAAGCCCCTGTCTTTCCAACTGAAATGACATCCAATGAGTTTAAAGGGATGTCACCTTTTCTCTCCCCTTCATTGTTGTCACTTTCTACTTTTGAGAGTTAGACATTAAAGATTAGAACTCAAAATAACTGTACCTACAGAGAAAATGAGGAAGTGGCCCTGAATGCCCAGAGAAAGGCTCTGAAAAGGCTTAAGCAGACCTTAATTAAGTTTGTTCACCAGAATTATGTTTGGCACAGGGACAGGCTACAATAATAATATTAGTAATATTATTCACAGCAACAGCAACAAAACATGAAACACCGGTGAAAGGAGAGAATCTGCTTTCCAGTGTTACAATACAATTAGATTCAAATGTCCTCTTTTCAACAACAACAACAGCAAAAATCCCAGGTTGCAAAAATATGAACGCCTGGTCCACTCAATGGAAAAAGTCAAATCAAAAGAAACTCCCTGAGGAGCCGCGTGGAACATGCCGAACCAGCCCGCTGCAGACAGGCAGGTCTGCGGATGCCCTACCAAGGTCACGAGTCAGGTGGAGTGCATCGAATCAGCCCGTGCCCCAGCAGCGATCCACTGGACACCCCCCCAACTCCTCTGTACAGTCACCTGTTTCCACACTACAAAGACGCAGAGGACACTGGACCACCAGACCACTATACTGGGTAAGTTAGAGTCATCTTCACCTCCCATCAGGACCAGAACTATCTTCAGGGGAGGGGCAGCTGGAACCTGCAATACAAGTCTGTAGAGTTCAACCCTAAAGGAAGACAGGGAGCTCAACTTGGGACTTGCAGCCAGAAATCTGCCTGAATCTCATGGATCTGCGACTAGCTTGCTGAGACTCATTGACTTATATCTGCACCCTGCTACCCATGTTGTCTATTGTGACAGCAGAGACATACCCTGAAAGAGGCCCTTCATCTTCATGGTTATTTTTTATTCCCAAATTTAGTTTTATTATTTGGGGGGTTTTTTTTCTCCTTTCTTTTCTTTTGCTGCTCTTTAATTTTTTTCCCCACTCTTTGCAAATATTTGTTTTTCTCTCTTTTTTTCTTTTCTTTTCTTCTTTCTTTTCCCTTTCCTTTCTCTCTCTCTTACACTCACTCTCTTGCTCTCCCACATTGTTCATCTTCCCTTTTTGTCCCTTTTCTGGTCCTCATTCGGAGTTCTTCTTTATTTTCCTATTATTCTCTTTTTCCTTCTCACCTGTGTCCTCTGGCCACACTGCTAACCTTCCCCTATCCTTCTTCCCATCTGTCCCTCCCTCCCCAACCCCTTCTAACTCCCCATCCCAAAGGGTAAAGTTGCTATATTGAAGAGTTTATTCACTACAAACATGTTGGGTTAGTCCTCGATCTTGATTTAAGTCACACAGCTAAAGGTGATAGATTAGTAACTACCATAAAATGTCATTTTCAAAGATGTATTTGATTGCAATGGTGTTGCTGATTTTATCACTTGGGCTAAGGTGTGGGTATTGATCTAGTCAATGAACCTTCCTAGTATGAGGAAAATGAGATAGCCTTAGAGTCATTAGAGACTCAAAACTTAAAGACCAGCTATATCTGG
>NW_004624772.1:14415102-14432017 GCF_000247695.1 Heterocephalus glaber
TTTTTTTTTTTGGTACCAGTGATCAAACTCGGAACTTTGCACTTGCAAGGCAGGCAGTGGCACCACTTAGCTAAATCCCTGGCCCCACCAGCACCATTTATTAAAGAGGCTATCTTTCCTCTGGTTGAGTATGTTTGGCTCCTTTGTCAAACATGAGGTGGCTGAGTATGTCTGGAGTTGTTTCTGCATCTTCTATTCTGTTCCATTGATCCTGGGGTCTGTTTCTTTGCCAGTACCATGTTGTTGATGATTTTATCACAGTAGCTTTGTAGTATAGTTTCAAGTTGGAGATTGTGATAACTCCTGCAAAAAGGTCATCTTCTTAAGAAGATTACTTTTCTATACAACATCCTTGGAATTCATGCCCTGTCAGAGATACCTCATCAGTGGTTATTTTCCTCTTTTTCTTTTTTAATTTTTATTTTTAAGTACATGTTTTTAGTGCTCACATTGATAATTACATTGTGTGGAGTTGGTACATGTACATAACACATCTTAATTCTTTTTTTATCTTCATCTCCTTCTTTTCCTCCCCTCTCTCTCCATATCTTGGTTCCTCTCCCTTTTGAATAATATCTATCCTTCTGTTTTCTAGTGTATTTTATTTTTTTCTCTAATTCATTTATATTTTAGGTTTTTCATATAAGAGAAATCATACTGTATTTAAGCTTATGTGTCTGATTTATTTTACTTAACATTATGGTCTCAAGATTCAGCCATTTTCATAAAATAATTCAAGTTTATCTTTCTTTATCACAGAGTTGTACTCCAGTGTGTACATTGTGTATAAACACTGCACTTTCTATATCCATTCATCTGTTGATAGACATATAGGTTGCTTCCAAGGTTCAGCTATTATGAAAGGTGTTGTGATAAATATGAGTATGCATGCACTGTTGTAATATGATGTCTTTAACTCTCTTGGGAAGATAGCTAGAAGGGGGATAAATGGGACAAATGGAATTTCTAGTTTTAGTTTTTTTGAACCATCTCAATAGTGATTTCCATAGTGGTTCTGCCAGTTTACATACCCACAAAAAAATGTAGAAAGGTCCCTTTTTCTTTTCAGCCTTACTAAAATTCATTATTGTTTGACTTCTTTATGATAACCATTCTTTCTGCAGTAAGATGGGATATCAAGGTTGTTTTAATTTGCATTTCTCTAATAGCCAGAGATGTTGTAAAACTTATATGAATTTCTAACTCACTGATTTTTGTTGTAATTCCTTAACAGAATTTATCCTATGGAAAGGTCATGGATTAGAGGTTTAGTTGCCACCACAAGCAATGTCAATGTTATTAGAAAACTCTGTCCTTGTGAATTTCTACATTCTAGGTGTCATTTGAATATTCCTGTTAACTATTGTAGAATACCCCTATTGCTTTTGCAATAACTTCACATGGGTGTATTCTTCCTGGGACATATGTCCTAAAGCTTGCAAAAGAAGTCAGGCTATGTTGCCTGGGTAGATATTTTCTTCAACTTGAAGATTTGTTCAGTGGAAATACAAAAATATTTTTCACTTAGCAATCATTCTTACCCTTGACCTAATAAATTAGGAACAGAGGGAATTCTGGAGAAATAAAGAGAAACAGTCCCAGCTCAGCTTTTACTGCTAATCAAAAAGAGTCTAGGTTCTAAAGACAAATATAAAACCTGACCTCAGAAGAGCAGAGCAGATCTCTACCAAATTTTCACCAATTCCAGACTATAAAAGGCACAGCTGTCATCTGCTCCGCTCTTCTCAACTCCCAGCTTCTGCATGCCATCTTGGGTCACTGTCAGCCACATATTTGGCCCAGATTCCAAGGATCCCAATGCATTCCCTTCAACATTCTGTCACATCTCTCCCAAGTGCATCTGTTCAAGGGCATGAATATTTCACTTTAACTTGAATCATTTTTTCCCTTCTTTACTCTGAAAAATACAAGGAAGAAAGTAGAAAAAGAGTAGGTAGGTTTGAAGCAGGAAGCAGAGACCATTTGTGATATTAACTGGCTTAAGACAGGAATAGGAAGGAAAAGGGAATTGTTAATGAACCTAAGCAAGTCACTTTGCTAAAATATCAAACAAGATTAGCGGTTAGGCTAGATTTTACTGAAGGCATAAAGCAAAGATTCTAAATCCATTTTAAGGTCACTTTTGGGAATTCAATTGCCCTAGCCTTTGTATTAGTTTTCCATTACTGTATAATAATTTATTCCAAAATTGAAACATAAAATAACAAACATTTGATATGTCATCATTAGTTTTTCAGCACTGAGACCAAATACCTGAGAAAAAAGAAGGAAAGAAAGACTTATTTTGGTTCATGGTTTTAGAGGTTTCAGTCCATGGTTAGTTAGCTGCCTCCATCATTCTTAAACTTGTGGAATGACAGAAATATTATGGTGGAAGGGCATGAAGCAGGAAAACTGCACACCTTATGGGAGGCAGGAAGCAGAGAGATAAGATGCACTCCCCAAGGTCGTGTTCCATTGGCCCACTGCTAACTTGGCCCTACCTTCTAATACCCTATTCATCTATGAACTCATCAGTGTATAATCCAATGATGAGCTCAGAAAAAAATTGCTAGTTCAACAACTAAATCTGCTTTTCTAGTCCCAACTTGATTTTATATGATTTTATAGTGAGTTCTTTCTACAATACTTCCTTATAACATGGCAGCCAGCTTTCCCAAAATAAGGAACCAAAAAAAGGTGGAAATAGTATTCCCAAAATGAAAGTCACAATTTTTACACTTTCCTGATCTCAGGAAGTGATAAAAGATGGGTGTAATTTTTGCTATATGAAGTAGAAGTGGATGAGTTAGTCCAGGCTGCATTCAACAACAGAGGATTATCCCAAAGCAGGAATATCAGAGATCATTCATACCACCTTGGAGGCTGCCTAGCACATTCCCTTTCACTGAGTCATGTTAACTATTTTATATAAATTTACAGAACATGTTGCTTTAAGTTTTATAGA
This sequence comes from Heterocephalus glaber, assembly GCF_000247695.1. The sequence goes on from NW_004624772.1 coordinate 14,418,071, forward strand.
TCAATTAGAGGTAAGGTATAAGAAAAAAAGATTACCACATAATGGATGATTTAGCCAAAAGCAATTTTACTGAAAATAATTTTGTGGAAATAATAGTCCAACATCAATTTGATCAAAATATATCCTAGTCACTGGAGAAACAGAAACATGAAAGCAAAATAAAAGTACAAATTCCCCAAATCCTGAAAGGCAGATGAAAAAAAAAAAATGGAAGACTCATAAAGGGTTGAAAAAATCTTTCCATCATATAACAAAATAAATAATGTCATGGAACTAGAGAAAGGGTATTCATATTCAAACAAATTATCATACTGGTCAGCTTCTTTCATAAGAAATTATATTTGGCCAAATTGCTCTCAGCTTAATCATCCCTTTCCATTAGCAAAAGATTATAATTCACTTTGGAGTAACCTTGTTGTCAGCCTTTCATATCAAGATTTCCAGAGTAGGTGATTAGTGTTGCAAGGCTAAGAGATGATGCTGAGCAACTACCCCAGAATTTAGTGGCATAAAACCCAAATAATTTATCATTTCATGATTTCTATGGACCAAGAACTGGGGGATAACTCAGGTGAAAGTTGTCAGTTAGAATCTCTCACAAAGTTGCAGTCAAACAACTGAAGGCTTGCCCAGAACTGGAATGACTTCCTAAGCGAATAAATCACATGGGTGTCTGCGGGAGACCTGGCCAGGAATGAATGATTAAACAGAGGGACAAAAGCACATAGGCTCTGTGAGGAGTAGATGCTTAAAATACTCGGCAAAAGCACAAATAATTAAACTGTGGGCAAAAAGGACACAGGCTCTGTAAGGAGTGAATGGCTAAATATAGCACAAAAGCACACAGGCTGTGTGAGAATGAAATGGTTAAACAACAAAAATTTTAGATTAGTAAAGTATGTTGTGTCTGGTCACTGTCCTTCCCCTTTCACAAAGAAAAACTGCCCAGCCTTGAGACAGCTCTGTGCTCAAACTTCTTTTCTCCTGTTTTGTTTTGTTTTTTCTCTTACACTGATATTCTAAGTGAAAGCCAGAGAGTTCTTGGCTTGGTGACTTTTTCTTCTCCCAGAATTTCCCTAATGGCTGGGCTCTCTCAATTGAGAAATTGCCCCTCTGGGCCTCTGGGTGGATTGATGTGTCTCATCTTTGATTAATCTTTTTCATCCTCCACTCCACTCAGTGAGTGATCAGTCATTCACTGACAATTGTCAAGTTAACTCTGGCTGTTAATGGGAATTTGTTTCTCTCCACGGGAGCCTCTCTGTGGAGCTGCTCGAGTATGTGGATGACATGTCAGCCAGCTTTTGCAAGAGAAATCTAGAACACAAAGGCAGAAGTTGCAATTCCTGTTAGGAAATAGCCGCGGGACTCAAATGCTGTCACTCCTGCCACATTCTTTTGGTCACAGATCCACTCTGGATTCTAAGGGAAAGGACACTACACAAATGTGTGAATTATAGGAAGTCTGAATCATTGGATGTCATCTTGGAAGCTAGCTATCATGTGGACAAAAATGGGCCATATCAAGACAGTTTTCTATAGATCATTCTCTCTGAGACCTTCTGTCTCATTTCAGAGGTGATGGTCTCTCTTTTGTTTTTATGTATCTAAGTTAAAGAGAGTTCAAGTTTTTAGGCTGCTTCCAAGGTAGGTAATTGAAGTTTAGTTTTGAGAAGAGCCACCCTCTGTAAAAGAGTTGTCTGGTAGACTCCCAGAAACGTCAGTCTTTTATGCCATAAAATAGCAGCCCCACTGCTTCTTGACTAGGTCTTAAATTCCTCTAGAAACAGAAAAAATGCTGTTACATATTCAGAGGAAAAAAAATGCAAATATCTAAGGGAGAGGTAATATACAGAAATAATTGTATCAAGGTGTAAATGATTTGTGAAAGATCTTTTCCTGAGAAGATTTCGTAAAGGTTGCACAAAAATTAGTGGAAAGGATTCTACAAAAATATAGGAGAGGCTTCCAGAGAAGTGGCAGTAAAGTCTCTGACATCACCAGTTTTCCAGGGGCCACACTTATTCCACAGCAATTCAAAGCAAGAATCACAGAAATTAAGATATACTAGCCAAATAATAATAATGAATCCTAAAATACAGTGCAGTTAGGAACCACTAATTGAAGGAAAAGTGATTTTTAGTTTAATATCCAACATTTATAGTTTTAGACTATGACTTATTTGTACCTTTTTTTTTTGTACTGGCACTCGAACTCAAGGCCTCATACTTGCCAGGCAGGCGCTGTACCACTGAGCTATATCCCTGTCCCTATCTGCACTTTTTAATTAGTGGCCTCTTCACATATGCCACTCTGCATGTTAATTTTTTACAAGCTCCGCCATAAAGCAATATGATTGGAAAAGGACTGAGAGATGGGGGGATTGCATGGAGTTCTGTGAAGACATTATTATAAAACTGCACTTGAACTAGAAATAAATTTCTACTGCCATGATTCTGCTAGTCCCTTATACCACCTGGAATTGTCCCAAATAGGCAGAAAAAGGTACACCAATCTTGGCTTTTACTCCAAAAAAATGACTAAGAGCTGGCTATGCAGAGTGTGTTAGACTAAATCCCATGACAACAAGCTTCAAGAAACATGGAGGGGAGGGGTGTTCAATTGTCTGCATGGTTCTACAATTTTGTTGTGCCAAATATTGTTCAAGATTACTCCCAAATATCTGAAAATCAATCCAAATCAAATAGTCTCTATTCAAAGTACGTATCCACACAGACTATAATTTTGAAAAATGTGTGTATTGTGATACCTAATTCCTTTTCCGTATCTCTTTTATTTTCTGCCGGAGGCAGCTATGCTACCATATTCTCTTTCTGCTTGCAAAAAAAAACGACTGCTACCCCCACCTCCTTTGCTCTTCATTAGCCATGGCCACAAGATGTCATTACCAGTGAATGCTCCTACAGACCATCTTGCCCACATTCTACACAATGCAAACAAATGTTTCACATTTTGACTTTCGAGAAACAGCCATTGGTACAATTACAAATTATATAAATGCACACACATACACACACTTAGAAAAGCTTTTAATTAGAATAGCAACATAGACAATAGTGGATACTTTTTCAGTAGAAACCTTCACAAAAGAGACTCTACTTGTGAAATATTTTTCCCTAATAAGACTTTACAGAATACAGAACTGTATATAGGAACAAAAGAATTTAAAATTGTGTCCCTTTGACTTCTTTCTATTTAGACTTTAAAGGAGTATGTCTGTCTGGTTCTATGTTGTCTTGGAAAGCAGTAAAGTGCCTGGTATATAGTTGATGCTCAATAAACTTTTATGGAATGAATAAATGTGATTAAAAATAAATCAGTCAATGGGTCAATGAACTGTATTACTGTTCTTATCTGTGACCTGCCACCACACAAATTCTATGGATTTTTTACAAACACCTTTTCTCCTTACTGGGTGGCTCTGGTTTTCAAACACTTAGACACCTCCTTTCTTCTTTTTAGCCTCCCTCTAGTCACAACTGATTTCCACAGATAAGCAGAATCTTCCTATCTCCAGAGCAGAACGAAATTAAAACTTGTCCAAGAGAAATAAGAGCCTGTGAAAAAACACCTACTTACCTTACTATGCCCCAACTCAAACCCTGATTTCAATCATTCATGTATTCATATATCACTCCATTTAGTTTTTCAACAAATAATTGGGAGGCTTCTGAGTGCTATTACTCCTATTGATACAAAGATACAATACAATTCAATTCCATACAGAAGCTCTAGAAGTTACAATTCAAGAATCACAATCTGACAAAAAAATGTATTCATACTACTGAAGTGCCAAATTACTCTTAGGCCTGAATCCCATTTCAGTAATGGTAATTATAGGGAAGCCAATATTATTAAGTGTCTAGTATGTGCCAGGCACTGCACTGACCACTTCCCATATGTCATAGGCAGTAATAATTATGGAACTAGAATGATGTCCTTGGATACTGTGTTGTTGTTTTCTTACACAAGAGCTGTATCCATCCAAGAGAGACCCCACACTTCTAGAGTCCCCTAACTTTTGTAAAGTTAACAACTGTCACCGGTCACACAGAAACTATAACTATCAAGTTGCAGATCTTGTTTGTGTTTACAAATTGTGATCCCACCAGAGGCACCTTTGGTTTTGAATATTGTTCAGTGTGGTATTAAATTTTCATTACTCCTTAGCTCTACAAGAAAACTAAGTTCAACATAGTCATAAAGGGGATGGTTGAGTATCTGAGAATGAACATTAATGAAACAAGAATAAACCCAATGGGATAAGTTTTTGGCTTTGTTGAACTTTGATCAAAAGAATACATACTTTTTTTCTCATTTAAACCTTATTAACCTGTCCCAAGTCCCATTTTTCTACCTTCAAATATGAGTGCTTGTTTCCACCTTTCTTCAATTCGGACACATTGAATATAGAATCCAACATACTTCTAGCATGGAAGACCTTCTTTTGAGCATTGGGAAATCTGAGATGGTTTGCCAGGTGTGCAAGTACTCAGTGTATCCCAAATGATTTGGGAAGGGATATAAGATTTTCCAGTATCCAGATGAGCCCATGAAATATGTTTTAAATACCTCAAGTATACAATGACTGCCTACATTTTGTGAAAATATTCTCTGTTACAACTGAAACCTGACAGGAGGGGGAGCAACCTAAGGGGAATTTCTCCTCCCTGACTTGAAACCCCTGGGGAAATGGGGTTTCATTTTTAAGCAGGTCTGGTTGCCAATGAATTTAGTATGATTGGACTTCACATTTTAGATTCCAAGAAATTTCCATTAAAAAGAAAACTCTTGAAACTTGACCTTTTATCATCAGAAAATTTCACACCATTTAGCACATTTACTAGCACCTGAAGTGATGAGTGAACATCAATTCAGTTTGGCATCACAAGCATCTGATAAAACAAGTCCTTTAGGAACATCTCTTGAGATTTTAAAATTAGCACAAGCTGCCATCAATACATTATCTTTATTGTCTTCCTAATTAATTTTGATTGTTAAAGAAAATCCCACAGTGAGTAAAATGGATGACGTGGAATGTAAATTCCTTTTGTATACTTGTAGCTGAACAGAAAAGGACATTTAGTTTGAATGCTAATCATCACATGCTGTGCTAGTCAGCTTTCCATTGCTGTGACAAAATAACTGAGAAAAACAACTTAAAGGAGGAAAGATTTATTTTAGCTCACAGTTTCAAAGGTTTCAGCCATTGTCAGCTGTTTCCATTGTTTCTGGGACCAAAGTGAGGCAATACATCACTGTGGAGAGGGCATGGTTGAGCACAGCTGCTCACTTCACGGTGGTCATGAAGGAAACAATGTGAGAGGATGTGCCAACAAGCTTCTTCTTTCTTCTTTTGACACTAGCGTATGGCTGCCCACTTCAGGCCAAGTGCCCCCCTCAGTTTGCAGTCCCACATACCAAACATCTGGGGAAACCCTCACAGACACACCCAGACACACACAAAAGTGTATTTTATTAATAACATAGACAACTCTTAGTCCAAGCAAGGTGACAATAAAGATTAACCATCACAAGTGCTCCATTGATTGATTTGGCACCAAGTCACATTCTCCTTAAACCATACTAAATCTCCACATAAATACAATAATGAGGCCATGATTCTTCCTAACATAAAGGACTGTTCTCTGTATTCCCCAAAGCACTCTGATTTCTTCTTCAAAGTTATAATAGTTCCAACATTGCTCAAAAAGTCCAAGTTTAAAGTCTCTTCTGAGACTCAAGGCAAATCTAGCTATGTGCCGCTGTAAAACTCAAAACACAAGTTACATACTTCCAAGATACAAAGACATAGAGTAAACATTTCCATTCCAAAAGGAAGAAATAGGGGCAAAGAAAGTGGAGATGGGGCCAAAACAAGGCAGAGATCCAAGAGGACACATATTAAATTTGATAGCTCTATGTCTAGCATCTTGTGCACCTGGTGGTGAAATGTGAGTTCCAAAGGACTTGGACAGTCAACCTCTATGACCTTGCTGGTTGCAGGCCACATGGCCTATTACAGGTTAACTGCTTGTTAACTGCAGCTTTCATTGACAAACATTCCTGCACCTGGCACCTCTAACTTCTGATTCTCTATTAGAGCTCAGCTTCACCCTCACTGCTTCAGGCATCACCCTCTCAGGCATTGCCTGCTGAGATTATGACCCAGACATTGCCTAGTTCCCAGTCCTTCTTTTGAAATCTCAGTGGAAGCCTCCATGACTCTGTAATTCTTGCAAAACATGCATCATGTGGTTGATGAACAATGTCTGTCACCATTGTAAGCAGTAGCTAGGCCCCCTTGGACCACAGCTACAGGGCCCTCTGAGTGCTTGGATGGCTAAAAGCAAAAAAAGATTTCCCTTGGTGACCCATGTGAACAGGACACTTGGGGCTTTCTTTCAAAAACAACATCATTTAAAGGATTGTATTCACACTTTTACACCTTGAGCCTGCAATGGGAAGGATCTGGCTAATTGTTGAGAAGACCTCAAGACAGCTTTCTTATTGCCCTGGTGCAAAGTACTTAGCTTCCCTTTAATGACACTAATCTCATAACCAACCACACTTTTTTTGATCCAGTTTTACACCCTCTTCTTTTCTAAAAAAACCCTGTACATTTGTCAAATATTTCTGTTCTGCTTTTTGCTCTGGATTCTCACTGTAAATCTAGTTATGCAAGCAGCTAACAATACCTATGGTATAGTGTCAGTGCTGTGCTACCTTGAAATTTCCTCTATAAAGTAGTCTGTCACCTTTAAATTCAACTTCCCACAGTCTCAGGGCATGGAAAAACTGTAGACAAGTTCTTTGCCAGAATGTAACACAAATTGCCTCAAATCCAATTCACAAGAGCCCTCATTCCCAACTGAAAGCAATCTTTACTGACCACTTTCCTATCAGCTTTCTAATCTTATGAGATTTCACCAGATTCACCCATTAATTTCTGCTTACTGCATTCTATGGTATCTCTAGATCATGTCTCCAAATCTCTTCAAATTTCTCCTGCAAACCAGTTCTAAAATCTCCTGTGCCACATGGCTAATTATAACAATGACTCTATTTTTGGTACAAATTTTATGTGTTAGCTTTCTGTCACTGACAGACCCCTCAGATAAACACCTGAAAAGAGAAAAGGTTTATTTTGGCTCACGGTTTCTGAGCTATCATTCCATAGTTTGCTGGCTCCATTGTTTCTGGGCATGTGGTGAAGCAAAATATCATGGTGGAAGGGCAAGATGAGGGAAAGCTATGCACCACATGGCAGATAGGAGGCAGAGAGACAAAAAAAAAAAGAGAGCCAAGGACAAGATCTGTCCTTCAAAGACACCCCAGTGATCTACTTCTTTCAATTGGGCTCCACCTCCTAATAGCCCTTTTACCTATGAACCCATCAGTGATTTTATTCCATTGATGAGCCTAGTTCTCTTGCAATCCAATCATCTCTCTCAACCCCACCTCTGAACCTTGCTAAATTGGGTGCCAAGCTCTCAATATATGAGTCTTTGGGAGACACTTCATATTTAAATGATAACAAAGTAAAAAACTGACATTTTAAATTTGGAGCCTATTCTACATTGTTTTGTACTATTTTATAAAACTCTATTTCGCAGCACCCTCTTTCCAAAGCACAAAAAGTCAGAACGGAAATGAAGATGACAGAGTAATATGTCAAAAATTTTATAATTACATAGTTACTTATAATTATGCAAGTGTTTATTAGAACTAAGTAAACCATTAATTTACTCAATATTTCAGAATTTCAAAAATCTTATTTTTGTCCCAATCCTTGACTTACAAATACGTACAAAAGTATTAAGCAGGTCTTTTATATGGAACTGAAGAATGAAAAAAAATCTCTAGATAATTTATTGTGGATTTTTATTATCAATAACATGTTATAGCTCCTAAAAATAGCTTCTATTTAAAATGATGAGCCATACAACCTTAATTAGATCTTGTTCTTTGTGCTGGTCTGATTACAAATATAGAGAACTTCCTACTTTCTTTTTTTCATGTGAAAATAAAGCACTGTCAGAAAATACATCCAAATATTAATATTGATTAACTATAGTGGGATAAAGCATTTTGTATTTTAATGATTTTTTTATTAGAATAAGGTATCACATTTTAATAAGAAAGGAATAGCAGCAAAAAAGAAAAACAAAGTAGATAAAGCATAAAGTTTAAGAAAAACGTTCTAGGCCTCAGTCCCCATTTAACTGGATTTTCGCCATGTAGATGGCTGAGACTCAATTTCCTAGAGCTCATTTAAAGTGCTTTGTCATCATCCATGATGAAGGACTCCCCAGTCTTTGTATTCATATCCCTGAGCACTTTCCACTAACTTTTAACCAATTGGTCTTCCTCTGCATGCTGAGAACATGGAGTTTTCTTCTAAACTGGTTTTTGAATCCACATGCTTCCTCAGTACGGATATATGAAAGTAGTTGTCATCCCCTAGCAATGTATAAAACAAGGCCCTTAACATAACAGCCTAAACATTTGCATTTATTTGATGATGCTGGCTTAGAAGGTTTAGCAGATTCTAATCTGACATTTTAGCTCTGCCTCTGGAAACCACAGAGGAAATCAAGCGCAGAACTCTTCTTCATTCCCTGTCTTCCAGTCCTAGGAAGCCTCTCTGCTTATACAACTGCTGTATTCTACCTCTAATGTACACATATGTGGACACACGTGGTAGAAGTTAAAGTAATCGCAAAATGAGAGATTTTCTTGAGCATAGTGAAAATTTGAAAATGCTTTTAGATAATCAGGAAGAAATTCAGTTATTAATAGTCCTTAGTTAAAAGAGATAGACTTTGTTGGATTTGAAGCATAACACTCTTCTTAATGACCACATCTACCAGTTCAGCGAGCTGAGAAGCAGGAAAGAAACAGAAACATATTCAGCAAAACATTAGATTTAAAAAAGATACGTTCTGTTGATTGATGTTTTTGACATTTTGATCAACTTGCTGTGATGTTCCTTAAGTAGATCTACTATAGAAGAAAACAGGAACTCACTTTCTCTTGAAGTCTGCTGAAGTTTTTAGGACTAGACAAAGTGAAACAGATGAAACTGCTGCAATGAAAGAACCAATCAGCAAATAATATTCATAGAGAGAGCACTGAGAAGTAAATTTGTCTCTCTTAGGGCTGGGGATTTAGCTCAGTGGTGCCGCTGCCTGCCTTGCAAGCGCAAGGTCCTGAGTTCAATCCCTGGTACCAAAAATTAAGAAGTAAAATTGTCTTTCTTTGAAGATATCTATGTTGGAAATAATGGATAGATAAGAACAGTTGAGATTGCCTTTCCATAATGATTTCCATTTTTTGCATGTTACACCATGAGATTTTTTTGTTTCGTTTTTATCTAAAATGAATTTTAGATATCTTTTTATTTATTTAATTGGTATATATTTGCTATACCTATAATCATGTTCATTTTGAAAACCTGGCACATATACATTTTATCATTTGGATAAATTTTCTTCCATCTTTCCTTGGTACTCTTCCCCATCTTCAAGAAATCTATCTTCCTGTTTCCTACATTCTGTCCATTTTTTACTCTTTAATTGATTTGTACTTTGGGTTTCTCAGATAAGAGAAGCTATACAATGATTAACTTTCTGTGTCTGACCTATTTCACTTAACATTATGACCTCAAGTCGGTCCATTTTCATACAAATGACCTGTTTATCCTTCACTATCACTGAATAATACTGCATTCTGCTACATTTTCTTTATCCATTTGCCTGTGGTTGGGTATGTAGAATGCTTCCTTAGTTTGGCAATTTTGAATTGCAATGTTATAAACATGAATACTTCTCTATAGTATATCTTTAACTCAGAAAAATACCAAGGAGAATAAAAGCGAGGTCAAATGGAATGTCTATTTTTACTTTTTTGACAAAACTCTATGATTTCTGTAATGGTTGCGATAATTTACATTCCCACCAAGAATATAAAAGGACTTTTCCCACGTTTTCATCAGCATTTGTTTTTGAATTCAGGTTGATAATTATTTTCAATGAAGCAAGATGAAATCTAAGTGTTGTTTTGATTTGCATTTTCATAATGGCTAAAGATGTTGAACACTTTTCATATACTCATTGGTTGTTTGTGCTTCTCCTTTTGAGAAGTGTCTACATTCATTTCTTTTGCCCATTTTTTTATTGAGTCATTTGTTTGTTGGAGTCTAATTTTTGTGTTCCTTATATATTCTAGAAAGTAGGCTTGTGTCATAAGGGTAACTAGCAAAAATTTTTTCTAATTCTGAAGGTTTTCTTTCCTGTGGAAAAAGATTTTTAATTTAATATAATCCCTTTGTTGATTCTTAGTATTATTTTTGTGTTATTGGAGTTTAAATCAGAAAGTCTTTGCCTATGCCTATATCTTCAAGTGTTTTCCCTAGTTCATACTCCATCGGGCTGGGGATTTAGCTCAGTGGTTTTGCCGCCTGCCTCACAAGCGCAAGGTCCCGAGTTCGATCCCTGATACCAAAAAAAAAAAAAAAGCCTAGTTCATATTCCATCATTTTCAGTGTTTCTGCTTTTATGTGTAGGTCTTTGATTCATTTTTATTTGATTCTAGTACGTGGTGAGAGATATGGATCTAGTTTCGTGCTTTTGCATGTAAAGAGCCAGTTTGCTCAGCGCTATTAGTTAAAGAGCCAATCCTTTCTCAGCATGGCTGAAAGTGCTGGGGTTATTTCTGTGTCTTCTATTCCACTGGTCCCTATGTCTATTTTTGTCCCAGTCTCATGCTGTCATTGCTACAGTGTTTCGTGTAATTTAAAATCTGGGGTTGTAATGCTGCCAGCTTTTCTTCTGCACTTTTTTTTTTTTTGGCTGTTCTGTTTCTCTTTTGGTTCCACATAAATTTTAAGATTTTCTTCCTAGTTCTTGAAACATGTTCTTGGTGTCTTATTATGTATTGCACTTAATCTATACATCACTTTTGGTAATATCACCATTTTAATGAATTAATTTTGTGTATCCAGAAAGGCATGATGTTTTTCCTTTATCTAACATCCTCTTCATTCTCTTTCTGTAGAGTACTATAACTTTTGTCATGAGGTCTTTCACTCCCTTCACTACCTGGGTATTTGTCTAAAAGAAAGTATACTTGCACACCCATGTTTATAACAGTACTTACAGTTCACATAGCTTTATGGAATCAGCCAAGGTGCCTATCAACAGATGAATGAATAAAGAAAATATGGTCTATATGTATAATTCAGAATTATTGAGTCGTAAAGAAGAGTAAAAGTATGTAATTTGCAGGAAAATGGATGGAACTGAAAGATATCATGGTAAGTGAAATAAACGGGACATGATAAACAAGTAATGTATGTATTCTCTCATGTATGGAAACTTAAAAAAAAAGAACCCTAAAGTAGAAGAGGGACTACTAGGGAATGAGAGAGAAGTCGACTGGGGGCAATGGAAATAGAGATGAGAGTAGAAACAGGTAAAGAAGGGGGTGGAGATGATCGAATCATGATATGTGAATGAATGTAAATGTATAAAATTGTATAATTAATATGCATTAACAACTGTAATTTTTAAATAAAAATAGGATTATAATAACTGCATTTTTCCAATATCTTTTTTTCATTCTCACATAATTCAATGGAAAATTTCCAAGTAAACTGACATAATGTGAATTCATTCTTGTTATTGTGTAATACACCAGTGTGTGAATACACAACTTATTTAATCATACCTGTAATTGTGAGTATTTGCTTTGATTTGGCATCTTTCTCATACTAATATTTCTTCAGTAACATCCTTTATTCTGATGGAGAGATTCCTAGATAAAAGGGTTATTTATATTTTTATTTTAATCTCTAAAAAAAGTCAATGCTTCCATCAGAAAATTTTATACTATACATCTCTTTCAGGAATTCTTATTAAATATCATCTAAATTATTGTTCATCTCATGTCTAAATACAATATCTTGTCAATATTTGAATTTATATTTCTCTGACTACTAGCAAATTGTAGCATTTTTTGATGGGCTTCTGCTTATTTGAATTTATTCTTATTAGAATCTTAAAGATGAAAAGCTGAAATATATAAAATACAAACCTTAATGTAAGAAACACCAAAGTAACAATTCTCTAGTTTTAATATCTTACTTTTTAGACTGAGACTATAGACCTCATAATTGGTGCTTTGGGGAGGTGACTGATTCACTGGGGGATGCTACTGCTGAATGTGCTATTAGAAGGTTGGTTTGCAGAAGTGGGTCACTGAGTGCATGACTTGAAATCTTCCTCCCTCTCTTCTACCTTTTCTTTCTGCTTTCTGACTACCATAATGTGAGCAGTGTTTCCTCTGCCATGCCCCCCTGCCATGCTGTTTCTTCTTAGAGCCGGCCAAATGTGGACTGAGCATGAGCCAAAATAAACCTCTCTTTTAAATTTTAGGTGCTGGGTTTTCTGACTCAGCAGTGAAGAGAGTGACTAAGACAGCTTTTGATATTGAGAGGTGGAGTTATGGCTATGACTACCTGACCATGCGGTTCAAAAGCCTTTGGAATTGACATGTGGAAGGAGTTTGGGAGATTTGGAGATGCCAGCTAAAGAAACAGTTCTAGAATGCTGTAACCTGAGAGGTACTAGCTTCTGGTCAGAGCTCAAAGACCAAAATCCTGATAGAAATCCAGATGGTAAAGACTAGGCTCAGGAGGTTGTGGTTGGTAATAACTCCACTGGCAGTTGAACTGGAGCTATGTGTGTTATGCTCTGGCAGAAAATTTGTCTATGTTTTGCTCATATCCTGAGACATTACAGAAGACTGAAATTAAGGGCAGCAAACTAAATAATCTGGTAGAAGAAATTGCAAGGCAGTCTAATATTCAGGCTGTGGCATGGGGTCTACAGGCAGCTTTTAGCCAGATTTATACTGAAAGTCAGGAACAAAAATCCCATTTGAAAAATTTTCAGCTTGGCTATAAATAAAACACCTGCAAAGGCTGTGCCTTGGGAAGTGAGGTTGATAAAAAGGTTTTATAAAAAGTCAACCACTTTGCATCAGTAGAATAACAAGGACACCTTGAGAGCATCCCAAGAATCAGCAATACCCCACCCTTCCCAGGCTAAGAGGTGCAAAAGTGAAAGATTTTGCTTTGAGAAGAGGGTCCTAGGGCACCTGCTTAAAAGGGGCCACATAGGTATTTGCTTCTCTTGGATTTGGTTCACAGTACTCAGCCATTCAAGCATTCAAGGGCCTCTATAACCATGATTCAAGGTGGCCAGGCTATTGCTCATCTTGGCAGCAGACTCTGACATTAACCATATGTTGCTGGTTTTAAAGGTTTGCAGAGGGACACCCTACAGAGGTTGCAAGTTGCACGGAACATGCCAGGTCCACCTGCTGCAGACAGGCAGCCACCTGGATCCACACTACAAAGACACGGAGGACACCAGACCACCAGACCATGGTACTGGGTCCCGCCACTCCCACCCCAGAGGTAGGGGCTTCTGAGAAGCCATCCCACTGCTCCTGGTCCAGAGGAAGAGGCTTCTTGGGCACCATCCCTCCCGCTGCTCCCAACCCAGAGGAAAGTGCTTTTGAGCCACCTTCTGTCCAGATGCTCCCAGCCCAGAAGAAGGGGCTTCTGGGCCATCATCCCTACTGCTGCTCCCGGCCCCTGTCCCACCTCTTCCAGCTCAGAGGAGGTGATGCTCATGGGTGCCAACAGCACCCCCCACCCCCCGCAATTGAAATGAGAAAACATGTAAATAAATCTCAAAACCAGACTTCCAGATCACCTACAGCAACCTCAAAGGGAAATGAGATGGAACACTCTGATACTCAACCACTTGGACCCACTGAACTGGCAACAAAAGGGGATCTGGAAAAAATGAAATCAGAAATAATTTCTCAGATAACAGGAGAGATTGTGCTCCTAGA
>NW_004624772.1:14437207-14491947 GCF_000247695.1 Heterocephalus glaber
ATAAGAACCAAGATGCATCATGTAAAGGTACAATTCCCAATGAGAAATGTAATTGTGTTGTACACCTACAATGTACCAATAAAAAAATTTAAAAAAAAAAAAAAGGTTTCCAGAATGCAAGAGTTGTGAGATCAGGGAGGCTTCCACCTAGATTTCAGAAAGACACCTGGGAGGCCAAGCAGTGTGCCCCAGAGAGGGCAGTGTGCAAATCTGTAAAAGTGGAGCTAAAAGTACGGTGGAGATCCCTTCAAGATGGAGATTCCAGGAGCATGGAATGTCTGCTGAGGAATGCCAAAGGCAGTGAATGAAATTGCCCCAAAAGAGAATCCATGAGAGCTACAACCAGTAATGCCATAAGAGTGTTTCCACCAAAGCCATTTGCAGTTCACATCTTTGCCCTAGGTGCTAAACACAGAGCTACAGAATTTCACATTTGCCCTGCTGAGTTTCAGTCTTGCTTTGATCCCACTGGTTTCTGTCAAACTAAAGAGTTTCTCCACGACAAAAGATGCAGTCAGTGGAGTGAATAGATAATATCTGGTGAGGAAAGATAGTAAGTAGAGCCTCCACAAGAGACAAGCTATGTGGGGTATAATCAGAAAGCCAATAGAGGAAGGGCTGTCCAAGCTCTTTGGAGTTCATATCTAACCCCAGCCTTCTCTGGGTGTGGAAATGGAATTTCAGAAATTAATGTTTGTCTTGCTTGGTTTCAGTCTTGCTTTGGTCCATTCCTTTCTATCCCTTTATTCCTCCCTGTTGGGATGGAAATGCTTATACTACTGCTCTATTGTATGCTTGCAGTGTTTAACCTTCTTTTCTATTTTTACAAGGTTTCACAGCTAAGTTTCAAATTTCAGAGGAGACTTTGGACTTGGGCTTTTCAGCCCTTCCAAAATTGTTCTTTAGCAGCTCTTAGACTAAATGGATTTTGCATAAAGAGACACACTGGAGCCTTTTGGGGGTCAGTGGAAGAATGTTATGGTTTATATATAAATTTTCCCCAAGAGCCTCATACTCTTATAGGTGGGGCTTTTGGGAGGGAGTTGGACCATAGGAGTGTTATGGCTGACTTGCTGTTAGGAAGTAGGGTCTGATTCGAAGAGGTGGTCCACAGGGGTCCCAACCTGGAAGGACAGATCTCCCTTCTGAGCTCCTCTTTTCTCTCTCTGCTTCCTGGCCATCATGACATGAGCACCTCTTTCTCTATCAGGCCCCTCTGCCATGCTGTTTCTTCTCGGAGTCAGCCAACCATGTGCTGAACCAGACACAATAAAACCCTCTCCTCTTTTAAGTTCTGAGTGTCAGGTACTGTGCCCCAGTGATGAGGAAAATTATTAAGACAATGTATTCACATTTTACCTAATTTACCTTAGATTTTTAAAATAAATAAATGTAGCAAATGTGGTTGATATTCTCCCTCCTTCACCAATCATTGGTATTCAGCCTCACTAATCATCCCATCTCCTCAACTTTCCTTCTTTCCTTCTAGAGATTAAGCTATAACCCAGAGTTGGTATATATTTTTCTTCTCACAAACATATGTTGATTTTACTTTTATACTTTTTACAAACATATGTTGATTTCAGTTTGCCCTTTTTTTTCTTTTTTGAAACAGCATCTTGCTATCTCGCCCAGGCTGACCTTAAACTCGCGATCCTCCTGACTCAGTCACCCTGATAGCTTGGATTTACACATGTGAGTCACCATGCACAGCTTCAATTTGCATTTTCAATCACTGTAGTAATTTGGAAATTATACATTCTATCACTATTCTTTTAATGATTACCTGCTATTTTTAACTTGTATATGTGACATAAGAAAGTCTAAAATTATCAGTATTTCCGTCCTCCAAATGATACCTAAAAATGCCTTAACTATACCTCCAACATCTCATGATTTTGTTTTACAATTAGTGTTTACTTAGATTTACCTACTTTTTAAAAATCTATATATTTACCAATTTCTTATTCCTTTACATCTTTGTCTTCCTTTTGCATTCCTTCTTTTTGAAAAATCGTCTTCAGAAGTTCTTTCAGTGAAATTTATGAATGGTCAGTACTTATTCTTAAGTAAGAAGAATTTCTTCTTTTAGTGTCTGATTACATTTAAATTTTTTTACTCTTTGTAAAATAGTTGCACTAAATGGTACGAACATATCAAAGAACTCTTCATATCTAGAATTTTTATACTGAAAAGTCCTTAGCTAATGTTTATCTTTGAATATTAATTCTTCCTTAGCCTCACCTTTTCTTCTTGTCATAACTCTTATGTGTATATTATCATTTTAATTCTAATGTCTATGTTTCTAATTCTCTTTTTTATATTTTGTATCACTTTATGCACATGCTTCGTACTTATGTCTCATCTTACTCTTCCAAGTACAGTCATACTTCAGTACTCATTGTTAATCAGCTCCAGAAGGAAGAATGAGGACCAAAAGAAATACCAGACAAATGGTTTCACCTGGAAAGAGTAGAAAATGAAGAGGTAATCCATACCAACATCAAGTACTAAACGACAAGTACCAGGACAAAATTTTCGCATCAAAATGTGCCAAGTATCGAATTTGATAAATATGAAAGTATCAACTACCAAAGTATGACACTGGTCTTACATAAGGACTTGTATTCCAGCTCTTCCCTTTCATTGATCTACATCTTGCTCAGACAGGATGGACCTGGACCAAGATGGTGGCTACTCTCAACATCTTGTCAAGTGGATCATTTGTTTGTTTTTTTAAAATCTTTTATTTTATTTTGGTTCTTTTATTTATTTTTTTTTTTGGTACCACGGATCCAATTTTTATTTCATTTTCGTGTTCATTAACGACACTTTTTCATTTCTTCTCCTCAGAAAATTGAGGAGTTGGACATGGAGAGAGGACTCAATGTGGGCTATCTAGGTTATCTTCAATACCAGAGGAGTTTTCTTATAGACAAATAATTAACATTTTTGTGCCATATGATCTTGCACAATAGAACTAGCGCTACTATGTGTCAGTCACAAGGACTGATTCTCATAGAGAAGAATCTTCCAACATTCAGAACAGTTAAGAATGAGGTGAACCTTCCCAAGAGGTACTTACGATTCCTATATTTGGAGAAGCTTTCAAGTATGAGTGAGGAAAACTGAAGTAGACAAACATTTGTCAGTGATGTTGTAGAGGGGTTTATGTATCATATAACTGTTGAAATAATTGTGCTTTTAGATTTCCAGAACTGAGAATATTTCATTCCTTTGCATCACCTAGACATAATTTCATAGAATTGGTTCACCACCAAGAGCAATTCGATGTTTATTGATGAAGTGACCATTTCTGTACTATTCAGATCCTAAAATCTCAGTGCATTACAAACATTTACTTCTGGCTCACATTATATAAGCGATGCAGTTTGGCTGTGGCTTTGCCAGGCTATGCTGAAAACAACTCAGTTTAGGGGTCTTCACATGACTTCCCATTTTGTTACCCAGGCTAAAGGATTAACCATGAACTGGGCCGTGCTGTTCTCGAAGTAAAGGGCAGGAGCTCAAAGAGGGAGAGGAAAGCAGAGCCACGCTATCAAGCACATTTAAACCTTTTCTTGGATGCAGTTTATATGATCTGCTCATATTCCAATGGCCAAAGCAGGCGATGCAGCTAATCTCAAATCAATGGAACAGGGAAATAAATTTCTCCAGAGAAAAGCTTAACGAGGCCAGGAAAGAGAGGGGTGTGCTAGAACTAGTTCACAGTGACTTCTGACAGTACTTTTTTTTTTTAATTTTAAGAATTTGGCCAGTCGATTATTAAATCATCAATATCTTAAATTGGAAATGTTCACACCATGGAAGTTGGAAAATGCTTCTTCAAATTTCCCTAGCCTTTCCCAGCTCCCCCAAGCTAGATGTTAAACATTTACCTGCACACCACTAAAGGGAACCAATAGAGGTAAACAAATAAAACCAGCTACCATTGTTTCCTTGACAACCAGAGCCTCAAGGAGCCCAGCAACAGCAATGGATTATCAGCACTTCAAAAGCTGTGAAAGTACTGTATGTCTCTTCTCTGTATCCAAAGGGATATAGTGCTGACTTTCTTAGCTCAGAGCAAAAATCAGTGTCCATTAGACACTCTTGAATCGCCTTCCTGGCATAAGCTGATGAAAAAACAAAAGTAAAAGTACATTCGCTGTCCCCCATCAGTTTATGCTCTTGTTCCCCTGGCAACATAGTTGACATTAAAACTACCTCCAGGTCCCATTTCTCTTAGTTACATTGAACATATCCAGTAAAGCACATCCATGCCATTCTGCTCTCTTGGAGCCTCACATGAGCTCTTGGGATGGTTTCCAGACTGGGCCTCCCTCTTTAACACATAGTTCCTTCCTTAAAGTAAGCTCTAATCGAGTCCAACATTCTCTTTCCTGCAGTGTGGGCTGGATAGTGCTAAGGGCTGTCCCTTAAAGGACCCCAGGTGCAAAAACTGGGCTTCCTCCAGCCCCACGCTGTCATCTGCACACCTCCCACACTCACCAATTGACCCACGCTGTCAAGATTTTTAAGCCAGTGCCTGAAGTTGGGTGTATTTGTGGATTTCCCCTGGAGACTATCCCACCCTATGGATGATGAAAGGATTAAGAAGAAACCAACTTGAAAGGATAACAACAGGTTTCATCAGAACTGCCTCCAGAAAGCACCAGAGCTGTGTTTCTGCACAAAATCCATGGCCATTCACCCTCTCCCATCTTGTCCTTCCTCTATAATAGCTCCCAATTTCCCTCTCTCAGCCTCCGACCCCTCCCCACCTCCACCACCTCAGAGGGCTGGTTCCAATTGCAAGGCTATTCCTGCCACGATCTCTGGCAACTGAAGTGAAAGGTGCCGACAAAGAGGCCCTCTCCACGGCTCCCTTTTCACAAGAAGCATGTATCCAATTAAAGGATTTTAATTAAAATGCTTTCTGCAGCATCCTGTTTCTACTCACTGTTATAAATTAAACTTGACGTTCTCTGATTTAACAGGTGGGTGAGATTATTCTGAAAGCTGCCAGATGAGAGGAAATAGAAGCAAGTCTGAAGGAAGCCGTGTGCCTGGAAGGCGGGGAAGGGGGGCATCCACGCGTGCGTGCACACCCACATGTGTACATAGACTCACAAATGCTTATGCGAGTCCACAATTACGTGTGCCTGTGTTCGTCTTTAAATTTGTTTTAAATTTTTTGGTGCTAAATTAGCAAATCATGATACAGCCAAAGGACCACCAAAATTATATGGAAAAAACAGTCTAAAAAATTAGAATCTCATGCAAGTCCCTAAAATCTTGGTCATCAGTACCTGTTTGCACATTTCTCACTGATGATATTCCATTTCTAAGCATCAGCTGAAAAATATCTGTAACGTCTACTTGTTTTCTATAAATGATATCTTAGGTACACATTACTTCACAAGGGTTAGGGAACCAGGAAGTCTTGGTGTTCATGTTAACAATTTCAGGTTTCACCTCGTTAGTACTTTAGTTATTCACCAAATTAAATACTCCAAGAAATTGTTCCAAACCACGCATTTTCCCTTTGGATGTTAACTGGCTACTTTACAGCTTCCTTTTTATAAACAGAGCAGTTTACTCACAAAGTCAGTACTTGAACACTGTAATTTGAATTCCATGTGAGTCCCGTGTTGTTTCCAAAATTAAGTCTTCCTTCCAGATTCTGCCCTTGTTGCTCTTTACTAAGGCACTCTGATTACTCTGGCACAAGCTTATTGCTTTAAATGCCTACTGTGTGTATTCATGTATTCATCAGTTATCAACCAGCATTGTAGATATCAAAGGTACAGAAGTGAAAAACAGGAGGATAAACTAATATGAAACATATCCAGTGATGGGTGAAAGTTAGGAAGAAAAATAAAGCAAGTAGAGGTGAACAGAGTTTCGTATTGTTATCTAATTCTATAGTCATTATTTAAGGTTTTACTGTTTCTGTTCCATTTCTCTAACTGAACTGTTGTTTCCTTTATGAACTATGTCTAATATCTTCAGGTGATAGTCAAAATATTTCTTAACTAGCACATCAGAAGCAGCAAGCTGTGAGAGTAAATCTCAGCCATCCTCATATGTCCCAGGTGACAAACTTCATTGTACCTTCCAGGTTAAAATATCACTCAATATATTTTGTCTGCATGTTGATTTTATAGTAATAGCTGGTTTCTCATATTATCTAAACAGTATTCTAGTAGCCTGAAAGAGTGAATACATTTCAATCAAATAGCCTAGCTTAGATTTAGAGAATATACAGGTTAGAAACACCTCAAGCAGGGCCAGTTACCATTTAGCACCCTAGGTAAATTTCCTTGTCATTATTAACTACTCATTGGCTCTCTCACACACCTAAAAAAGATTTTCAAGGAAAAGCAGGCATTTGAGAAACGTATTTCTTCTGAAATGTCCTAAGATCACAGCTTCATTTTTTTCCTTAAATTCTTTTATTGGTACATTTTAGGTATACAATTAATTTATATTTATCGTTGGGTGCTTGTACCTGTACATGATGTATCTTGGTTCTTATTTTTTCCCCATTACCTGTGCACCCTTCACCCCCTCCACCCTTCCCCATTTACATAGATTTCATTTCTATTTTTTTCTTTTCTCATAATTTTTTCTTTCCCTTCTTTCCAGCTTCATTGTTTAAGTTCCATGAGCAAATCATGTCATTTACAGTAGAAAAGTCCTGGACTTAGCATTTACATGGGCTTGCCATAAAATCCTGGCTTCATTTACAATTTTTCTGAAGGATCTAGCTTGCTTAACTCTTCTGAGAATCAATATTCTTAATTATAAAATGAAGAGTAATACCAAGAATGAATGAAGAGTAATACAGTGTTGTTGTGGAAAATAAAGTGAAAGTAAGTGAAAAAAGTGCCTGGAACCTACCTAATGCAAAATTAATCTTTGTGAATGATAGCAATTGTAGTTATGGCCATCGTCTCTTTATTACCTATAAGGGTTGTTATTTCACACCGGGGCAGATTGTAAAGCACACGGGTACGTTCACATATAGGTTGATACCTATGCATATTTCAAAATGCTTGGTGTTCCACTATTTACACTGTTTCCACCACTTTACCTCCAGGAAAGAAGTACCTACACCTCAAATAGACTAAACATCCTCATAAAACTGCAAGCTTCTTAAGAACGTGAATCCCAAAGTCCCTCTGTTCTGAATTTTTACTTTCACTCCATTTCTACACCATTTCTGGTGTAAGACTCCACTTACAAGATGATACACAACATGGGACTAGAGAACGAAGTAATTAAACTGATAGAAGAAACCTAAGCGGAGGTGAGCAGAAGGATACTGGATGAGTTGTTAATGCTCGAGTCAGCCTGAAAGAGGACAGGGAGAAGTTCAGCAAATCGTAAGTCCATCTGGTGGACAAGCTCTTTCACTGGGTGACAACCAGCCCAATCTGGAAAGAGGCAATCCTGGAGGGAATAAATAAATGTGTCATTTTCCATGATGCATTTTATGATTATAGAATTCATTACCCCCAAGAAGTGATGCAAGTTGAAACTATTTAATAGCTGTAGAAACACATGGAAGACTGGCTTATTGTAAGGCTCATTAAGGGAAATTAGAACATTTGAAGCATAGTAGAAACAATCGACAAGCATTTGCTGAAACCTCCCTCTGCCGGGAATTGGTCTAAGTGCAGATGGAGTTGCAAGGAAGTAAAGACCTTTGTCTCAGATCTAAAGGATCAAGTAAAGTGAAAGGCACCTACAGCTGCAGGGCAAGTTAAAATCTGAGCAGCACTAATGAGGTACTACAGAAAATAAAAGGAAAGATAGGGATGCCTTCTGTATGAAGGCTTCAAGGATCATATAACATTTGAGATGCACATGTGAGAAGGGAGAGAATCTGTCTCATGGAAATCCAATTCCATGTCACTAAGAGGGGATGCAGGCTTTGGAGAAGAGTTGAATTTGACCTGCAATATAATGGCACCCTAGCACTTTTTGGGCTGTTTGACCCAACAATTCCTCCTCATCCATCCTACTTTGTGGGTGCGGAGGAAAGAGTCTTAGTTACTTTTTTGTTCCAGGGACAAAATGCCCAACACTAACAAGTTAAAGAAGGAAAGGTTTATTTTAGCTCACAGCCCATAGTCAGCTGGCTCCAAAGCAGGGCAGCAGGGCAGAAGGGCATGGCAGAGGAGAAAGAGTCCATTCTGTGCAGGCAGAGAACTTGACTTCCTTCTGTCCGTTTGTATTCCATCCATGCCTGTTGGTTGGTACCACCCACACCTAGGGTGCGCCTTCCTATTATCTTCACTCAGAACGATTCTAAACCCATTTAGTTGTCATACGCCATTAATATATCTCCACACATCCTAGATCCAGCTACCTCCAAAAACCCCACCTATGAGCACATGAGGCTTTGGGGGGACATCTAGATATAAGCCATAATCGGAAGTAATAAAAAAGTAAACCAAAAATAAGAAACATAAATAATAAATAATATGGGAGAGGAGGTTAACAAAGAAGACATCTAGGACCGGGGATTTGGCTCAGTGGTGCTGCCACCTGCCTGGCAAGTGCAAGGTCCTGAGTTCAATCCCTGGTACCAAAAAAACCCGACATCTAAAATCTCCACCAGCTCCAATAGTACGTTGACTTATTATAAATCTAACTCTTCTTTGAATGGAGTTAACACCCTGACCAACACACTCACTCATTGCACTCCCATTTCTGAGAACACTGGGGTATGGCCTCAAGTGGGGAAAATACACTGTGCAACATGTGAGCTGGAGAAGGATTATCAGCGCTATAGAGCACATGGGGACAGTCAAGATCAGAGATCTGAATGAGGACAAATGCACACTTCAATCCAACCTACAGAAAGAGATCGTGGTGCAGTGCGAGAGGGTGATGGGTGACATAAGGAAGGGTTTCCAACTCTCTTCATGGAAGGTCTAAATTCATCTCATATGTCACATTTAGCTTCTCAGATGCTTTCCCAGAATTGTCTCCCATGTGATTCTAAGCCCTTTACAACTAAAAAATCACTAGTACATATATCACTTTAAATCATATAGAAAAATACAAAAAACATTTAGCTTGGAAAACTGTTGTAAATCTGGAATCCAACTTTCAAAGCATAGATGGTCATGTACTAGCTAAGCAGCCACTGTCCCTGGGGTGAAATCCATATATGCATTATTTTTCCTCAAAGCACCTAATGAGATGAACTTTCCCAAGAACTCTCCCAAGAAATAAAGAAGCCTGCTCATGAGGGTCCAGGCCCAGCCTCTTAGAAAATATAAATTTGTTTGACAATTATGCATGATACCCTGTCAAGTCTTTTGGCATTGAATAAGAAGGATATAAATTATCCTCACATTTCCTCATGAAGGGACTGAGTAATTACCCATCAAATTCTTGCTATGCAAACAATGGCAGCAAAGAATAAAAATCTGGGCTTAGAATATCAGAACTAACCAGCAGAACTCAACCCTAGCATGATTTTACTCATAAGTGGCAGTTAAAATGCACATAGACATGTGGGAAAAGCCTGAAGTTAAAATAGAAAAGGGTTGACCATGCTTTTACAGAAACACAACAAGGAACTGTATTTTACTCCTCAGTGAAAGGAGAAAAGAGGATGCTTTTAGGAGAATTTCACCAGTTCTTGACTTTTCTTGGCTCACACATGCCCATAAACACAGCAATTTTCCTAAGCATGGTGTTAACACCTGGAGTCTTTTAGACACAGAACAGCAAGCTGTTCTTACCCTAGGATCCTGCTGAGAGCATCTCTGCAATATAGGAGAAAATATTCATCTTTCCTTCTACTGATTCTCTTTTATTTGGTACCAGGGATCAAACTTGGGACCTCGCACTTGGAAGGTAGGTGGTGGAACCACTGAGCTAAATCCCCGGCCCATACTGATTCTCTTTCTACAGCACAGGTAGTGTGATCAACTGTCCCGGCTCTACAGCTGACACAATCTTAGTGCTGAAAACACCACATCCCAGGCAACTTCTTGGTCCCAGGTAAAGTAGAACACACACCAAACCAAAGCACATCGCATCCGGCCAGCAGTTACCAATGAGAGGACACACCATTGAAGAAGTACTAACTGAAACACCACAATAAACCAAATGTTTCCTTCGCAGTTTCATAGCAATTTCATCTTTTTAAACTGGTATGTGTTTGAAATATCTGAAATTTACATTTATTTGGGAGAATTGATACATATATGTATATATATGCATATATATTATGTTAATCATTTTTATCCCCTTTTCTTTCCCTCCCTCCCCTCTCCTTCCCTCTTTCCATGATCTTCTCACGCTACTCCAAAATATTTGCCTTTATTTCACTATTTAATTTATTTAAAATTAGGTTTCTTATAAGAAAGAAACCATGTGATGTTTAACTTTCTATTTCTCACTTATTTCATATAACATTATGGTCTCTCGATCTATCCATTTTCCTACACATGACTCTATCCTTTTTATGGCTGAGTAGATGGATAGATACATAGATAGACAATTTTATTTATTCATTCATTTATTGATAGGCATTTAGGCTGTTTCCAGAGCTCAGCTATTATGAAGTAGATGGTGAATTTTGTACCAGAAATAAAGTAACAATTGATAACTGAAAAAAAACAGAATTGTACTGCTACAAACATGAGTATGCACATATCACTATAGTATGATGTCTAACTTTTTCAAGAAAATAACCAGGAGAGGAATAGCTGGTTCAAATGGAATTTCAATTTTTTTAACGTTTTTGAATTTTCATTTTTTTTGAAGACTCTCCTTATTGTTTTCCATAGTAGTTGTAGAAGTTTACATGACTTTTTCCCCACATCCTCAGCAGCACTTGCTGTTTTTTACCTTTTTTGTTGACAGCCGTTCTAACTGGAATGAAATGGAATCTCAGAGATGCTTTGGTTTTCATTTCCCTTAAGGCTAAAGATGATGCCTTTTTTCATGGGCTTATTGGCCAGTTGTACTTCTTCTTAGAGAAGTGTCTTTTTAGTTCATTTGCACATTTTTTGAATGGGTTGTTGGTTTGGAAGTGTTAATTATGAATTTTTTTAAATTCTTTTTATATTCCAGATATTAGTCTTCTATCAGAAGAGTAGCTGACAAAATTTTTCCATTATAAAGGTTGTCTCTTCACTCTTTTGTTTCTTTTGTTGTGCAGAAGCTTTTCAACTTAATGTAGTCCCATTTGTTGATCCTTAGTATTTTTTCTTCTCATAACAGTCCAGTCTTAAATCAAGAGTAACTTTACACATTTTCTTTGGGAACTAAGAAATATAAAAATTATAAAATAAGAACATTCAAAATTTTCCATTATCCTGAATAAATTACTGCTCTTAACCAGACCAAGAAAAAAAATCTAAAACTAAAGCCATGTCCTTCCATTTAGTTTGCTTCAAATTGAAAATAGCCTATGTGGTAAAATATTGGAGTTATTGAAAACATCTAGAAAAATTTTGACTTTCTATCTCATATGTAATAAAAAGTTAAAATATAATTCCTCAACTATAGATTGAATAAAAAGGGAAATGCGGAAGAATAATCTTAACTGAATTGCAGAAAGCAAAAACCCAGCTCTGATTGAGCTTCCTGTTCATAATCAAAGAGAATATCCTTAAAAAGAAAGAATAGAGCAAGCACTATTAAAAGGGGAATTTATTCTAAGAAGGATGGAAATTAGTAAAAGTAATTTATTAACTCATTCCTAAGTACTGTTCCGTAGATTGACAACATCATAATTACTTGGAAAACTTGAGAAGGATGCAGATTCCTAAACTCAATTCTAACAAACACTGGTGTAGAAGGTCTAGGCGGACCAGAGGATCTTATTTTGATGAGGTCTTTAAGTGATTCTGGTGAACAGCTAATTTTGGAAATAATGACCTAGACAGTTAAATTGGTAGTTGACAAGTTCACGTGAATTATTCCCCAAACCTCTCATCAAGAGGCAATAAAATTTGATTTTCAAGAGTCTGTGTTCTCATAAGATACAGCTGACCTTACTGATCTAGGCTATCACTTCATTTCTGTCACTTCCTAGCTACCTGACCTTGAGAAAGTAAATAAACTTCTCTGTTCCTCATTTTCCCCATCTAAAGTAGGACTAATAATTGCAACAGAGTTGCTATTATGTTTAAGTAAAGACAAATCTTACTCTTAGAAAAGTGCATGCCACATAGTATCTGCTCAATATGTGGAAGCCATTCTCACTAATGTTAAGAGAACTGGCTGTCAAGAGCTCAAAGTCACCTTCCATGATTCTATATGTTTAAGAATATGAAAAGGAGTCAGAATGCTAAAGATAATGCATCTGCAAAAAAGGCCAAAATAATTCTAACAAAATTCTAGAGCAGATGTGTGCACTTGATTGTTATTAGTATTTAGGAAATATAAAATCACTAGAAGCCAGTGCATAATGTATAAATTTCATTTAAAACACTTCAGTTGTCACTAATCACTATTTTTATTTCAAAAGACTGTTTCTAACATATTATGGACATAATCAGTGGGAGCTCAGGTGAGCAATATCTTAAGATGAGCATGTTCATAAAAGAATGCTTCATTCTCCCCACATCACCCACACTTAACTTTACCCCAGCCCTCTCATCCTCAGAAATAAAATCACCATCTATGCAGACACCTGGAAATCACTGTGATTTCTAATCCCCACGCATACAAACATTCAATTCATCAAGTAAGTATCATAAATCCTACTTGCCAAAATATATCTTGAATCTGTTCACTTGTCTTCATCCTCACTGCCACCTTGGTACAGCTCAGGCCTTCTCTCATATAGAATCTCCCAATAGTCTCCTAATTGGTATTCCTATTTCCACTCATAATCCCTACACGACATTCTGCAAAGAGCAGCAGGAAGACTGGAACGTTTAAAATATGTTTTGTGTTACTCTTTTGCCTAAAACCCTTTGGTATCTTCCGTCATGGTTAGTTTTATGTATTAACTTATTTGGGCCACCGGATACTCAGGCCAATGTTGGTGGAACATGATTTTTTAATGCACTTGTAAGGGTGTTTCTGGATGAGAATAACATTTGAAAGGATAGATTAAGGTCTTTGCCAGTTTGCAGTGGTATAACAAAATATACTAGACCGAGTAATTTTAAACCACAGAAATTTGTTGCACACAGTTCTGGAAGCTGAGTAGGGAAATCTAAAATTCAAGTATCTAGTGAGGGCCCATTATTCATTGGTGGTAATTTCTTGCCATGTCCTCACATGATGAAAGAGGCTAAGAAGCTCTCTTGGCTCTCTTTTTTCAATGGCATTGTATTAGTTATCTCCCTGGTTCTATAACAAATACCTGAAATAATTAGCTTATAAAGAAAAATGCTAAGGGCCGGGGATTTAGCTCAGTGGTTCTGGCACCTGCTTTGCAAGTGCAAGGACCCTAGTTCAATCCCCGGTACCAAAAAAAAAAAAAAGAAAAATGCTTATTTGGGCTCATAGTTTAAAAGGATCCAGTCTGTAGTCAGTTGGCCCCCTTGCCATGGTGAAGGAGCACATCACAATGGGAACATGTGGTAAATCAAAACTGCTCACCTCATGGCAAGCCAGGAAGGAAAAGAGAGGACAGGAAGAAGTTGGATATTACAATCACCTTTGAGAACACGTCCCCAGTGTCCTAAAAATCTCCCACCAGGCCCCATCTCTTAAAGCTTCCACTACATCCCAATAATGCCATGCTGTGGACCAATTCTTTCCCACCTGGAAATTTTGGAGACATGAACAATCCAAACTGTAACTCAGGCACAGTGGTACATGCCTGTAGCCCCAGCTATTCAGGAGGTTGGCCAGGAGTGTCACTTGAGCTAAGTTCAAGGCCAGCCTGGGCAACCCAGAGACTTCCCTGAGACAGAGAGAAAGGGGAAGAAGAGGAAAGAGAAGGGGAAATTATAAATGATACAAAATATCTTCAGGGCACTAATCCTAGCCACAAGCAAGGAGCCCTCATGACCTAATCTCCTATCAGAAACTCATCTCTAAATATTATCACATTGAGGTTGAAGTTTCCACATATGAATTGATGAAGGGAGCACTAACATTTATACTGCGGCACGGACAACAGCCAGTTGTCTTCTCCAGGGTCTGTAGGGCTCAGCCTCGTCCAATCCATTACACGCTTGAACGGAATGAAAGGCTTAGTAAGAAAGAACTCTTTCCCTCTGCATGTCTGCCTTCCAGCTAGGACATGAGCTTCCTCCTGCCTTCAGACTCAAACTCAGGCTAGAATTTATGCTATCAGCGCTTCTGCTTCTCAGAAACTTGAACTTGAACTTTGGGAGAACCGATAACTAATATACCTCCCATTTCACTTCGAATCTTACAGTATTAGTCTACATTTCTTATTATGCCCTATAAGCCCTGTACAATCCACTTCCTCTCACTTTTGTCCCAGTTACTTTTTCAGGTGAGTTTCCTGTCACTCCCCCTTCCACATTCATTCCAGCCACACTAGCCCTCGTTCAGCTCCTCAACATGTAAAATCCACTCCAGAGCCTTGAGTTTGCTATTTTCTCAATCTAGGAAAAAGACAGCTCCTCCCCAGTTTTTTTCATGACTGGTCTCTTCCCATTCCTGAGGTCTCAGTTTAAATGTCTCTTCATAGAGAAACTCTCTGACGACCGTTGCTGCATCTAAAATATAAATCCCCATTGTCCTACATAGCTCTACCCTATTTATTAGCCTTGTGCTGCTATCAAACTTACAGCTAGCTTATGTGTTTGATTATCCTCCCAACAAGATTTCACACAAGATGAAAGAGGACACCATCTCTATTTTACTCAAGAATATATCCCAGCAACATATCTGGGTTATAGTAGATGCTTAGACATTTGCTGAATAAATTGATGAAAAAGGTACATTCATAGACAAGTTACCCAAAGACCTTAATAATATTTTTTATTTTATAGTGATTCAGTTATTTTTTTCCAAGAAAGGGTGAAATAGAATAAAATATTTCATTCTCCTATTAACAATGTGAGGTAGCGTTAAGGGCCATCTACCTATAAGACACCCATGAAATCTCAGCATGTTAAGTAGCCTTTGGCTTCTCCCAAGGCCAACTGTGAGCGCAATATTTATTTCAAGTCTTCTTTCTCCACTCTGCCCCTGCACGGTGCTCAGCCAGAGCCACAAATGGTATTAACTAAATTGGCCACCAATGAAATGTACTGAAGTGAGTAAAACAGCCATGGAGCAGGACAACTATGAATGTAACTAACACTTAATAATCTGGGGGATCAGAATAGGGAGCACTGGGAGTGGGTGAGACCAATGTCAGAAATCTGACTGAATGAAGTCCTCAGGTGCCATGGATCCATTTACCTAGCCTCTAGGCTATTCCTCCCAACAAAACCCACCACACAAGAGTTGTTGGCCAGGAGCCAGATGGGCTGATGAGACTTCCACCCACCACTCACCCCTTTCCAAACCCAGGTCCCTGGCTGAGGTGCTAATGAGCAGTAAAAAGCCCAGAAGGTGATGAAGAGGAGGGGGAAGGAGAGTGGATTATCCATGACCTGTATAATCAGCCCCTGAAGATTTGGGTTAACTAGATTTGGAGAATCCCCTTCCCACCCAACCGCATGTGAGAAATTTGGAGGAGATGCTGAAGTACCAAGAGTTGAAACAGGACCTTGTGAAGAGTATGCAGATTTTGTTGCAACTTCCATAAAAAGTGCTTCGTGAGGAACTGAAGATAAATACGTGATGCTTTTTAATAGGGCTGTCTAGCCTTGGAATGTTTTATAGCCTATTCAATCATGAAGTAATATATTTCAGCAAAGTTTCTAGAAACTACTTCCCTTCACCACTCCTGTAGCTTTATTCTGTTGTCTTCCTCTTCAGAGAACTAGTTTAGAAAAATAGAACCAAAGGGAAAATCAAGTCTCCAGAAATAATAAAAAGTACTGATTTGTAGAATTTACATATTTCTAACTATCAGAGTGATGTCACTGAAAGTAGCATTAGGAGGGATGTGCAGAATCAGTAGTCATGAGCTGACTTCAGCATAACAGATATGGGGATTTTAGGAGTCAAATTAAGATTAAGTTCAAATTCTAGGTCTGCTTATTATTAGCTATGTGACCTCAGACAAGTAATTAGCATATCTGAACCTAATATTCATCATCTTAACAAGGGCCATAGAGATAAAACATTAATTAATTAAACACATAGATTTAAAGAAAAAATAATGCCTAACATATATTGTCCATCAAATTGTAGAAGATGATAGTGCTGCTGAAGATGATTTACTTCCACTAAAATAGACATAATTTTTAGAGGGAATTGATGAATATAAAAAAGTCGCTGTACCAAAAAGACTCACTAAACCGAGACTTAACTGTTTAGGCACAAAAGCCATGATGGCTGCAAACATCTTTCAGGAGGAGGAATTGGAAATAGAATGAGCACTGTAAGTTTGTTGTAAATACAGTAAATTTTATTATATGCATTTATAAATATTTTTAAAGTATAAATATTTTTAACTTTTAAGAAAAACTGCGAGGAGAAATTTTCAGAAGCAGTACTTTCAGAATAGTAGAAATAAATATTGAACTCTAAAATTACTTGAGAATTGAAAATTATATACATCTCATTTTCAATGCATCTCTAACACAAGACAAGACAAAATTCTTGGGAAAAATCTTTTTGAAGAGTGTAGATTTACACAATGAAAATTGAATGTGTGTGGGGGTGTATATGTGTGTGTTTGTATATGAAGAAAGATTACAAAACAATTTGAAAGCCAAACTTAGTTTGAAAATTACTCATGGTAGGAAAAGTGTCAAGATAATGTTGAATTAAATACATTAATGTTCATAAAATCACTGTTGCCAAGGATCAGGGTTTTATAACAATAAGTCATAATGTTTGTAAGATGACTGTAATGTTTGTGTTGTCTCACCAAAGGGAGGAACCACGACAGCGACTTGCAATGACAAGGCAATATGCTTTGAAACAGTTTATATTTCACAACCTACTTGCCCCAGAATCTATGAACAGACATGACACAGTAAGGACATCTGATCATCTGTTTACTTGTATATGAGTCACTGAAGTTTGGCCTAGAGCCAAAAGTCAGTGCTTCTTGTGATGCAGTCTCTGGAAAATCTGGATGAGTCTGGGTGTTCCTATCACCCCGACCCTTCACAGAGCCCTGAGTTGAGGTAGGTCCTTTTAGATCATGGTTGGGTATTATCACCGCTAGAGTGCTTTAGGCACTTTTCCGTTCACTTAATCCTGGGAAGAGTGCCATCATTGCCCAAGCCTCAAGGCTGTGTAACCTCCAACTCCTTGGCTAGAAACCATGCAGGAGGTCACAGCAGACACTCTTCAGAAGTGGCACAGTAGAGTACTTCAAAGCTAGGGTTTGATGACCAGGGCAACAGAGAGGAATAATGAAAGCCAGGACTCAGGCTGATCTACTTAGCCAAATGTGTATGCTGAGGGCTTTACGAAAAGCCAAACATGGAAATCTAAAATGACTGAAATGATAAACCAGTATCCAATTACACTTGTCTTCTTCTAGAAAATTATTCAGAATAAGATTATTTTTGATTTGTATTAAAATTTGCTTCATTCACAAACTAGGTCAATTCATCTCAAGTTAAGCGGAGTGTTTGCGTAAAAATACACTGTAGCTGCATTTAAATAAAATTCAGTGGGTAAAATATGAGCGTGGTTAATAGTCTGTGGGAATAGTATTTTGATGTAGGGGTTCAATAGTTTTTATAGATCTGTTATTCCTCAAATGGATTCATTAGGAGTGTTTTCAATTCTTTGCTGTCCATGCGTTTGTTTGGGGTGGATTCGTTGTCATCGTTATTGTAAGTCGAACTTCAATTCAACCTTCAGAAAAAATATTTTTAAATGGTTTCTGTTGTAGTTCAGTAATTCAGCCTGGAGTTCCTGATTTAGTTTAATTCAAGTCCCATGAATTTGTGTATATACTGAATTCGCATGTGTCAGTAACAAGTATGTGAGTGTGCACAGGCATATGTATCTTGGTTTTTGTCCAAGCTCTTTTCACTCTGTCACTAAGCATTCAGCTCCTGATTGTTGAAAGGGATCTTTGGGTGCACAAGAAAGTCTTGGCTTCACAGAAAGAAGTAGAGTTCTCTATGGCAGGTCGGGATGGTTGCACGGGCAGCTGCCTGGGAAAAATGGCTCCAGATTGCTGCCCTCAGGGCCCAGCGGTTTTCAACACACCTTTGAGGCAATTGATGACTCCCATCACATCTCTTCCTGGGCTCCCATTGCCACCTGGAAGAGAGAAGTCAGGACAATGACTCCATCAGGTTAATTCATGTGACTGATATTTGAGCTCTTATTATGAGCCTGATTCCATTCTATGAGCCCGGATTCAATACTGAACAAGACAGAGAGATACATCTCCTACTATTATAAAATTCACAGTGTTCTTCACTGAGATATGTACCTCTTGAGCTATAATTTACAGCAATGGGGCAGGGTAAATAATAGATAGATAGATGATAGATAGATAGATAGATAGATATTTGA
This sequence comes from Heterocephalus glaber, assembly GCF_000247695.1. Next base: position 14,455,784 of record NW_004624772.1, read on the forward strand.
ACAAGTTTGCTAACACTTGGAGCACACAGTTTAAGAGTCATGCCCTTCTCTAGTCAAAAGTCCATAGACTTTACCTGGGAAAAATGGTTCCAGATTGCTGCCCTTAATAATACCACCTTACCTGGTATTCTATGAAATGAATTGATTTCAAGAAGACAGGGCATGGAATCCATCTAAAATGCAAGGAATGGAAGTGATTTATATGCCTATCAACACTGAAAGTATTAAAAATTGGAATACTACTCACCCATAAAGATATGTTTCAGTCATTTGTAGGAAAATGGATGCATCCTGAGACGATAACACTAAGCCAAACAAACTGGACACACAAGATTAAATATCACATGGTTTATTTTATATGAGAACCCCAATATGTAAATAATTTAAGGAACAAAATAAAAGAAGAGTGATAAGAAACAGGGAGACAGTCTTTGTGGAGATAGGGGATCTGGGATGGGGAAGAGGAGAGGATGGGGAAAGGAGTCGTAAAAGTGCTCAGAGTTCATTGTGTATAATGATGATAGTAAGTTGATAGTAAGATGATAGTAGTTATTATTTATTACAAAGATATGCCAACACAAATATTCAAAAAAAGAGTTACTGCATATGAGGCCATTACGAATAAATAACATAGTGGACTTGGGGAGAAAAGTGACTTTTGTTTTATTATAAATCTATTCTTTCTCTTTCAAAAAATGTCCTTATCAGTCTGAGCCAAGCATTTGTTCAGATAAATAGACAAGTGCCATGTCTCTGGCTTTATTATAATTGTTTTTATGTTCTTTACCTTAAATATCTCAGAGAATTGCAATTCTTATTCTTCTCTTCCTGTCATTGTCCTATGTGCACAGGATAGAGGGTTCAGAATGCCCTTCTCAACATGGGATAGTTGGAGAGCAATGAAGCTACTGGCTACCTCAAGTTCTACTACTGAGATCAAGCCCTGCATCTGCTGTGTGACCTTAGGCAAGTGACAGCACCTCCGTGCCTGGGTTTCCTCATTGGTAAATGGAGAAATTAATAGTGCCTACCTCATCAGACTATTGGGAGAATCAAATAAAATAATGCAAGTTAGACACTTAGAACAGTGTCTGGCAGCGACTGAGGACTTAATAAGCCTTCACCGTTCTCATCAAACTCTGACTTCTGGTGCCAGAGCCTCTATCTCCTGTCTTCACCATAACTCTTGTCTGATTCCATTTTATTCAGAGTTTTTACTCCCAAATATCAGAAGCAATTGCATTTCAAACTCTCAAATTGCACTGGAAATTCTGACTAGGTTAATCCAAACCATTATGATAAAAGCTTAAAGACTGCTGTCCACGAACCAATACCGTCTACAAAGTTATTCACTTTCCATTGGAAAAGTAGTTATGTGTTCCATGGGCATCTATTCTACCTCATGGAAATTAAACCACCTGAGGCCGACAAGTGTAATACTTTTTTCATTGATGCACTAATTTTTTTCTTTATATAATAGAGGTAGAACTAGCCTCCAAAATCTGATTCATGCTTTATTATTCATACAGACGATGCTCCCTTCAGAATTTTTTTTAAGTTTAGTTTAAGTTGGTTAAAGAGAACTTCGGTGATCTTTGTTTTCATACACTGTCTCCCTCACCAACAGTTAGTCAGCACACATTTCCTGAGACTTATCTTATGCAGAGCCCTGACATAAATACTGGAGATTCAAAGATAAGTAAAATGTTGGTTCCTGACATTACAGCCAAAGGGAAATTAGAGAAGCAGCTTCCTTCTGTATGGGTATCCACTTGTTCCCACGAGTTAACTTACTTGAAGAAATCTGATTTGGAAGGAACATTTTAAAATTGCATGCTGAGCTCACTTCCTTCGGTATTTTAAGCAAGCATAAGGTGCCAAGAAGCTGATTAAACTCATGGGCACAATGACCATCCTGGTAAGGACAGAAAAAATTGCACCCATTTTGTCTTGAAAGTCAGAGAACTGGGAGAATCCCTGGAATCTTGGGTCCCAAATGGAAAGACACTTTGCCTGGTGGGGAACCCCATGAGGTTGGTGGGGTGTCCTGCTGTAGGGCTGGAAAGCCCAGGATCCTTACTTATTCTCTTGGCAAAAGAGCAACTTCCTTCTTCAAAGTAAATAGGCTTAAAAGACTTATGGAAATGATTCTGAAGGATGGTTGGCTAACCAAAAGCTCTTACAAAAAGTTTTGATAAGTGTGAAAAAATCAGAACCAGATGGATTACATTTCCTACAAAATATCTGGGGTTCAGCAATTAACAAAAACGTATTTTTAAAGAACAAGGAAAATCAAGTTAGGCAATTGTCCAGGTGAGGACTCTTGAAGGAGAGCTAGGGATGGTCTGTCAAACACCTGTCTCTGCAATGTCCTTTATTTTCTACACCTGCGGTATTTTATGTGCAGGTAAGTTTGTGTGCTGCTACAGCTTTTTCCAAAATATGAACCATGGAAAGTATAGTCAGACTCCCCTTGGTCATGAAGTCCTCTTCCCTGATGTGCCCCATGAAATTCCCAACCCATGAAATTCCCCACACCTTGCTCACACCATCTGCTAATGAGGTCCTTCAATACTGAATTGAACTCTTCATGTCCCTCAAGGGCCACTTCCAAGGCCAACTCTGCAATGACTTTTTCTTTGACCCCCTTTTAACCAGATCCACAGCCTACTTGAAAACCACACTTCCTATTTGATGGCTGCAGACAGCTGCCACCAAAGGAAAATCCTCATTGTCCACAAAGGCTGCTAAGCACCTCTGAGAGTTGCATCCCATCACTGCCCTGCTGTACAGGTCCGGGGAACACTGTTAACACTATGTTCTATGAGAATGACATTCTCTCTAGCAAAATATGACTTGTGTGATGACTCTTGCTCCACTCATTTTTGGATCTGCTTTCCCACCCTTAGGCATCTGCACACATGTGCACACACGTTCACCCAGGACACAGCAGGAGCAGACACATATACTATATGTTTAAGTAGAGAGAAAAAAATGAACTCTGTGATTTCCAAGGGAGGAACCAAGATGTAAAATAACCTATACTGGATTTAATGTAGGCCAAAAACTATATATTGTGAGATGTTTGAGATATTACACAAATATAAGGTTCTCTGCCTAAATTAATTCAGGATTTCTCAAAATTTCTTAGAGCATGTAATGTGCTATTTTGCACCATGAATTTCAAAAGCAGGAGTGGTGAGAAAATTCTTGGCTGCAATAGTTCCCAGAACCATTTGACTTAGGAACTGATTTTTATAAACCTTCATGGTGGCTTTCTGACAAATACTTAAAACAACAAAAAAGATATAGTTTCTTGACTCTTTTTGTACACATGATACAGTGTCTACTTCAACTGACTGCTTCACTTCAAGCCCATAATAGCTCTCTGGACAAGTATCCTTCAAGTAAAGTCCCTAGATGGGCCCCAGGAGGTTTGTGATTGCATTGAAATTGCATGCAAAATTGAATTCATTTTTGTATTCTCAGAAAGGCTCTCAGATTTGGGGAAGAATTCAAAACTCCAAAGAAAAGCAAATTCTCTATCAAAATTATCTTCCAAACCTTGGTATAATATGACAGAAGGAAAGAAAGAATTCTTTTTATGACCAGGTAAATGGAGGCACAAAAACAAACTCAAGAACACAAATTTTTTTCTTCCCATTGTCATCCCGTAGTCTGCATTGAGGTGAGTGGTATTCTTAATTTGGCCTTCAGCCTTTTCTAGGCCAAGTGTAGAATTCCCATATTGAAAGACCTTGTTTGGCATTTGGCCTCATGATGAGAATTCTGGTTTCCAAGTCCCTCACCCTCCTCCATTCCACCAACAGGCTGGCTGGCAAAAGCATAGATGGCAAATCCACTGGAGGAGCCCCAGATGCCTTCAGGCATCACAGAAATGGGTCTCATTGCACAGGAAAAAGATCTAAGATAAAACGAGTGAGTTCAAAAGATCAAGATGCATTTTCATTGATCTTGGACTTGTAAGAGCCACATCATCAATCACAGTCGTTCAAAAATTCCTATTAATGGCCCAGAATGCTGGGGCTCCCATATGGTTTGTCTTTGTAACATTTGGTCTTGGACATCGCTTTGGAATCAGCATGAGAATCTGTCAGTGTCAAATCCAGATTCATTCCCAACAGTAGTGTAAGAGAAGGAAGGAAGAATGTGTGCTTAAGTACATATTTCAGATGGATGGATATGGGGGGTCAAATAGGAGCCAGGGGACTAACAATGCCTTGCCTCTCGGAAGAAGGCTAACACAAGATTGAGCCACACCAAGGAGAATGTTCTTGCACAGGTTGTAGAATCATGGTGATGAACCAACAGGTCTTCAAAGGAATTCTGCCATGTTCCATACATGTCAGATATCCTGCTAGGATATTCCCTGGCAGAGAAGTAATAGATATTTAAAGGGCTCTATGTCTAGAGCAAATCAGTAGGAAGTGAGAACCAAGCAGGAGATTCATCCCACAGAAGAGAAGGCCTCACTCCTCCTCCCTCTCCAGGCCTCACTGAAGGAACGAAAGGCACACCACCATGATACGGAGAGAACGAAGTTCAAGTCTGCGTGATCCAGGATGGAAGCCCCTAGCCACATGTGATGAAGGAGGACTTGAAATGGCTTGTGTGCATTTGAGAGATGCTGTACATGTAAAATACAGATCAGGTCAAAAGGCTTGGTATGAAAATTTTAACATTATTAATTTTCCATGGATTATATGTTATAGATGTTACAGTGACATTTTATAGTGGTTATAATTAAATATTTCATGAAAAATAATCTATTCTTTTCTAAATGCAGCAACCAAAATCTTTACAATCACAAATGTGGGTCACATTATATTTCTCTTGGTGAGTACTGCTCCAGAGACTGGCTGAATCTGTTTCCTTGGGCTGCTCTCACAAGGCACTGTGAACTGGGTGGACTAAAACAACAGAAATGTTTCTGCTTTCTCAGTTTCAGAGGCCACAGGTTTAAAATCAAAGTGTCGAGGTGATTAGCTCCTTCAGGTGGGCTCGGAGGAAGAGTCTGTTCCACTCGGCTCTCCTTGTTTTCAGAGGTTGTTGGCAGTCCTTGGACTTTTTTACTCATAAGTGCATGGCTCCAATCTCTGCCACTCTTGTCATATGAGATGCTTCTCAGTGTGTGCCTGTGCCTGTGTCTCTTCTCCTCTACTTAGAAGGACATCAATAGTACTAGATTTAGGGCCCATTCTACTCAATTACCATCTCCTCTTGACTAATTATATCTGTAAAGACCCTATTTCTAAACAAAATCACATCTGATGTTCCAGGAGGAACATGAATTTGGGGACATTACTGGTTCCAGTATAATACCTAAACTGGTCCTTTTAGAAACAGGATCTTGAGCATCTATCCACAGGAAAGACACATTTTCTTAGCCTTGAACAGTGAGGCATGCCTACTATGCCCCTTCCCAGACCTACACATGCCTTGAACCTCTGAAGTAACCCTGTCTAGTGAGGAGCCTGCTGAGATAGAATGCACTCAGAAGTGAAAATTAGGAGACTTTGGTTTTAGCTCCGGATCCATCATTAACCACCACAGCTGACATCAGCGGAAATGCTAAACTACTCTGAACCTCAGAGATTTTCTGTATCTCCAGTGGAATTACAAATTTTAAATTTTAAAATTTCAAAAAATAACTATGAGAATCATATGGCCTACTTGTGAATGTGCCTTTAAAAGTATCAATAATTCATGTACAGATGTAAGCCTCTATTACAGGCTGCTCCCAACTCTGGTCATTGCTCTGTAGTTTTGAGAGAAGCAGAAGAATCACTCTGAATGCTGGGGAATCTTGGATTTCTCATCTTCTTGTACAGTCAGAGATGTGCTCCTAAAAAAATATCCTCCCTGCTGACCTCTATATTTCCAAGACTGTCCCTTTCAATCTAGTCTTCTCACTGTGGCCAAAGGAGTATTTATAAATTTAGAAAAAGTCTGATAACATCAATTACTCCCTTCTTAAAAACTTTTACCAAGTGTGTGTGTGTGTGTGTGTGTGTGTGTGTGTGTAAATAATGAATAACAGAGCTTGTTTACTTCCAACCCAAAGAGTGAGGGAAGTTGAGATGTTCTACTGCTAGTTTCCTTCCAGTGGATGCTTAGGACTATGAATTAGGTAAAAATCAAAGCATATCAGTATGTGAGAGATTAGAAAAATGGGGTCCTGCTATGGTTTGAACAGGTTTAAATGTGATGGAGCTGATGTGTGTGCCTTGGTCCTCAATGTGGCGATGATGGTATGGAATCCTTAAGAGGTGAGGACTAGAGAAATGTCCTTATTTCAGTTAGGGGTGTATCTGAAGAAGGAACTGTGGCTCTCTAGCTTTCTGTTCCACAATGTGTTCTCTCCCCCAGAATGTGCTCTTAGTCCTGGTATCCACCACAGTTCCTTTTCAGAACTAGCACTATGTTGTTCAGATTTTCAACCTTTAAAATTGTGAGCTAAATAAACCTCTTTTCTTTATAAAGATAGTCTGCCTTGGGTATTTAGTTATAATAACAAAAAGCAGACTAACATATATGATATACAGAGCTGGGAATGGACACTACATAAACTACGTGCAACTATCCAGATGAAGCCCAAGGCACCTCAGCTGACTGGAAAACACATGCAATTGGCTGTGTAAAGAGCAACAGCTTCAGCAAGACCATGTACCAATGACCTATTGAAGAAAGAAGGCTCAGGGGATGTCTGAACTAGAAATGCCTGCCATTTATCATTAGGCCCAAGAACGTTATTTATTTTGTTTTTTCTAGACTGTTTTATTTGGCCAGTCCTGAGAGAAATGGCATCTTCTTTTCACAGGGTGTCTAAAGCTGCTTGTTTGCTTTTGCAATTGGCCATTTCATAAGTAGGGGTTATGGGCATTCACACTAAGAACTGATGCCACTGGTGAGCACATTACCCTGCTGAAATACAGGGTTTTGGTAAGGTCAGCTAAGCAGTAGAAAGGACGTCAGAGGATGGCAATGTGTTTCCCACCCATACTACTGAAGACTGCTGTTTGTAGTCTGCCAATGAGCCTTCCAAAGTCCTTCTCCCTCACTGAACACCAAGAATCCCTAAGTCCATTGTAAATCTGCTATTGCTGTCTCCTGCATTCCCAGCAACAGTCGCTGTCACATTTTCTCTAAAAATCCTAATGATCCAACAGTCTTCATCAGCTTGTCCTGGAAAAAACCTAGGCTATGTCTTCCATGTGAGGTGACCAGGTGTCCCCAGTTTATCAGGGGCAATTCTAGTTTACTTTTGTTATGCTGGTATAATGGTGCTACCTTTTCTCTCAAAATTGTGCTTGAATGGCAAATTATGAGCACATCCTATTTTCAAACTATTTTCTAAAGAGAGATCTCTTGATTGATAGTACTAGAAGATCCCCAGCACAACACACTTCTTTGGGTAATAAATTTGAACTATATCACATATTTTATCTTAGAAAATCACTGCTTACATTAGCAAATGAATGGTTCTGAGAAGCTCCTGCATAAAAATGTCTGCATAATTTTGTTCAACCCAATATTCCCAATATTTATTAAGCCACAGACATTGATTTTTAATAAATATTACTGGTTTCTCAGAAAACAGTTTCAAAAATGCTTCTCTCAAGTGTTGGATACCCAAAGTGTTGCATCTCTCAGATACCAAATTTCAAAGCGATTCCAGAGAGATAAACATATGATTTGAAGGATGAATGGACCCCTTTGCAAATTATCCATACTGGACACAATTATTTTTTTACTAAAATGTAGGCAATATGATTTGGGCTGGGGATTTAGCTCAGTGGTTTCGCCGCCTGCTGCGCAAGTGCAAGGACCCGAGTTCGATCCCCGGTACCAAAAAAAGAAAAAGTAAGACAATATGATCTGATATGTTGATCTTAAAAAGTCTAAAACTTAGATACTTTAAGTCAAAATAGATGTAAAGAGAACTGAGTCTTCTATATATTGCTCTGCCTCCATTCTCCCTAATGGCTGATTTCAGGACAGATTTTCAGACCCTCTCCAGAAGCCTGGAGGATGAAGCAAGCTATTGACACTTCTGAGTAGCATCTAAAGAAGTAGGAGTTCTTGAACAGCTAGAACATTCCAGGCTGATTGAATGATTGTCATGGAAGTTAATAAGCATAAAATATAGCATTAGCACTAAGAATAAATGAGGAACCAATGAAAGATGAGGCTGGTGCTTGCCTACATGCATAAGGTTGGACAACTGAGGCCCCCACCATTCAATAACTCTGAGATTCATGACCATTTTCCTCCAGGTTGTCACCAGCTTTAATGCCATGAAATGATAGAGTAGCTCCTATTAACCATGTCAAAAGCTCAAAGCAGAAGGTCAAACTCAAGCAGCAATGAAGACAATGCTGATGGATTTCCCTGGCTAGTCTAAGAGGATCCGTATGCTCACTAGAAAGTAGCACCACCAAGAGCCAAGATAGTGTGCATACATATCTCATACTGCCTTAGAAAGTGGCTTGTGTAGCTTTTTCCAGGCAAATGGATATTTGAGGCAATCAGCGATGCTTCCAACTGAAGAAAGAATCATAATAGTCTTTAGTTGGGCTCAAAGTGTCATGGTAATACCACAGCCATGTACCTTGATGACGGTACCTGGATCTGAAGTCTACATAGAACTACAGGGTCACGCACCTGGTTTAGTGAAGTGAAAGTGGGCTTCTGCCAGGCCGGTGTTAGTGTTTCCCTGTACTTAAAAGTGGAAGAGAGCAAGCTGCCCCAAACATTGAGCCAAGAACTAAAGGAGCAGACGTTATTTTGGTGGGGAAGGCACCAGGGCTTATGCTTTTCCATGAGCTAAGGCTTGGAGGAAAGGTCCTCAGATGCCACCAGAAATAGCAGAGCCCAGAAGGAATTGCTACAGGCATACTCTGTCCTTTGCCCCATGCTTTCTCATAAATATTTCCTGGCTCCCATTTGCTCAGAAAGTAATGTTTTTACTTGACATATACAATGATTTTTCCTTCAGCAAGCCAGAGATCATTTCTGTGGTATTGAGAATCTCAGATATCCAGGACTTTCTTGTTGGCATTATTTGTCCTTCTAGAAAATTTCTTCCAAACCTACTTTGAATGTCATGATATCAACAGCTCTGATGTTATCAGGGTTGGCTTCATGAGTCCCAAACTCGGAAAGTCTCACAGTTGGTTTGATGCCCTGCTGTTCCCATCTTGAAATTTGGGGTAAAGTTGAACAAGGAGCCCTACATTTTCATTTTGGACTGATCCTGCATATTATATAGTGGTCCTGACTGCAGCCAACTGAAAAAATTATCTCTGGCTTTTTTACATTTACATTTTTCACAGGGTTTTCACATTTGTTATCTTACTTGATCTTCATAAGGAAGCACGCAGAAAAGGTGGGAAATTGATGTAGAATACAAACTTTTGAATTTAGATTTGGGTTCCTATCTAGGCTCTGGAGCTGTGTGACTAACCTTGGACCAGTTATTTCTTTTGACCGTCTTCTTCATTCATGATAAATATGCAAAACAACATATATGGTAATGCCCAGCGCATGGTAGATACTGAATAAACCTCAGATCCTATCTATTCTAGTTCCTCTCTCTCCCCACCTTCAAATCTCCCAATGTGTAAGATAGAAAAATGAAACTAAGATTTGGATGATCTGACAGATTTGTTATTCTGGGTCATATGAAAAGCAGAAATCAAACTGGGGTTAAACGTGCAAAAATTTTATTAAAGGAATAGGCTGTGTCAGAGTAATGGGAGAAAGGTAAAAGAGAGAGAAAACTATCAAACCATGAATCAAGTCTGATCCAGAGAGAGAGAGAGAGAAAGAGAGAGAGAGAGAGAGAGAGAGAGAGAGAGAGAGAGAGAGAGAGAAACAAGGCTGGGTGGAAGTATGCTAGACTGCTGTGCCATTTAAGGAGGATTTGGCAGGGTAATTGAGGATCCTTGAGCCAGCCAGAGATAAGACCTCAGTTGAGTCCTCACCTTCCAGGAATGGTTTTGGCTCAATCCCAGCTGTGTTCAATCATTCCCTGGAGCAGCTCATTGAAGGCGCAGTCTTAGTGCAAAGACAACTTTGACTTCTGGGAGCAGTATTGAGGCTGTCAGTTGACTCTCCCTGAATTTGTAAGGAGCATTTTCACAGCCACCACATCAAACTTCATGCTCAGTGGTGGCAAAAGTAGATTCATCCTGGACTCTTACTTGCTAGGAATTCAGTTAGCTCAGCATCTTCTGTAAAGGAAAATGTTCCTTCGCCACAGTTTTCTCAAAATCCACATATGTGTTTTATTGAAATTGATGATTCTGTCCTGCCCTGGACACAGAGCATCTGTCTGCTGAAGAAGCCACTGTTCTGTCTCCCAGAGGAAGGAAAATGTTTCCTCAGAACACATCCACAGCTGCTCAACTCCATTCTACTGCAGTCCAGGAGAGGAGATCATTCGTCACAGGACACAACCCTTTCCATAGCCCCTATTCCCTAAGACTGGGCCAAGGAAACTCCTATAAAAGTTAAATATCTTCTGGCTGTCATAACCTACAAAGTAGTTTTAAATAAAATGAAGGAAAGAAAAAAAGAGGAAAATAGGGTGAGGGAAGAGGAAAGCAACTTCTTGCTGTTGAAGAATTCACCTATATGAATTACCATGCTGATATATTTGATTTGTTGAGAAATTGGTGAAGATATGGCAGGTGGTCTTATTGTTCCCATTTCTTTTTAAATCTGGAAACAGATTCAGAAAATGTAAACCCCTTTCCCAAGTTTTAAAAGTTAATAAAAGGCAGAGCTGGAAGTTTTGCCCACCTTTCCTTCTGTTCTCCAGTAGAACTGGGTCTACACGGCACCAATAAAGTGCTTCCACTGAATCACAGAAAATGTTACTCACTTCAGCAAATTGCTATCCTGGCAGCTCAGTGCTCCAGCTCGTACACTTCTTTCCAAGCTTACTTAGGGATCTAGAGCCCAGAATACATAATCACTGCCAGCATTTATGAGAGAGAGAAGGAAAGATCCAAAGACGCACACTCAGAATTAATCAAGAGGAGGGCCAGGGATTTAGTTCAGTGGCACCGCACCTGCCTCACCTTTTGGTCCTGAGTTTGATCCCCGGTATAAAAAAAAAAAAAAGAATTAATCAAGAGGAAGCAGATAGTAAGTAGGTAGAGAAGAAGCAGGGAACAGGAAATTTAATACAATAAGAATAAATCTAAATGAAAAAATGTTTTTAAAAAACAAATTCAATTTTACTTTGTTGTTTTCACCTAAGTGAGGTATTAGTACAAACTCCTCGAAGATTTGCCTTGAGGAACAAAAATAACGTATAATTGGTTTCACATTAACTCAAATGTTCCTAGTCCAGAGCTTTAAATATTTAAAACAAGGTCTAAAATTTAGCTTGGTTTCCTAATATGTATTAAGAAAGATAAACTGAGCCGATGGGGATGCAATAATATAAGGAATTTCATATTAACTACTTGAGAGAAAAACAAAAACATTTACTCTATTTAGAAACATTGATTTATTCTATTAAAAAATACATACAGTAAATCAGACTTACTTACTAAAAATAGACCTAAAAGGTCACAAGATTTATGTGCTTGAAAATAATAGAATAAAACATAATTTCTTTTATAAAACATGAATTTATTCATTCCTAATACCTAATTCAAACCAGCTTTCTTATATCTTACTCCCTCTTTACTGTTAGCCCCACAACTTCACACATACACACCCTGCCCAGTTAATCTAAATTAAAGAAAATTTACTATGTTTGCATGGTAAATTTGCAGAAGCCTGTTTCCATTCGTGACGCCAAGTGAGAAAGTGAAGGCTCATGGAAAAAATTTAAAATAGGCATTAAGGCTTTTTATTCCACAAAATCACAAAACCAAAGCTTCTACCCCATTTAGGAGACCCTTCGACAATATCCTTCAGATATACTCCTCTCTCTGTAGAAAATCTTACACAATCTTGCCCATGCTTAGAGCACTCAGCAACGCCATGATAAAAAAAAAAATCATGATTCTTTATATAATACCTCCCATTTATTTACAGAATACCAAAATCATGTCTTTACATCAAGTTCAAATAAAATCTTCAACATTTAGACAGATATTATCATAGCATCCATTCATCTTATTCTTTCTAGGATATCCATGAACAATTTTGTCCAGAGTCCATTTCCTATACAGAGACCCCACATGACAATTATAAACATCCCATCTCTTTGAAACATATAACTGGACATTAGTCTTTCAGCTTAACAGACATTGAAACTGTACTCCCACTAGATCTTTTACCCTTGTTTGAAGGGTAAATAAGTGTGAATAGTATTATCCACCTTGTAGGTGTATATTAAATATTTAAAGGAATAATCCATCTTGTGGGTGTTTCCAGAATCCTCCTCTTGGGTTCTTTACTCTGTAGTTAGGAGAGACTGAAATCTAGGCAATGGAAGACAGGCAGAAGTGATACAGACCACTTTCAGGTTTTTTCTTTTGTCCTCCCAAAATTTCTTGTATGGGATCCTCCCTCTCTTTCTCCATCTGCCAGCTCAATAGAAATGAGTCCAAGGACCCAGGGGAAGGGGAAGTTATAAGACAGCTCTGAGCCTCTGAATGACTACATGCCTCACCTCTGTGGCTCCTCTGACCCATACTAGTGTGCAATGTAGGCAAGAATAACATTATATTAAGTCACTGAGATTTTAAAGTTGTTTCAGCTGTTGCCTAATGCTGTTTTATATATTAGGCTAAAGAGTAAAATACAATGCCAAGTATAAAGAAGTGCTCAATATATATTAGCTACCATAGTTGCCAATCAGTTGAGAGTTCTTTTGCTTGATTCAGATAGAAATAAACAAATCATCAAAGCTCAGCTCTGCTAGTGACCCTGGTGCCACCCCACAGCACCAGATAGTGCTAGGGGCAATTGGTGGAATCTACCAGGTGCCAGTCTCTGTCATTGATCTTTGTTGGCTGATCCTGGTCTCTGGAGCATTTCAGGGATAAAGGCACCTGGTGTTTATTTCTCATTCTTTTAAAGCAACTACTCTGTCCACACAACTCAGAATCCTGAGTAGACTCACAGGAACTTCCAAGCTCACACTACCCAAGAAATAAATCATAAGTAGATCTTTTACAAGACCACCAGAGTGGAGTTTTATTGGAACAGGACCTGTGCAGCACTGCATGGGGGGGGGGGGGTGTCAGTACCCAGGAAGAAGTCTTCCTACACTAATTTAAGGAGTATAGAGGGAGTGCTTCAAATATAGCACCTTGTAGGCCTGTTATTGGTCCAAGTGCAATCCTGTGATTGGTCCAAATTCAGGTCTGTTGATTGGTTCAAGGGCAGGTCTGTGATTGATTCAAGTGGGTGCTGGGCCCAGGACAGCTGCGGGTGTCTTAGCAGTGATTCAAGGAAAGGGGGAAGCCAAATGAGCTGTTCGACAACTGTTGCGTCTCAACGAGAAATGGCTGGACAGAAACTTGGGTTAGATACTAGGAAGTAGGAAGAACTTATTCAATTGGGAAGTGTAACAAGGGATGGGAGAGGGGGGAAGAGAAAGAAGGGAAAATTGATTTTTTTAAAAAGAGAAAGAATTGAAGAGGAAAAAATGGAAACAGATTTTGTAAATCAGAAAGGAAAGAAGGGTTGAAGGGAGAGGAGGAAAGTGTGGGAAAATTGAGATATATTATGTACATGCATAAATTTCCCATTATAAATGTGGTCACTATGTATGGCAAGCATGTACTAATAAAACAAACAAATAAATAATCCACTCTATTGTTTATTTTGCCTTAAAGATCTGTAGTTTAATATAATCCCATTTATCTGTTTTTACTTTTGTTGGCTATGCATTTGGGATCATATCCAAAATATCTTTTCACAGACCAATGTTCTAAAGTGTTCCTCCTACGTTTTCTTCTAGTTGTTTCATAATTTCAAATCTTACATTTAAGTGTTTAGTCCATTTTGAGTTGATATTTGTAACTGGTGAAAGATAAGGTCTAGTTTCATTCTTCTGTGTGTTTTCCCAACACCATTTATTAAAGTGATTGCTCTTCCCCCAATCTATGTTCTGTGGACTTTTGTCAAAAATTAGTTGGCTATAAATGTGTCAGATTATTTCCAGATGTTCTACTGTATTCCATTTGCGAGTGCATCTGCTTCACGCAGTGCCATTCTATCTTGATTACTATAGCTTTATCATATATCTTGAAGTAAGGCAATATGATGCCTCTAGTTTTTTTTCTTTTGCCCAAGTTGTTTTTGCTATTTAGTCTCTTTTATAGTTCCAAATAAATTAAAAGTTTTTCTTCCAAAATTTTGAAGAATGGCGTTAGTATTTTGATGGGGATTACATTGAATCTATGTGGACATTTTAACAATATTAATTCTTCCAATACGTGAACACATGATCATTCCATTTGTTTATATCCTCCTCAGTTTCTTTCATCAATGTTTTATAGTTCTCATTTTAGAGATATTTTACTTCGTTAGTTAAAGTTATTTATGGATATTTTAATTTTTCTGCCTACTATAAATAGAATTTTCCTTTTGATTTCTTTTTAAGGTATTTCAATAATAGTATAAAAACACTACCAATTTTTGTTGTTGATTTTATATCTTGCAACTCATTGACTTTATTAGTTCCAACAGGTTTTGGTGAAGACTTTAGGGTTTTCTACACACAAGATTCTACTATCTACAAATAAGCACAATTTGACTTTCCTCTTTAGAATTTTAATGTCATTTATTTTTCTCTCTCTCTATCTTATCTAATTTCTGTGGCAAGGATTTCCAGGCCATGGTAAATAAACATGGTGAAAGTAGATTTCCTTATCTTGTTCCAGACCTTACAGGAAAAGCTTTTGATACTTCCCTATTTGGTAGGGTGTCTCACATATGGCCTTTATTGTGTTGTCCCCTCAAGAATTTATGTTTTACCATCTTGTCCACAAAATATTTTAAAATCTTTATCAAGTAGTACACTAACAGTGTGATTAGCTGAGCTATCTCATTCTTCTAATCAATTAATTTAACAATTGTGACAACATCAAGTGTATATTGTTTAAACTCTCTTTCTTCTATCTCCTCTTTCAAAACAGTAACATTTGCCCTTCTCTCATTGTTCTAGCACATCTCACTATCCATGAGTTCTTAACCAGTATCAATAATGTTTTGCATTTCACCTGCAAATTCCTTCAGGGTACAATTCATCTAGATCTACAGAATTGAACTTAGTGAAATCTGAAGCCTCCTGCCCCTGGTCACAGGAAGCACTTGCAACTACCAAATACTGTAACCATGATTACAAGTAATCTCAGCAATGGGCCAGGAAACTTTATCTTCTTTGTGGCACATCTTCAGGCTGGGACACATGCATGTCCACGCAGCTATGTGCAAAGGGTCTCTTATGTGCCAGGCATTTTAACACTTGTAACTCATTTAATTCTAATCAAAATCCTATGAAAATTGAAGTGCAGAGAGGAAAGTTGATCAAGGCTACAGAACCAGAATCAGGCTGAATCAGGGATCAACTACGTCTTTCCAACTTTTCAAAGGAAACAAGCAGGAAGACTTTGTGGAAATGGGAAGGGGACCTGGGGATATTGAGAAGGGAAGGGAAAGTAAAAAGGATTAAGTTGCAATATGTATATATACCAACACTCCACATTCATTATGTATTCATTATGTATCTCAAAAAATTAAAACAATTTTTAAAGTTTTAAAGGAACAAGATAGAAATGCCAAGAAAATAAAAGTAAAAGTGCCTTGATATGAACTGATGAATACTCCAAGTATCCCTTTACTTGGAGGCCTGTTCATCTTTGGATGGAACAGATGAGATGAATTAAGATGGTGCACAACTATTGGAGAGATTGTCCAAATACTCACTCCACCACAGGCAACCTCGATAAACCTGTGTCATTTACATTACCTATCTGGGCCCCAGTTTACTTATCTATAGGATGGAGATAAAAATTTTGCTAGGATAAATGTGGGCTGTTACTTTTCATCAAGTGAATCATAATTTGGCATCTTTTTCCTATGGTAAATGAAGAAACAATTGGGGTTGATAACTATGAAGGTGCCCACCAAATTCACACCGTGTGTGTGGTTACCTCTTACGTTCAATAAGTAGCAACAGGCTTTCTGAATTGTAAATGTCACCACATGCAAATCAGAAGTAACAAACTCAAATGCTGGTGAAGCAGAACAGGCAAAGACTTTGAAACTACAGAGTTCATAACCCTTCTGAGGAAGCAACCCTATTAGGCTCCACGTGAAGCTGTGGCTTCAAAATTACCAAATGTTTGTTTTTCCCAAGAGGTAGTAGAATTCAGACGTTTATGTAAATTTTCCCATTTTTAAAATTCGACATGTTATTTTTTAAGTATTTAGTATTTTACATTTTTACTAGCAATATACCACCCTTCTGTAATCTCTGGCTTAAAGCCTGGAGTCTGAAGCCTCACTCTTCTGGTCATAAAATGGAATTGTGACTACAACATGCTATAAACATGACTATAAATAATCTCAGAGATAGGTCAAGAAATTTTATCTCACAATGGAGCACCTCCAGGCTGGGAAACCTGCATGTCCACCCAGCTATGTGCAAGAGTCACCCTTTTTCTGCCATGGATATTAGCTTACCACAAGACTGCTCTAATCCAATCCCCTAGAATCTGCATGTCAAATTCCTGGCCCATCCCAAGATTCCGGCCCCTCACCGGTGATCTTGCTTATGGTGTCAATTACTAATGGTCTTGAGATTAAGAACCTGATGAAACAGATGCCAGGCTATCTGTTGCTAAAATTGTCTATGTATGGTTAGAAGCAGGGAGAACCCTGCCCTGGCCCGGTGCATCTGTGAAGAAGAGGAGGTTATTAAAGGCAGCATCCAATGTCTTCACAGTCAAGTCTGCTGAAGCCCACAAGATTATCCATTTGGGGAAACTGGTGCTGGTGGCAGGTGTTGAGTAAGCCTTGCTCATTTTAGGATTATGAGAGAGCTGAAGAAGCCATGACATGTTGCTAAGAGTCAAATCTATCTTTGGAAACCAACATAATTTTCCAGTAGATTTGATCCATAAAGAGCCAGAGCTACAGTTGGTTAAGATTTAATGTCTACAAGTAATAATGTAATATTTTTACAATATTTATTTCATCATTTATATTGGAAATAAATAAAATAAGAGCGATTTAAACTCTGCCTATCTTCAGAATACTGGACAAAAATTATGGTAGATCCATGCTATAGAGTGGTGTGCAGCTAGAGCCATGGAATAAATGAAATTAATTTTTATAAGGCTACTCATATAATAAAATTTTGGCATTATCAGTTTTGGCTGAAACAAAGAAAAAGAGAAAAAAATAAAACCTATCTGAACATGTGTGTCAGGGTGATATAAATGTGAGCATGTAGTCTGAGTAGGTTTAGAAAAAAATCTGGAAAGACACATGCCAAACAATTAACACTATGTCAGGGAAAATTCTTTATTTTTTAAATATATATTGAAGTGTTATTTTGTTAAAATATGCGATTAGTAATTTTGTAAATCTAAAAAGTAAATGTGAAAAGAAAACACAGCTTTCATCAGACCAACTCAGCTCATTCATTTGGCATCTGTTGTGACTTCGATATTGTGCTGTATGCCATCAAGGGGATGAAAGAAAGACTCTTCCTGTCCTTATATTATAATCCACTAGGGAAATGTATATATAGTATAAATGCTTTTCAAATGCAAGTAACCACATCCATCTCTTTTCATAAGTAAAGGGAGATGCAATCATTCCCATTTTGCAGACACAGAAAACTGACATTCAGAGAAACTGAATTCTAAGTAGCAATAAAACACAGTTCCGACTCTAAATCCAAGCACTTCACCACCAATTGCTCAAAGGTAAATGTCTTCATTGTCCTTTTATATTTTTCAGATTATCAAGGCTATAAAGAGGAAAGGTAATTCAATAAGAACTAGTTAAGGAGCATTTAAAGTGCTTGGGAAGAGATGAGACACCCAAATGTTCAAGTTTAACTTTCTACTTAAACTTTGTCAGCTTATTATGGATCTTTCTTTCTCATTTATGTCTTAAAACAGAGTCTACTTTGAAGATTGACCAAAAAATTATAAAAGGCCTGGATATCTTTCATGGAACATCAAAGATGGCAAAGACCTTACAAATCATCTGCCCTGAAGCCAGGAAACTGACTTGAGACTTGAATCTTCTACTCTTTCAGCCCATTCATGCCAAGTCCTACTTATGAATGGCCCAGTGAAATCTCAAGCAAGCATTCCTGCATGTCCCCATTGCCAGGGAGATGCTCCCACCAATTACAATCTGACCTCAGCAAGATTCTCATTGGTTCACTGGTTCCCTTGATGAGCTTTAATGGAGCTGAGAGTCACACTATTCTAATCATACCTTTTTTGAATCAGCTTTGACTGACATATTCTTTTGTATCAGGAAGACAGATTGACAAATACTACTACCATTTACCAACTTTCTACTATGCCGCTCTTACTGAGATTAAGGATTTTGATTGCATGTTTACATTATCTTTAACAAACTAGAAAATAGATTCTAATCTTGCTCTTGTCACTAATAAATGATAAAACCAAAGGCTAAAACCCAGGTCTCTTTACAATAGTTCTAGTGTCCATTCCCTGGATGTTGTCTTCCATGAATAACAGAAAAATGCTGGATTTAGCCCAAAGACTGCAGCTTCTTTAGAAGCAAAACCTGCTAATAAAAATCTCTGCTTCCAGGCAACCTCGATGGAAATCAAATAAGAGTGGATTCATTCTGTCATCTCCTGTTCTATAAAACAGAGAAAACCAGACTCCTGGAGAGCCACTGCCTCCAGCCTTACAGGACTCTTCTATTTTCTCTTTGTTCAGATTTCTGATCATGTCCTCAGGCCAGCTTCCTGATCTCTAATCATAGCAATTCTCCATTCTGTGCTTGGACAGTCTGTGAAACCTGTGCACCCATAAAACAGATGACAGATCCCAGGCTTAAAAATTCTACAAACCTAATCTTTGGGTTTCTTGTGGTTGGTATTTAGGAGAACTGAAGTAAAAAATAGATGTGTGTTTAAGCCTATGGGTTAACTCTACATCCTCCCACCTTCATAATGCTACCTACTTCTGATCAGGGCCCACTAGTCAATGTGGTGAGAGACAAAAGATAGTTGTTGTATCTACGTCAGCAGTCCCACTGAATTGTCCCTCTGATACAGTTTTTCCCTAAGTACCATTTTCTAGAAGATAATGAGCTAAAATGAATATATCTCCTACTACTAGTTCTTTATTAATTATTTCAGCTAACAGAAAGGATTATGTCATTGAAAGCATAAAATGCACCTAAAAAAATATTCTTCAGTAAAGTCCAACAGAATCAAGGTGTGACATCCCCAAGAACGGCCAAGTCACGAAAGAGCTAGGCATGCTGGAAGCCAAGTTAAATAACTCATAACTCTGCATGGCTGGGTCCTGCTAGCACCCTCAAGCATGGGCCTATGAAATGCCTCAACAGGCCAGAGGGCCCCTTTTGAATCTTACTTGACTTTACCCCTGCAAAGGTAACTCTTTCGTGATTTGACTTTCCCCAAGCACCTCGCACCTTCCCACAAGTGACCTTTGCACTTGGTGCTTGGCTTTTCTGTGGTGGGTTAAGGGTCTGCACAGATTCACAGCATTGGGTTCCCAGGGTGGAGGTGCTGTGGCCATACATGGTATTGCTCTTCAGATATGCAGGAGAGAGGGAAGTTCTGCTCAGGCCAGAAAATTAATGTCCTCCATGTCTCCATGACTCTGCTTCTTGTGGCATCGCATTAACCTGGTTGGTCTCCACTCTAGACTGTGATCTCCTAATTGTATGAACTAGCTCATATATATATATCGCCAACACTTAGTGTTGTGGATGAGCAAGTTCGAACAATAGAGATGCGCCACACTCTGTGCCAAATTTGAGCCCATTTATTATAACCAGCGGCTGGGGGGGTCTAGTGCCCAGAATTTTCCTCAACAATGAGAAGCAGTTTGATTTCTCCTTTTAAATCATGCTTTCAACTGGGGAGGGCTCAGGGGAGAGCGATCGGAATCTTACAGAAGCAGAACCATACCAGGTTAGTGGGGGGTACAAGGAAGTTTCACACACACTAGGTGAGCTACAAAACATCCTGCAGCTGCAGCAAGTTACTGCCAAGCAGGATGTGGGGGTTTTGGGTGTTTTGTTCAAGTGCAGACACTTTGTTCAAGCACAGGTACAAAATGGCACTGAGGCACAAGATGGAGTCGGGTTGGCTATCACATTAGCCCTATGACTTATGCTAAATAGACTTTCAGTTCATGTTGATGAACCATTATTTTTCCCCCCATTAACTTTATTGGTAGATTTTAGGTGTAAAATACAGTTACATTCATCATTGGGATCTTGTACAATTACATGAGTCTCTTGGTTCTTTTTTTTTTTCCCCTGCCCTGGCCCTCCCTTCACCCCCTCCACCCTTTTCTATTTGCAAAGACCTTGTTTCCATTTTTTTCCCCTTCTCATATTTTTTCCTTTCCCTTTTTTCCCTTCCCCTACCCCTCCCAATTCCCCTGCTCTTTCAGACCTTTTCTTCCTGTACACAATATCAGTTATACATTTTTAAAATTATAATATTAAGATCTAGGAGACATTACCACAGATTTTACAGAATTTAAAAGGATATAGAAAGCATATTTCAAAAATCTTTTTTGAAATAAATTTGACAACTTCTAAGAAGTAACTTGGAAGACAAATTAATGAAACTAACTCTGGAGGAAATATAAAATTTGAATAGCAGCTATTAAAGAAAGTATATTCCTAGCTTGAAAACCTACCTATATGACAATAGCAGGCTCATAAACATTTTAACTGATAAATTACATCAAACATTTAAAGTTGAAAAAAGAAGGAACACTTCTCCCCTCATTTTAGGAGCTCAACATTGTGCTAATCCTAAAGCTGGATAAAGATAATAGAAGAAAAAAGTATGAACATAGATAGAAATTTGTTTAACAAAACAAACTATTGGAAGTCAGATCTGGCAGTACATAGAAAGTGGTTTTATTATAGGGATGGCAGTGTTGGTTCAGCATTGGAAGATCCACCCCCAAAAGTCATCATTTTAACAGAGGAAAGGAAAAAGCCATATGATCCTGTCACTAGTTGGAGAAAGAATATTGGACTAAATTCTACAGCTGTTCATGGTAAAAGCTATCAGGAGACTAGAAGTAGAACAGAAACTTCTCAAAAGATCAAAGACATGTACTCCATACTTCCAACAAAAACTCCTTCTATGAATGGAGACGATACAATGCTTTCTCCCTAAAGTGGGGAATAAGGGCAGATATGCCTACTCTTCATCTGTCCATTAGACTCTGAAACATAGGTCTAAACCAAAATAGTCTGGCAATAAAATGACACAACTAGGATAGGATTGGCACGGCAGAAGCAAAATCTTTATATGTAGATGAAATGATCATCTACAGAGAAAATACTAAGAAATCTCTAGGAGCCCCTAGAACTTGTACTTGAATTTAGCAGGATTAGAAAACACAAGGTATGAACCATTATTGAAGGTGTAGTTGGATGGCTTGTGATGAAAATAATTTCTAGGTCTGTGAATTCATTATATCCCAGAAATTCTTTCAGTTATCTTTCTTTGTCATGAAATATTGTGTGGCTTGTGTTGACATTCAAATCGAAGGACATACATCCAATTACTGCAGAAAAACTAGTTTAACTCTAAGAGGATAACTTTGTTTATCATTTATTGTTAGTGGGGGCACTGGTTTCCCCCATATTTTCACCGTATAAGAAGTAATGAATTTAGCAGACACAAGATCATTAATTACTTGATCTGTATCTCCGTATCTACTGGAACATCTTCTTCAAAGCCTCCAGAAAGGCTATACTGGGCTTAATGAACATTATAAAACCAGCTTCTTGGTATAACACATGGACCACTCACCCTCTGTCTTAACTTTCCACCCACTCCACAGAGCCTCAAACACACTCCTGTATTAGATACATACTGAGAGCCCCAGCCATCATCTTTGTTAATCTCAACACCTTTACTATGCTTGAGGATACTTGAGAATAGCTCTCTTCCGCTACTTAATATAGGATGTCTGTGAGTACGTCTTAATGAGTCTTGAATCCTTGTATTTTGACCACAAAACAGAGTTTTTCCAATTCTGGATTTCCTGGTCTTTCCCCTGATTATTTTTCTAGTGTTTGAATCTCTAATTCTGAACAGTGAAGGAAGCCCTTCCCTGGCCATGTTTCAGAAGAATGAACCCTTGTTAGGGTGGAGACTGGAGAGATTTAATGATAAGATGTATGAAACCACGTTGCAAAGAGACAAAACCAATATTTAGGGTAAGGTTTTATTGATGAAGCATGAAACCCTCCTCGGACCAACAGACTATGGAAATGGAATATGTGGTATTTTACCTACATGTCTCTGGGAACCATGCTGGATCAAAGTATAGCTCAGGGTAAAATGAGCTAATGAGAAGATCTGAGACGTCGCTTTGTTGAAAAGCGTGCCTGACTGTGAGCTTCCTTTCTTAGTAATACCATGAGCATCATCCTGAGGTCGAAGGCTGGAACATTGCCAAAAAGTTAGACAAAGCCTAATTCCAGAAATTCAGTTTAGAAGCCAAGCAGGAATAGGGCTCCCAAACAGACTGGATCTTTGGGGATTGCAAATAACATTACATGAGCAGATTTCCATGCTTCCGCCTTGGGGTAGGGAGCGTCATCTGAAGGCCTGAAAATAAACAACAGGCTGAATAGAGGGTGATCTTGCTATGCTGGAGATAACTTCCATATGCACGCCATACTTAGGCTTTTTCTGGATTAAACCAGATGAGAGGTGATTTGGTTATTCTATAAGCTTTTTATTGAAGAGAACATGACAGAAATAGCTTTCTTGCCATTTTGCCCAAGTAAATAAATCATGTATATTAATTAATACTGCAGGCTCTAAATCAGACTGCCTGATTGTGACCTTTGGCAGATTTACATTTTGTTTTCTCTCCTGCATAATGTGGATATAACAATTTCATAAAATGGTTGTTGGGAAATAAGACAACATATGTAAAGCACTTAACCCATATATACTAAAGAATTTAATAAATATTTCTTGTTTTATAGTCCTTAAAACTTGAAAAAAAGCTCACTCTGAATTTAAAACACTTCAAAAATGTTTTAGGAGAATGAGAAAAACTCCTACGGAAAGATACATCTTATAAATGAATCAAACTGCAGTGTAGTATAGTTTGGTGCTTCAGATTGTTTTATAAAGCAACTGAAAATCAGGGTCTAGGAGTTAGACTTACCTTTCTTGCTGGGTTTATAAGAAAAGTGGATTAGATTGACTGAAGCTGGGTTGGCTCAGAGGCAGGCCGCCACTCCCTAATGCCTAACAAATATATTTCCTTTTCCCCAAACACTCAACTGCACTGTATTTCCCACTTCCCTTGGAGTTACACATGGTCATTAGAGTCCACAGTTAGCATGGGGAAGGAGTCATGTACCAACTTCAGATCTGGCTTATAAATATGTCATATAGATATGACACTCTCTCTATGTGGTATGGATGGAGAAGTACTAAAGCATGTGTTGAAGATAGTGATGGAGTGATGAGATGGAATGAGCCCAATTTTCTAAATCACTGGTTGGAGAAGAACCTCCTAACCAGGAATTCTGTGCTGCTTTGTGATGAGTGAGAAACAAATATTAATATGCTTAATATGCAAAGATTTGGAGGTGTATCTGTTACACCATCTAAACACAGTGTAAGACATGCTTTACCATCTGAAGTCAATATAAGAGAGGATGTACAGAATAGCAAAATGGGGAGAATCTTTTCCATGGAGTCCAAAACCTTCCTCCAGGATAAGAACTGGCTCCAGGTTGATTTGGCAATCCTTTGGCTACCCCCTTTCTCTACTCTGGCTGCACTGAGTGAAAAATGCCAACAATGACTCAAAACACCTTTGGTTTTCTATGCCTCTGCAGGGCTTGCAATGAAGTCTAATAAAAACAGAAAGTGTGAGAAGGAAGCATCTGAAGTGGGAAATTCTGTTAGGCTGGCCCATAAAAGATGAGTGCTATGGGCAGTAAAATGAGCTAAGAAGGAAAACATGATGAATGTTTTCTCAGCTTTATGCAGGAAGGTACCCCTTTCACCATCCCACATGGCACTGCATGCCTGGCTGGAGAAAGCAAGGAGATCCGCGTAGGGCCTGACTCAGGAAGTGTGGCCACTGAGCTATTCCTGGGGCCCTGGCTGGGGTGGGGGATCCATTGTGGGGATATAACTCGACTTCTCCTTCACTTCCCAGCCCCTACTGGTCCTTTCTGAGTTGAGGTTCCCACTGAGATATGAGAGGAAATCCTAAAGTTTGACAAGTTACATGGCCAGTACACTACACATGGGAAAAGAAAATCCAGAGTCATCTTGTCAGGAGCAGCAAGCAAATGATGGATTTGACTTATTACAGTGAACATCTTCAACTACTGCCCCTCTCCCGAAGTTCATTGATCCAAATATATGTGTCTTTACAGTGCCTCCAGCTGGAGTAGACTCCTTTGTCCTCAGTTTATGCAGTTCCCACAAATTCTTCAAGGTACAGTTCGAGTTCAACCTCCACGAACTCATCACTTTTTATTTTATTCCCTATAAATCCCATTTTTGGAAAACTATAGTAGGGGAAATCCCTGAGTAGGAGCCCTGTATGTTATTTACGAGCTCTGTGATTTTGTGTACATTGTTAACTTCTATGAGTTTTAGTTTCCACACCTATAAAATAAGGATTGAAATACAAATCCTGTGGGGATTATAGGATATTGCTTTGCATAATGTGTGACATGTAATAAACACTCAATAAAAATTAGTTTTCTCCTGAAATTCTGAAGCATATATGACCTTTACCACCAACTTAATATTTTTGCTGTTCGTTCCTTCATATGCATATACCTTCATTACTTCAATTTTTTTACCTTTAAGGTAAAAATTTACACGCAGTTCTGAGAATATTATGGTATTGAAAGGTATATTTAAATTTTTTTGCTTATTGTTTTTTATTATTAATTTGATTATCAATTGGTGATCATTAGTTATAATCATTTATCAAAGCCAGATAGGAGGGATGCCTCTAAGCAAGTTATGAAGATATGACTTTATTAAGGTCATGTAGAAGATAAATTCAGATATGAAGACTGTCACAATGACCCTCGTTTCAGATGATTTGGACAAATAAGAAGCAATACTACAAAGCCATCATACGTCCAAAAATGACTGGCCTTAGCTGAAGCAAGACTAACAGAACATATTTTCCAGAAAAGACATGGCTGTTCTCAGTAAGAGTTCAAGTCAGCAAATTCTAAGATAATGTCTACACTTATACTAGTTCAAATATCACCCACTTAGATCAGTGCTCTAGAAAACCTATCTAAATAATTATTCATCTTCATTCCCTAGTCATTTTTTATCATCCAATTCATCTGTAATTTCTTCAAAGTAATTATTACAATCTGAAAGTATTCATTTATTTGCTAGTGTATTCAGTATAAGTCTCGAAGAGATCATGAGCTTCTTGAAGGCAGGAACATCTCTGATTGTTCACCGCTAAGATTTCAGTGCCTAGAGCAGCACTTGACACAGTGGCATTAAAGCAAAAAGCTTTTGTGAAAATGTACCTTTGTGACTGGTTTCCTACTGAAGTAAGTCATTATTTTAGTTCCTCTGAAATCCTGAAAGGGCTAAGGAATGAGCTAAACTTTTGCCATCAGCCAAACATTTCTGCTCTACAGAAGATGTTACTCTACAGTCCACAAGAAGTTTCTGAGTGTCGCCAGCTTGATTAAATTGCTTTTTCAATATAAATGCTGTAATTTCCCCCCAAAATTTATTTTATTGCCTCTTAAAATTGGTATTTCATTCTTAAATGCACCAATTCCTTACATCTAAAAAAAGAACAACACTAAGCATGCTTCATAGCTCAAGTTCTACCTCCTTAATGAAAAGAAACTCAACTTCCCTTCTTTCCTTAAGCAACTCCTCTGAATTTTCAGAGCTGTTCATGTCATTTGCTTGTTGTATATATTACTGCCTGAAATGTGAGCCCTTTCAAGAAAGAAATCACAGCGTATATTTGGTGTTTTTACCCTCCACTACATATAATGACTGTTTGCTAGCTACTATCTATTAATTACTTTATCATAGATTACTATGAGGGACAACAAATCTCTGATAATTTAGGTCCCTTTAATTTGGAGTGAAAAATAATTCATCCATGAAATTATTTTGCATTATCCTTGAAAAATGGATTCACCATTAAGAGTAAATATTTACTGAAATCCTGTAATAGGTTGGGAACCTTCTCGGGTATTGAGGATGCATGGATGAACAAGACAGCCTATCCCCAAGGAAGATGAGCAAGGTGGAGCATCTTAACCTCCAGAGTGATAGTTCTTCTAACAAACAGCCCTTTGTATTAGTATAATAAATTTCCACTATTTCATTAAAGAGAATTAGAAAGGGATAGTCTTAACATCTCTTTCTCCAGTTTATGTTAAACAAAATATTACTACTTCTTCAGGTATACATGGAATGGAAATATATGCTTGAGTTCAGATGTAACTGACATGGATTGTTTTAACAAATCCAAATTACAGAAGTATTTTGTATTTCGTAGTCTAAATGATTATTGAAATCATTCTTAATATTAAAATAAAATATGGAGATTTCTTTGTCACATGTAGCTTACCAGGTTATGATTATTTACCTAAAGCCTCAAAGGGCAGTAAACCAATGAACAAGGTTTGGTTTGCTTATAAAGCAGAAAGATACATCCAAATGTTTCCTAGGTAGTCATCTTTGATCTACCATCCTACCAAGGGGTAACTCAAGGTTTCCTAATACGAGTCTTTTTAAGTTTTGACAGCAGGTCATTCGGAGCCTGAAATCCATGGAAGTACTCACTTGATCATTGTCTCAGCTATTTTTGCAAATTATGATGGCTAATGGAACCATCTGATGTTCCAGTCTTTGAAGTTATACAACCAAAGCAATGATTAAGGTTTTGCTCCCCAAATCCAAATCCATTTCCAGGAAATAAATGAGCAACCCAGCCCCCCCAGATGAGTCAATGAGCAAGTAGTCTATTAAGCAGGAAATAGTCTGGGGTGGCTGGGAGTAAGAATAGGAGATCTCATGTCCTGGTTCCCAACACGTAAGTACAGGCAGATCCTTTACCTTTATAATCCTACTTACCCATTTACAAGCAGTATTTCTGCCATGTCCAACATACACAGCTACCATGAGATTCAAATTAGATAACATGTCAAAGTGCTTTTTAATAAAAGTGCATAGTCCAAGCACTTTATTATTTTATTAAAAATTGCCACTTGGTACATAACAACTCCTTCCATGCCACAGCGATGCATTCGGGAGAGAGTGTATATTTACAATTAAACATAAGAAGTAAAATCTATCCTCAGAGGCATTCTTGCTTACACGCCTTAAGATATTTTTTTTTTCTTGATTGCCCAAATGCTTCGTGGGACTGTTGGAGCTCTGGCAGGATGACATGGTACTAATTCCACAGACTCAGAGTTCAGACTACCAACTCCATCGCTCACTATCTGAGAGCCATTGTCTAGTATTTAACATTTTATAAGTTTGCTTCCAGATCTACCAAATGACTATTAAAATATCCCTATCTCATAGAAGTGTTGGCAAATGAGTCAGTTGTGAAAAAAACAAAACAAACATGGTTTAGTATCTTCTACCAGGCAGGGATGAAGATAGCTACTACACACACACAGATTTCTGATCATACGAAAGCAAATATTCCATTACAGTCAGAAGGCCTGGCTTCCGAGCTGTTCGCTTGTATCGTTCTGGATAATTCACTTAATCTGTCTGGAGCTCAATTACTAATTGTAAAGCGGGGGTGGTAATATTTTACTTCATGGTATTTGTATGAAGATCACATAGAATAGTACGTTTGAAACTGCTGTGCTTATGTAAGGCAGAACGCAGATGAGCAAGGCTGTTGCTTAGTTTTCTGCATGAACAAACACACTGGAAACAATTGCAAAGATTTTATTTAGCGGCTTTCTGTGCTTGGCACTTAGAAACAGTTCCGTGCATCAGGGCAAATTTTTATACACCTTTACTTCATACATATTTTACACACCCATTTTTGCCCCCTTTTCAATATTCAAAATATTGGATTTCCCACTAGGCATATAAATACATTTATCTACAACACTTCAAAACCAAAAATCTTAATATCTGTATTATTTTATT
Source organism: Heterocephalus glaber (assembly GCF_000247695.1). The sequence continues at coordinate 14,484,174 of NW_004624772.1, forward strand.
TGGTATTATTTGCATTTCCACACCATTTTAAAAATTTAACTTGCACCAAGCTTCACTTGTTTTCTTATCATTAAAGGACTTGAAGGGAAAAGGAAAGATGAAGGAAAAACCCAAAACTTCAAAATGCAATGAACTATTTGATATAAATGGAGATCTATGGGCAGGTAAAAATGTATAGTAGACCCATCTGCAATTTCCTGGACCATGACAGGTTTCTCCAGCACAGAGGTTACAAGAGGCAGAGTCTCGGCCCAGGGTCTGCATCTGGCACATAGAGGCCAGGCCTCTATTTCTTGGCATCACCCGGGGAGGGGGCATAGAATTCTTCTATCTTCACACTTCCCTGTCCTCCCCCTGCCATGCCGCTTGTTGTGAGACTGGCACTTCCCATGTGGTGCACCTCTTCTGGTTACACTGGATAGAGCTGTGGGATCAGAGACATTCCTTGCCCCAACCCCTTGCACAAGTGCCCTGACCGTGCACAGTGTCCCAGAAAGATTTTATCCTCAGTAACTCCTCCATTCTTTCTATAGCCTGTAGGTTTGGGGGGAAAATAAAAGCACAACACATTTCCTTGGTAAATTAAAACTCTCATTGCTCACACCTTCTCTCTCAGTCTTCCTCTCCACTCTTTTCTGCTCTCTATTCTTTCTCTTCTCTCTCCTTCAGCTTCTCTCACTCCCTCTTTTCATAGGCACCACTGGGAATACCAATGACAGCACACTGAGTGAAGTGAGTCAAAGTTTAAAAGCAATTGTTTTCAGGAAGCCAAGTCCAGTTGTAGTACTGATATCTTTCCAAGCTCATCGACAGGGAAGGGCTCCAGGATACACGGTACATTCTGGAAACAGCATAAGCTGCAGCAGGGATAAGCTGGTGGCTACTGCTGGCCCAGTTCATCTAGTGTTGTACATAGATTCTTGGTGAAAGCACCATTCTGGGCCTCCCTCCACAGAGTTCACCCAGTTCAGAGTCAGTGTGCAGAATGTCTGTATATGTATGAGTTTGTCTATGATTATGTGTATGTGCATGTAAGTATGCAGGTGTGTACAGGTAGGTCTGCACGTGTGCATTTGTAACCTTTCGTGGCTGCGTCACACTAGCATCTCTCTTAACGTCATTATAAAATGATTATTCAGTCTATTCAAAGGCCACTCTGGCATAGACAATGGTTTATAAAACTAAGGTTTGAGAAGGCAGGCCACGGAGTTGTGGAGGATTCACTGCAAGTATCCTTCAGTGGCTGAAAAGTGTCTCTTGTTGTATGTGTTTTTCTTCTCCACAAAAAGTACACAGTTCTGTTTCCTAAAGGCACTGGGCTCCCAAAGAGGAGGATCCACCTATGGAGACTCTGAGTCTTGACTGCCATAGGCTCTGTGGAGTTTGAATTGCCCTTTAGACCATGTGTACAGACATCTGGGAGGAGGAGCCTGGGACTGCCCCATACTGCCGGCCATCACAGGTGTTGGTTGCCTGCTGATTATTAGGGGAAGGGCTAATCATGTGCATGCTGTGCTCCATCCCCGTGGGCAGGTACTGCCTCTCTCCAAAGGCCCCATTGGAAGGAGAAGAGCAGAGTAAAGTGCTTTGAGAGGCGCTCAGTTTTTCTGGGCTTGCAGCTAGCCTGGGGGAGGTGGGGAAATTGTATCCATACAGGTTGTAGGGGTTGTGGAGGGAGAAAGCATTGTAGGAGCTCTGCTGCATGTGGCTGCCCCCGAACATGTGTGGTGATGAGGAGCTGGAGGCTGCATTGCCTGCCTGCATGACATACTGAAACTGGGAAGCGGGGAAGGACCCCAGCTGGCCACCGTAAGCTTCCATCTTGCTGTTGCTGGGCAATGAGGGAGGAGTTGGTATTCCTGAGATCAGGGATGGAGTCCTCTGAGACATGAAGGTTTCAGAGGGCTGAGTGGCTGAAGCAGTGCCACTCTGGAGCCTGTTGTAGCCACTGTCACTCAGCCCTGGATAGCTTTGCAAGGCAGCCATGTTGCTTCGGGCACATGGTGGATAATCAGAGAGGTTTAGATTACACAGCTGGCTTTCTCGGCAGCCCACGTTGAAAGTGTTGGGGGCCAAATGGAAAGCTGGAGGAGAACAGGATGGAGACAGAAGATGAGAAGAAGCTGAAGGAGACGGTGTCCCAGTGCTGGAGGTGGTTGGAGAAGTGCCTGTGCTGCCCCCTGAAAATGAAACAGAAATACTATTAAGCGTTGTAAGATGCATTGTTGAGGCCAAATGTAAGCCATACAGAAGATGCTTTCCAATGTCAAGACAGGCTGATTTTTACAGAACCACTGCTTCTTTTTAACTCAAAACCCTATGCTAAATGATTTGACCTATGCATGTGTACTTACACACATCACCAAAGAGAGGACAAAGGTGACAGAAAAAACACTAAACTGTTTTTTTCTGGAAAAATCTTCCTGACTTATTTTTTTAAATTATAACAAGCTGTTCAATAATCATTTTTCAGGCTTACTTTGGCAGCACATACACAATAATCATTTTTCCTCATCTCACCATCCAATTCGCTTTTTAATAAGACCTCTAGTGATCAGTTTTCAAACCTGCCAGCTCAATTTTTCCCATTCTCAATGGACATGCATGACATATGTATCTCTTTTTTTTCCCAGTACTGGGAATCCAACTCAGGACCTTGCACTTGCCAGGCAGGTGCAGCGCCACTGAGCTACATCTCTGGCCCTTACATATGTATCTTAAACAGTGATTCTTTCTTACTTTTCCATCTTTAGTCTTTTAGCCTAAAATGTAGGACACTAAAGTAGGAATCTTATCTCAAGGGAAACAAGGTGCTGGGGCAGGGTGCCAAGTCAGGACTGAGGCATATGAAAATAAAGCAGAGGGGCCCAAGCACTGACATCTGGGGAAAGATAGTAAAGTTCTATCATATGAAGCACATATTATAAGCCCAATTATGATAGCTAGGTTGGAATAAAGCAAGGCTGGTCAGAGAAGAAATTCTGATCTAGAGACTTTGCTGATCTTCCTTCACAGGCATCTGCTCAGTTCAGAGACTAAAAGCTCTGATTGGAGTCCTGGATTCCGCACATCTATGAGGACAAAAACTGTCCATAAACTGACCTGAAAGTCACGAGTGCAGGATTCTACTCACAGCTCTGCCACACCAACCACCCATACGACCCTGGACACTTCACTTGCCCTCTCTAGGTTTCAGTTTCTTCATCTAGAGATGAGAAATTGAGTTAGATCAGTGGTTCTCAAGTGAAGACTACCTGACATTGAAAACTTCTGATATTCCAGGATCCCCTCTCCAACCAGCTAAAGAGAATTTCTGAGCACGGGACTTCCACATCAAAAAAGCTCCTCGAGCAAGGTTGGTGTTCCGCCATGATTGAGAGCTAGTGATGCAACCTGATTTTCTCACTGCATCGTACCCACAGTTGCAATTCTGAAACCTGAGTGTACATGAGAATCAGGTAGTGGGCTGGTTGAAAAGCAGATGCTGACTCCATTCCCAGAGTGACTAAATCTGTAGTTTTTCTCAGGGCCGGAGACTAAACAGCAGGACAGCATCCACTTCCCAGCAGAAGTCAAAGACTGGTGAGTGATAGGGCTGCTGAGTCCTTCACTGAATTCCAGAATGAGAGGCTGCTTTGCCTTACATACGGAATCTCCCTCGAGGATTCAAATTTCCTCCCTCGCAGCATTATGGTATTTTCCATAACAGGTGAGAGCTGTGACATCCCAGGGGCATGGTAACCATGAGCTCACTCACAATACTTGTTGAGACTCTAAGAATCTAACCACTTCTATAAGAAGGCAAAGGACATTTTAAATGGAAAGGAACAGGAGCAAGGTTTTCATGAATGAGGAAAACGTGCAAAAAATCAGGATTTAAAGACATTGGGATACAAAAGACACAATCCTACTGTTTTAGGAAAAGTGGAATGGGTCCCAGATATGTGGACTAAGAGCCAGATGCCTCTAAGAGGAACTCAAAGTTAATTTTTAACAGGTTGAATAAAAGCCTCATCCTATACTCATAGGTACAGGTAGCAGTATTGGCTCTAGAAGTACAAATTTGGCTCTTGTCAATAGTTTTTTTTCACAGTTACATTTTTATAAAGTTTGACTAGTATCTATCACCTCTGCCTTGGTTAAATGAATGTTCATGATGCAACTGAATCTACAGTCAATACAATCAATTGCTAATTTTAGTCATCTCAGGAAATTCTCTTTCTTCGCGTCTAGCTCACAATTTAAGCTCTTGTAGGGGAGGTAAGATTGTTTTCACCCCACATTCAGAGATAAGGCCAGTACTGTAAATACTACCAGCAGCTAGCCATGGTGGGGAAGAGCCCAGGCCGGAGTCCAAGTCCATGGGTCTCTGCCCAGCTCCTGCCCACAGCAGTGCGGACTACTTCTCAATTCTCTTCAGTTGTGAAATGAAGACTTTAAACTAAAAGGGCTTCCATTTCTGACCTTTTCAGCCTTGTAGCTATGTCTGAGGATTAAAGCAGTGTAAAAAGCAAATGGTCACTTGTCGGGAGCAATGCTACATAATTTTAGGGTAAAATCATTTGGTTAGCTTAGTTCTCCTGCCTACAGCCCAGCTATGGAATTCCAAGCCATAATTGCATTTTGGCCTCCGGTCTCAACTGAGACCTCAGTGATCCGGTGATGCTGTCTGTGATTCTCCAGGACAAGAAACATCCTGGGAGCTGAAAACATCCTGGGAGGAACAAACATCTACTCAGTTCCTCCTTGTTCTTGGATTGTTACATCTTGTTTACCTGGATGTACTGAACTCTCTGCAAGTCATTTGTTACACTTTGTTTCTCCCCATGTACTGAATAAAAGGTGCTGTAAACTGGGGGCTTTCGTCTTTGCCACCCAGAGCAGCACTGATCAGCTCAGCTTTTTCTCAGTCTCATTTTTCTACCTTTCCTGTAATTCGCCTTGGGCTGCCGTGGCTCGCAGGAGACTAGGACTTACTGCAGAGGTTCTAGTAATGTCCCCTTTCCCTGTTCCCTACAGTCACTCCAAGTACTTTTCAGGGAATCATTTTACTACAATGAAGGCGCCCTGGAAGGGGAAGATTCTAGAAAGAGAAAGGAGACCATCTCATGCTACCTGTTTTTAAACAGCCAAATGGCCTAGCCCCACTGTGTTTTACATAAAGCTCAGGGAATTCATTTTCTTCTCTTTGAAGCATCATACACATTTTCTCCTTTTCCACTCTAACTGCCATGAAGTTCACTGAAATAAGTGCTATAGCGCAAATGGAGAAACTTGACTCCTGTTGTAAAGAAATTTGTGTTTTACAAGATATGGGTCTGATCTCTTCTCTTTGAAAGCCTGTTCTGCTCTCCCTGACCTGGTGTTTACGTGGCCCCTGAGGAGACCACCTGTTCAGCATGCTGCACTATCCTGTTATAGGTATGATCCTTCACGCACCAGCCCTAGCCCTACCACAGGAAGTGTGAGATGGAGCAGATGACTTTCTGCAATTCTAAATGATTTTCTCAGATGGCCCAGAATGGAACGAATGGTACTGATTTAAGGCCTCAGTTGGTTTCACTATAAAAAAAAAAAAAAAAAGAAAAAAAGAGGGGAACTATTAACAAGCTACAGGGATTTCTGCTGTGCAGATGAGAGGCACATGTTAAAATGTTTGTAGTCAGCTTGCTTTGGCTTTTAAATGACATTCACTGGAAATGAGACTCAGTGGCCTGCTGAACTTCATGGGGTGGAAGCCTCCATATGAACTAGTGTTTGAAGGGGAACCGAACCTAACCAAGAGAAGGTCACATTCCTTCCATTCACTTTGAAGAAATGCTCTTATGCACTTGCCATACTAGTACAGATATTAGCTATTTTTCAAAGCCCACATAGAGAGAGAAGACTATGGTATTCATTTTGCAGAGAAGCAAACTGAGGTACTAAGAAGTCTTTATTCTCTTATGATCTAATAGCTTGTCAACTGTTAAACAAGATTGGGAGTGCCAGGCAAGTGCTAAATAAGCTTAGGGAAGCAGCCCACCCTCTCTGAGCATTTCAACAGTTTGCTGAGTAGAGACCACTGGTAGAGACTGAGTAGAAAAAGGCTAGGCCAGAGTGGGGGCCAGGCTGCTCTGACACAGAAGGGCCAGAGCTGCCTCAAAGGGAAGCTCGCCTCCCTTTTCCATGTAACCTTCTCTTCCCTTCACCTCCATCTTCTGTGCATCTACCAGATCCTGAATATCCTAAGAGTCTTGATAAAAGATTATTTAATGGTCAGTCATGGACTGTAGAAGCAGACAAACCTAGTTTCCATCCCAGCTATCTTATCTTGCTGACTATGGGACCTTAGCAAGTCAGCCTCCCCACGTTCAGGTTCCATAACCATACAAATGGAATTACAAATGCCTATCTTCTAGGAGTGTTTTAAGAAATAAATGAGAAAATATATATTACGAAGTACTCGTAACAGTACTCAGCCTATGGGCTTTAAATATTCCCTCTCCTGAGTGGCGAAAAGAAAGGAGAAAGGAATCTCAGCTGCCAGTGGGGTGGCTCTAAAGGCTTGGCCTCTATCCAATGGAGCTCAGTATCTTGGCCTCTGCACCCACTGATGAGCATGTCCTCACAAGGGCTGGACGCCCTGTTATTATACATGAGTTAAAAGAGCCTCCATGCTGTGAATGCTGGAACACTGGGTCAAATGATGGCTGTGAACCCACCTGGCCATATTCCCAAAGGCTATGGGCTCTTCTCTGAATCATCTGTCCCATCTCAGCCCAGAATTAAAATGGCCTATACCACAGTTCTGTCTCTTCTCAGCTCAAACAAAGAAAAATGGACAAAAAAATCCCACAAATTTAACAGACTTTTTGGTGTCTTTCCCACCGTCTTCCTAGGTCTTTCATTTCTAAGAGGTGATCAAAGTATAATGCTTAATATTCTCAAGTGTTTCTGGATGAATTTCCACTGCCTCAGCTCCTTGAATCCTATTTGACGCATAGACCAAAATGAATAGTCACATATTAAAATTCATAACCAACATTAACTTGCTCCTATAGTCAAAGCTAATCGTCCAAACAACCTAAAAAAAATACATTTAGCAGTGATCCCATATAAGGACAATAACCTAGAATATACTTGTGTACCATGAAGACAAGTTAAATGTGACCGTGAAAATCCTGAATACCAAACCTGCTGACTTTTGCATCTTTAAATTGATCACTTCCAGATTGTAATATGGAACCTTTCACATGCAGTTTCCTTTTGGATTTATTTTGTTGTGATTTTTCCCCAAAAAACATTGAAAAGCAGTAAGATAAAACCCCATCTGGACTAGTAAAGAATAAATTTCCATGTAATTATTTGGTTCCTCAAGCCAGACTCTTCTCTTATATAACTCAATGACGTGTTGCTGAGATGTGTGATTTGCTATGTATCCTGAAGCTTACAAATGGATAAGAGGTAAAATATCAGCTGATCCCAGGGAATAAACCCACAGACTGTCAGAGATCATAAACTTTAATGAGCACAGTACTGTCCATCTCAACTAAAGGTACCCTTCTTGTAACGCAAATGTGAACATTATAACACTAATGGGAACTGTGTGCTTTCAATCTTAAAAAGACTCTTAATACATTCCTTTCCAAAAAATTTAAAGATGTGCATAGATCCAAACTCCTTCCCTTTAAAATAGCTTTTAGGGCTGGGGATTTAGCTCAGTGGTTTCCCCGCCTGCTGCACAAGCACAAGGACCTGAGTTTGATCCCCGGTACCAAAAATAAATAAATAC
>NW_004624772.1:14492167-14539824 GCF_000247695.1 Heterocephalus glaber
ATAAAATACAATAGCTTTTAATATATTACCCAATTCTCATTTTTCACATTGGTCCTCTGCATCTAAGTGTCTCTGTTTCTTAGATGGTTCTATTTTTCACCTACCATGTCCTTTAGGTGGGTAGCACCATTTCTTCATTTTTCATTACTTATTTTTTCTCCACTACTTGTTTTACTGTCTTCCTTACTGCAGTGTACATCTGTTGTTATCACATAAACTAACCTATCTCTCCTGAAAATAGTACCAAGATTTCCCCCTAATAAAGACCCTTTCCTATTCTGACTTCTTCATTCTTACCTCCAAGGAAGGTACATAACCCTGGGTTGGACAATCAAATCCCCATCTTTCCTCCCACCACTGTAACTGGTTTGGGGGTGACCCAATTAGAGCTAATGAGATTCAAGGAGGTCTTGCTGGAATCTTAGAAGACAGGGATATGTCCTTTCCCATCAGGGCACAACCTAAAAAGATGTAGGGCCAAAGATGCTTGCAACTATAACACAGGAGCCTGAGAATGAAGTCAACTTGGAAAAGATCAAATAGTTGAGAAATAGGCTAGCCTTAATCTGGGTGAAGTTTATTGGGCTCCTAGATTTGAATTTGTTTAAAATAAGCTTGAATCCTTTCTGTTTCAAGCCAGAGTTTCTTTTTTGTTTTGCCATTTGGGTTTTATTCTACTCACAACTCTAAGAATTCTAATTGATACATCTCCCTAATTCCACAGGCTATTTTATTGTGAATCTGAAGGGTTGGGAATATTAGGATAAAGCTGGAGGAGAGAGGAATGAAAATGAGAGTGGTAGGAATGATCTACTGACCACTTGTTTAGACGGAAGCTATGGATTCTGACTTCATAAAATATGATAAATTCTCCACAAGTAGTACCAAGAGATTTCAGCTATTTGGATTCTTGATGGAAATTAAGTTCTTAAAGAAGATGTGATAAGATACCTATTCTATTTTCAAAAACATATAACTTCTTAAATTGTTATGGGAATAGGAGGAGCTGCTACTCTGACCTCATTCTGATCAATAAGAACAAGCTAAATAATGATGTAAAAATGCTGGCAACTTTTTAAAAAACAACTTTCATACAGACATTCATAACAAAATGAAATGTAGATAATAGAATAACAACTGTCTGATTTCTTTAAAGATTTCTAAAAGTTTAGGGGAAAGATATGCACAAATAAATGACCAGAAAAACCTAAACAGGAAGGAATGTGATTCTGAAATTCAAGTATGAACCAATAAAGGATAAGATAAAAAGAGGAGTACCTAAGAACAACAAAGTGGCTATTCGGTACGGCTTTATGAAATAGTTATGCAAGACATAAAAAAGAATATATAAATAAGAGCAGAAATAAACATAAAAAATAATGTGAGAGAAGCATTAGAAAGCCTAAAATTAAGTGAAGTCTATAGATTTCCTTAGCAGCAATACCCATGTTCTTTTTCGCCTACAGGGTTCATTTTCTTCAGACTAGTTATATCATTTTAATTGCCCTATCCTTTTTTTACCATCTTGAACTTTTAAATTCAAGTTTATTTGCAGCTAACAAATTATGGGATGCTATATTTTAATACAGGTATACATTGTCTAATATTTTTAATCAAATCTTTGTAATATTTAAATCAGAATAAATATATTTACTCCAACACTTATAATTTCTTTATGGTGAAAACATTCAAAATCCTTTCCTTTTTTATTTTCTTAGAACAGGGTCTTGCTATGGAATTCAGGCTGGCTTGAACTCACTAAGCTGCTCAGACTGGCCTCAAACTCATACCAATCCTCCGGCCTCAGATTCATGAGTCCTGGGAGTACAGGCATACACCGATGTACCTGGATCTCAAAATCCTTTCTTTTAGCTTTTTAAAATACACAGGACATATTTTTTCCTTAACAGAAACAAAGTCTTTGTAAATAGGGAGGGATGGAGGGGTTGAAGAGAGGGCAGGGGAAGGGGGAAAAAATAAGAACCAAGATATATCATATAAAAGTACAAATTCCCAATGATGAATTTCATCATATTGTATACCTAAAATGTACCAATAAACTTAATGAATTAAAAAAATACAGAGAACAGTATCATTATCTATGGTCACACCACTGTGCAACAGGACACCTAGACCCATTGGCCAAACTTTCACCATCCTCCCTCCCCCTAATTATCTATTAATGTCATTAAGTCTGTCCAGAAAAATTTAACGTTACGTATGACAGCATGAGAAACACTAATACAAGCTGACTAGATGGATGAAAAATAACTCTTAAAATTTCAAGGTCATTTTACTTACTTTCCATAGCATATGCACTTATATATTATATAGACACCTGAAACCATAAATAATTGTTCCCATCTTGTATGTAATTTTATAATTTCTACTTAAGATTTTTGGGATGCTTTTTTCATTTGTTTTACCAAGGTACTTTTCTTCCTGATATCAGGCCTTCTGGGGGTTTTCATTGTTGCTGTGGTGGTGGTGGTGGGTTTTTTTCCTAAACTCTTTTCTCTTCAAGTTTAGGCTGAAATTGGTGAGTTCTTGACAAACATAGTGATACTAATCCCTTGATACAGCACCTAGCAGAGTTCATTTATTCATTCAGTCACTAAATATGAACAAGATAACATGTCTGGAACCAAGTATTTAATCACAAGGGGAAAATATAAGAATATAGAAATGAAAGATAATCATGAAAGAATGATATTTAGCCTACTACAGATAGCAAAGAAAAGTTCCCTGACAAAGTGCTATTTAAGTTGATATCTTAGAGGTAAACAGTAATAACTATAAGTCAAAGTGGGAAGGAGCCTTCCAGACAAAGAGAACAACATGTGGCAGGAAAGAGCACAGCCTGATAGAAAACTACAAAAGTAAGACCAGAGAAGCTGGAACAGCAGAGGAAAGAGGGAAAGTGATATAAGCTATAGCTAGAGTGATAATAAAGGTAACAATTAGGAATAATCTTAGAGCACATTCACTGCATATTTAGTAAGTCCTAGGCACTTTTGTAAGTGCTTCATTGTCTTATTTAAGGTATTAACTTATCTAATTCTCACTGCCACCATCTCTAATTTAGAGACAAGCAACTCAAGCCAGAACGTGAAAGATCAAATAGACTATGCTTAAAAAAATGTTTTGCATAAGTGAAAGTACATCATGGCCATGGAAGAAGTTTAAGGAAGTTGAAGTAAAAGGTTAACATGAACAGATGTGTGTTTTGAAAAAGTTATTCTGACTACTGTGTGCAGAGGGATGTGGAGGGAAAAATAGAGGCTATGAGTCATCTAGGTGAGAGATGATGAAAGCTCAGAGTAAAGACACAGCCAGGGAGGTTAGAAAGGGAGCAGATTCAAGGACATGGTGATGGTGGAATGGGACTAGGAGAGATTCAAGACAATGAGTGAATGGGGAGTCCTTCACTGAGAAGAAGCTGACTATAGTCTCTATTTCAGACACACTGAGCATACCGGACTTGGGCAGAAATACAGTTACCAATTAAATACAATATCAATTACCAATCGAATGTCCCTCATCTAAAACTTTATGCCAGAAGCATTTTGAGATTCTGGGCTTTTAAAAATACATATTGTAGAATATTTGCATATACATGGTGATATATGTAAGGGACAGGATATAAACCTAAACCTGAAATTCATTTTTTTTGCTTCATGTACACATCATACACATATTCTAATGGTAATTTTATACATTGTTTTTAATAATTTTGTGCATGAAGCAAAGTTTCATGGTGTGGAATTTCCCAATTATAGTATCCCATTGGCACTCAAAAACTTTAGATCTTGGAGCAGCTCTGATTTTGGATTTTAGTATTAGGAATGCTCAAATTATACAGTTTTTTTAGTGGACTGAATTGAAATGCTCTCCATACTCCATCAGGAGCTCCTTGTTCTTATAGTATAAGTCATGTTGTGTAGCTGAAATCATGTTTTTCTATATCAAAAGGGACATTCTATAAAAATATTCTATGTGACTACTCAGTTGCAAGCTTGACAAATGGGCACTATTCTTCATCTCAGTGATTCATGAGTTCTGCGTAAAGTGGTTATTTTTGAGTGATTACAATGACTAGAGAGTTCAAAAACTGCTATCTACTGAATTGTTCTTTCTCAGTATTTTACTAGTATAACTTTACTAGTATAGTATAACTACTATAACTAGTATAACTTGCCCAGCATCTGATCCTCTTCACTGACCCACTTCTAATTAACACAAGTCAAACTGATGAAAATCCAGACAGAGATCCTATCATTCTGACACATTAATCACCAAACACACTCTAAAACACTCAGTGGTTTTAAGATCCGTAGTGATTTCTACTGGCACTTGAACAAAAGAGAAAGCTTCACATCTCCTCGTTCCCACAGAGGGGGACAAATCACCAGTGCTGAGGTCCCCAGAATCATCCCTTTCAGGACAACAGTTGTCAAATCACTTGGGGCCACTGCTCACAGAAGCTCTCTTAATTTGAGCCACACAAGTAGCTCTGTCTTACATATGAGGAAACTGAGGCATGCATTTTATTTAAGAATATCCATCAGAACAACAACACAATAGCACTGAGCCTGCCTATAATGCACTTGGGCTCTTGCTTCGTTATCTCTGCGTGTCTAGGTTGCCTCAGTCACCTTCCCTAAGCGTAACTTACTCGGTTAGGTCATTTCTTCCCTGTTACTAGCAGTATTCAAAAAGAAACCATTCCTGAAAGGGAGGTTCTATCTCCAGACTCTCCCAACACATAAATATCTCCGCTGATTCCAAATAAAGGCCATACAATTGATTTCATTTTTAAAAATGGAATATAAACCTATCAAGAGTTAATGTTCAAGATGTTGAATGACAAACCGTGAATAAGAAAAATAAACTAAATTCTTTGTGGGAAAGGAATTTAAAGCTTTAGTGAGTAAGAATGAAGAAAGATAATGTGATCTGGTAGAAAGAAAACTGCCCTGCTAAATGGGGAATCTCAACTCTGCTCTGCTACCACTTAACTATGGGTGTGTTACTAGATGACTGTATGCCTCAGTTTCTCTTTCCTGTCAAAGATAGAAGATTTTGAATCCCACACATTCTTCTCCATAAAAGAAAACAACTATTTAGGATACATCATTCAATGCTTTAAATTTGTTTTTATTTTTTGGGCTGGGGATTTAGCTCAGTGGTTCTGCCCCCTGCCTCACAAGTGCAAAGGCCCGAGTTTGATCCCTGGTACCAAAAAAAAAATTTTATTTTTTGTGTTTTTAAATTTTTTTCTTAGTTATACAGATTAATGGGCTTCATTTTGGCAGGTTTATACAAGCACATAACATATTTTGATCATTTATATCCCCTCATTACCTCATTTCCCAGACTTTCCCCCTAATTTCACATTGCAGGGGCAGGGGTCAGGTTCAATATGAATAATATATTTTCTCAATCCTTTTTTTGTAAACAGAATTATTTGAGTTTTGCACAACTATGGCTGACTCAACTCAGTATTTTCCTTGAAATTTTATGAAGGAAATTTTACAAAGGAGCTGTAATGAAAAAGAAATGAAAATGACAACAAGAGCAAGAAAAACAAAGCATCCTTACCCTCATCTATGTAGAAAGGTTGGTCTGACCTCTACCAATAACAGCAAAAAACTGTCCTAGAGCTATAATTAGACAAGTTCTTGAAGCAGTGAGGCTGTACTGACTCCTCAATGAGTCCATCATTATTGCGTTCTTAAATTTGGTGTCAACATTCCCCTCACTAACAAACCAACTACTCTAAAACCAGTGTCCCCCTCAATATTCCACTAGCAACTTAACTTCATTTTCCATTCCAAGTTACAGAGAGGTTTAGCAAAAATAGCTGACTCTTCTTCATTTGTGAGTAATACTGTGCACATTTACTGAAACCTAGTTCTTAAGGGAAGGGGAAATGAGTAGACACTTTTAAGCCCTTTGTTAACATCAGGAAACCAAGTCTTTTTGTTTATTTTAGAGACAAAGTCTTGCTATGTCCCTAAGTTGCCAAAGCTGAGCTCAAACTCACAATCCTCCTGTTTCAGCCTCACAGAGTGCTGGGATTACAGGCCTGTGCCACCACACCTAGCTAGATACATATCTTCCTACTGGATCAAGTTCAATGTATAGTTTAATTATATACATACTCTAATTAATCTATTTAACAGAAAATGTCATTAACTATTTAATAGAAATTTTAATCCAGTAAATTAGCTTTTTGCTAGCCTCATCTCACTACTACATGAATCCAAAGATTCAAGTTTGTTTCCTTCAGTATAAAAGGGGGTCACTGAAATAGTCATGACATTATGCCTTGAAATTTCAGTTTCTCCTAAACCAAATACTTTCAAAATATCAATAAACCTTCACGATGATAGATTTTCAGGAGCGTCATAAACCTTGATGCACCAATACCCAAGTAATCTATGCAGGTTCCCTGTGCCTGTGCTGCCCAGGGGTCTCACACGCTGTTGCAATGTAAGCTGCCTCCCTCAATGATCGCTCCATATCTACATCCACTTACACACCAGCTATCTGTGCTCCAGAAAGGAGGCTGGCAGGGGTCCTGCCTACCTAAGCCACAGGACCACCAAGGAATTTCATTTGTGCTCATTAGCTGCTTCTCCAGCCAGGTGCTGTGGGACATCTTGGAGTCACAGCAGTCAACACAGTCATTACCTACCATGCCTGCTCACAAGAACTGGCAATATCTCTACTACCTTCTTTACCTTCTCCATGTTACAAAAGAGCTCAGTCTGTACATTTTGATGAGTGTCACAGTGGGGCAGAAGGAGGCTGGAGGAACTGGGAAGAAGATTCCTAAACTATCTGATTCTTTGGAAAGCTTTCACTCAGGTAACCAGGTGGATGGACCTAGTAACAGGATGGTACTGAGAAAAGGAACAGAGACCAGCCCACAAACCCTCTGTATATATAGCCAAGGTTTCCCAACCTGAGCTATGAGAAGGGCGATTAGAAACCAGATGAAAATCACAGAGCAGTGGGACAATGTTATTTAGCACACTGACTTGAAAGGGGTATTAATCCAGACAACCAAAACAAGAGAGAACACAGTAACAGGGTTCAAATGGGCTTGTAGCAGCACCCCCCTTTATGGTGAGACCTGATGTAATTTATTCCCATTGTCCACAGCTAAGTTTCTTCTCATCTATAAAACTAGAATAAGAAAACTGATGAGGCTGCCATGAAGAATAAAGTTATTATGACAATCTCTTCTAATACTAGGATCCATGTGAATGCTTAATAACGGCCACGATAATTTCATCATCCTCAAAAGCATAAATATATAACTATGTTTTCAGGAAGAAATAATTTGGAATGCCAGATGAGATGCTGTCTCTAGAACCAGCTTGTTTGCACGGGTGGTGATACTTTGGTTATTTAGGGAGCTACTGAGTTCTCTTTGTTCCAGGAGAATTGGTGTAGCCCATATCTTGACATGGAGCCAGGCGTGCTGTACTCAGTTCAGCCTCCCCGACGTTCCCCATGCCTAACACTAAGAAGAGGCCTTGCCCCAGGGCTTTACCTTGCTGCTTTTGCATAGTAGTAAAATCCTCAAAGGTGAGTGTACGCACAGGAGGTCTCCAAAATGCGTAAGTCTCCATGATAGCTTCAAGTCCAGTTCTGGGGAAAGAAAAGCCAGAAAATCAAGTTGTAAACATCCCCAAGAAATGAGCTGGCTTTTTAATGATCCAGAGGTGGTTAGTGTGACAAGTGGCATAGGAGAGGCACCAAGAGAGAACACCACTAGGGTAAGGTAGTCTGGAAAACACAAGGTACAATGACGCTACCTTGTAGGAAGAACGAATGCAACTCATTCAAATTATTTGCCAGCAAATCTATAACTGTGATTAAAAACTCATCTGATCTTTTGTCAAAAGAGGTTTGATATACATGAATACAGCATATAAAGTGCTCAAGATCAAGGGCACTGATATCGTGAGTACGGGGGCAAGAGTATAGCGCTGACTGCTTTGATAGCACAGGGCAATGCCCTGTCATTACCACATCACCATGGATGCAGCTCATCCCAGAGTCAACTCTACACCAATGAAACTGCCAAACTGAAGTTTCTTCAAGGTTTTCTTAAGTCAACAGAGATGCTCGGGTGGCAGAAGTAAAAGTAAATAATCAAATAACACTAAAGCTTCTATTGCAACAAGAAACACCTACTTGAAGGCAAAGAAGAGGCTTGGACTCAGAAGGTACACCTCAGGCAAAAAGATCAGTACATTCTGCAAATATTTACCTGTATTTTAATAGCACAATAATCTGAATGGTTTTAAAAGTACAAACTGTCAGACTTCAGAAACTGTCCAGTGTTTCACAAATACATTCCTTTATGGTTTCCAGTTCGTTGGTATTGGGCATCCCCTAAATTGGACTATGTGCTCACTGTCTGCTTTACTATCCCTATGGTTGTCTTTTTCATCTTTGTTAGGAGCTCAAATACATCATTTTCAGATAATTATCCAGGTTAACTCTGATATAATCTTGCCAATACTCCATATCTTCAAAACAGAGTATTGGTGGGGGCTTGTTTAAAGCTTGAACACAGCTTCTAGTTTTTTACTTTTCTTTAAAAACTAATTGTTTCATTTCTATCTAGGTAGGGGGAAAGGAAGTGTAGAGACTCTAGGGAAGGTAGAAGAAGGCAAATGGAGAAGAGCAGATAGCATACATTCCCTTCAATGCAGTCATTGGAAGGTGGCATGGTGTCCCTTCCAGGAACAGACAGTCTTTGTCCTTTAATATGAAATGTATGCTGCCTGCCCTTCTCCCTAGGTAATACATTTACAGAGTTATCTTCAGTCTTACATGCCAGAAATAGAGTGAAACGTTTTAAGTAAAAATAAATAGTCTATAAAACAAATAACTATAGGATCCCCTGTGGTTCTTCTCAGATGAGTAGATATACTGATTGGCTCTGTGTTGGAAAATTTCCTCCCTGACCAGGTCTCACTTGTACAGCTAACTTTCTAAAGTCTTCCCTGGAATCCTGGAGGCTTTAAATACACCAATGTTGGCAAAGCAAACTCTATATTTTAAGAAGGGGTTCAGAGGAGAGAGTGCTGCCTGGTGTTTATTAGCTGTTAATCTGTTAGAAGGAGGAATAGAAGACATCTCCACATAGTCACTCTACATTAATGCTGAATACAGTACATGAAATTATTTGTAGAGAGAAACAACCCAGGCTATCAGAGAGTTCAGAATAATAAAGGGATAGGTGGATAAAGCCATGCTGAGCCTTGGTGGATAGAAGAAATAGGCTAAGCTTAGCTCTTACTGCTATGTTTTGGAATGTTGGCGACCCACCAGGTCATTTTAGGATTCCCTTTAATGGCACAGAAGGCTCACTGCAAATGGCAGTGTTTTTATTGTCCCACCTTCTAGTCCATTCTTCCCAGGGACATGTAATAATGATGAGGACAAAATGCTAGCTCAAGGACAAAGCACAATCCTTCTTTATTTCATAACAAAGGCTAGAAGATTATTAAGCAACAATAATATGCAAATATACTACCAATATCATATTTATTGAATAAGTAGAAAATGAATTTAGGATTCATTTTCATAATTGACCCAAAAAAAGGCTGGGGCAAAGCTGTTCATGATTTATGTAAGCAGCCAACTTTATACTACAAAATAGTAACCATGTATCCATATGTCCAAATCTTAAAATCCAACTAAAAAACAGAGTTATAGAATTGCACATTTAAAATTTGGGAATTTGGAAAGGATCTTGGGTATCATCTACTTACCTATGACACCATATTTGATGGTTATACAGACCCTGGTGGCATATTTCCTTAGGAAAAGATTTGGTTTTTTATTAGCTGTGTTCAAAGCTCTTTCTGACATTTGGCTGAAATCTCTGATACAGCTTTCACCCTCCGTTCCCATTACCAATGGGAAAGTGACAATGGTGCCAGACATTTCTCATGAGGAATCTGCCTGCCACGTGCTCATCAGGGAGATAGATCTGCCTTAGCTGAAGAATGCAATGTACCACATGTCATATACAGGCACATCCATGGTCCCTCAAGCCATCTGTCCTAACAAGGGTTATTTTGATGGCCGAATTGGGAAAATTGGAGTTCCCACTTTCCCCCAAATAATGGTAAGACCTGAAAGTTACTAATCATAGCTAATTAATCCACTGAGGATCTATCTCTCATAGATTTATACTATATAGAACATAATATAAATTATCCTATTGTGTGTATTATCCTGTAGGATGTAATATGTAGGATGATATAAATCTCCTAGATCTAAATGAATATTTATATATTCAGTGTATCTCTCCTCTAGGAAAATTAATCCTATTTGTTTTCTGTACGCCATATCTTCCATTTGTCCTCAAATTCTATTAACAAATATATTAAGATTTGGTGTAGTGCAACAGCAATATTAGACAATTCACTTCTGTCCAGCACTAGCATATGTGTACTCAGAAGCTTTGGATCTTAGGGGTTTTTTTGTGCCCCAGTGCCCACCGCAATGTTAGATCTCAATTGATATGCGTGGAATTAATAAGTGGAAAAATAAATGTTTTACTGAGTCACCCTGTTGTAAATTTTAGCTACCATTCATTTCTTTCTCAACTTGAAACTTAAGAAAACAATTTTGAGTAAAATAAATTGAATATAGAAGCAATCCTCTTGTATTAAAGATTGGGAAATTGTGAGTATGCTTTTTTTGACATAGAGCTCAGACAGGTTTCAGTTTTCCTTTGATTTCTTCAGTTTCAGTCATTAAGCATCTGACCTTGAGTAGACTGAGATCCCTGGCAGAGGTCAGTCATTTCCGCTCTTCGTATCTCCTTAGAAGAGTCCTTGCCAACTTCCCATTATATCTTCAACCCTTTGGACGTCTATCCAGAGTTTGTCCTGTGCTGCACATTGCTTACTTATTCTCTATCATTTAACCCTTCTTTGTGAAATTTTATGTCCAGATTTTTACTGGATTCACTACCAAGGAAAAGAGCTGTCTCAAGTGACCATGTTTTTCAATGTGTTCTACACGGTGGTCCTCTTTGGGTTTGCTGGACACGAGAGACCTGATGTCCTCTCTGAGGCTTCCAATCAGAAGTGCTCAAATTCGCAAGTTTCCCCCCTTGCTTGCTTTTCCATATCACCTCCAGTGACACAGAGGACATGTCCAAACCCTGTGGTTAAGTCCTTTGGCTATAATCTCCTCTCTGATTTCCAGGCCCCTTATCTTTTGACTTTTCAGTGTGTTGGCCAAACTAACAGAATGTGCTGAAAAGAAAGGGAAAGATAAAGGGGGCAAAGCAAGCCAAACAGTTCTTTGCAAGTTGATGATGCCTCAACATCAACTGATTTGGGAAAATAACCAAGTTGTAAAAATATATTCTTGCAACCTTATTCCAAAAAAAGTTGGGATCATCCCTTTGAAGTTCAGCAAATCTTTTTGCTGCTGTGTTTGCAATACACAATAATTATATTAATTTTGAGGTACGGGTACATTAATATATCATGTCTTCATCATTTTCCATATCCTTTATTTTATGTTTTTTTTTTTGGTACCAGGGATCAAACTCAGGACCTTGTGCTTGCGAGGCACGTGGCGGAACCACTGAGCTAAATCCCTGGCCCCTCCATATCTTTTCTTCCCTTCCTTGGCTTCTTGTCCCTTCCCCGATCCTCTTTCTCATCTCCAAAAAGTCTACCTCTATATTCCCTACCATCTCTCCTTTATTTTACTCTTTAATTTATCTATATTTTGAGTTTCTAAAATAAGAGAAATTATGTGATATTTAACCTTCTTTATCTGATTATTTTCACTTAATACTACGGTCCCAAGATCTGTCCACTTTCCTTCAAATGATTCAAATTCACCCTTCTTTATGGTTGAATAATACTCCATTGTGTATATAGACCACATTTTCTTTATTCATTTGTCTGTTGATGGGTATCTAAGATGTTTCAATAGTTTAGGTATTGTGAAGTGCACTGCTATAAACATGGATATCCAAGTATCATTAGAGTATGATATGTTTAACTGTCTCGGGAATATACTTAGGAGAGATATAGCTGGTCAAGTAGAATCTCTATTTTTAGCTTTTTGAGGGATTTGCAAACTGATTTCCATAGTGGTTATACTAGTTTACCACCTACCAATAATGTAAAAGGGTTAGTTTCTCCCCACATCCTCACCAGCTTTGTTGTTTTGCATTCTTTTTTTTTTTGGTACCGGAGACTGAATTCGGGTCCTTGTGCTTGCGCAACAGGCGGCGAAACCACTGAGCTAAATCCCCGGCCCTTGTTTTGCGTTCTTGATGAGACCCATTTTTCCTAGAGTAAAGTGAAGTCTCACGATTGTTTGATTTGCAGTTCCCTGATGACTAAAGATGTGAGGTTCAGCAAATATTTGACAATTATACTAACATTTATTAAAACATTCACAATCCTATTAGGTAGCACACCAGTGAGTATTTTCTGCTACTCTTTTATTTTGAAATAAGGAATTGCTTTTTATCATTTCTTGCACTTATTTTGTTTAGTTTTGACTTTCTTGCTCAATTTTGACTTTTCCTTACACCATATTCTGGTGATACTTGTGAAAAAAATGTACAATTAAATAATATGGCCATTTATCATTTCTCAACAGGTCAAAAGCTAAGGATAGCCTAATATGAGAGGAATTTTTCAAGTCATAAAGCCATTACCCAATCCAAAGGAAAACATATGCCAACTTCAGGAAATATAAAGGCAAAAAAGACACAGAGTCTTTTCTCTTAAGAGTTTCCTGTTCGATGAAAGAGAACCATGTGTAAATAACTAAGTTCTGAATATTGTGGTGCACTGAAGACTGGTAAACAATACCAAGGAACATGAAGTCAGAAGTATCTCTTATACTGGTAAAGCTCAGGGAACATCCCACAAAAGTCCAATTGTTTAACCTTGATATTAAAGAATACTGAGCACCCTTCCACTCAGAGAAGAGGCAGGAAAGGCCTTCTTAGTAGAGTCAGCAGTGTGTGCAAATACTTAGAAGTATGGAATGGAAAGCATCTTCTGGGGATGGAAAACAAGTCAGGATGACAGCATGCAATATCAAGTAGTAGACACCATGAACAATTATTTCATATTAAGTGCTCAGATTTTATCCCATGGGTAACACTCAGCCTCTGATCTCCTTTCCTTTTCTATCTTTCTCCGGTGTTTGAAAAGGCTCAGAATATACTACTGTTTGAGATCTAATTATCATATCTCCACATTCTTGGACTGCCCTTGCTCCACTGAGGTGAGGTCAAGAAAGTGTGTCTTGCCTTCACTGGATCTGGAATCAGCTCCTCTATACAGAATCTTCACGCTATTTCTTATCCAGGTATTTCTAAAAGACGCCCCAGCAGAGGTGTGCAAATTGACTAGAAAGCAAACTATCATTCAAAACTTGGCTCACAGTGGCACAACAGGTATATCTACATGATGAAGTAGGTGCTTCCTTGATGCACCTCCTCCAATGGCTTTGAAGACTCAATACCCAGTGGACAGATGATTGGAGCTGAGTTAGACTTTTCATCACCTGGTGGTCTCCAATTTGGGATTCCTGCCCCCCCCCACATTACACTAGATAATAATGGCAGCCCCAGAGGAGTTTTCACTGCCTTAGGAGTAGGATAAAAATCCATAATAATACTAAGCAGGTTAACTCAACTATTAAGATTCTTTGCCATTGTATGGGATGATCTAACTTTAGTAATTCTTTTTTTTTTTTTTTAAAGTTTTTGAGACAGGTTCTTACTGTGTAGTCCAGGCTGGTCTTGAACTCACTATGTAGTCCAGACTGGCCTCAAACTTGCAGTAATCCTCCTGCTTCAGCCTCCCAAGTGCTGAGATTACAGGCATGCAGGACCACTAAGGTTCCAAAAGGGGTAGATTAGCATCATAGATAAGACTGTGGATCTGGGAGTTAGATTTCTCAGATTCAAATTGTAACCCTAATTTTCATTACTATAACCTTGGCTAAGTTGTATCACCTCCTTATGCCACTTCTCTCTATCTATAAAGTGGAGATAATGATAATACTTTCTGCTAAATACAGATTGATTAAAGAAAAAATATGCATAAGAAGAGAGAAAACATAATGCAAGGTTAATGACCATCCATCTAAGTCAAACAAAATAAATCCAATCATTTTGCTCAAGTTGTGGCCTGTAATATAAGAATGCAATCTTACAACCCTGGAATTCAAACCTTTGTCAGCCCTTTGGCTCCTGAGTAAAAGTGGAGGGAGCCATAGGTTGCCTAATTCCCTTTCTCACTCTCTCTTCAAAGAACCAAAAGCATGTCCTGGAGGCCCCTGTAGGCCTCATTATCTCACAGATATTTCAGACTCCAATATGTTAGCCATTAAAAAGAAGTCACTCTGTTCAATGACACCATCCCTGGGCAACAGCCATACATAATAAAACAACTGCCAACTTTCCCTGGCAAAGCCACACAGCCAATAGGACAATGATGGAAAAGGTTCATGACAAGTGCAGGAGAGCAAACAATAAGGGAGAGAAATATGTTAAGTACTGGCAAAAAGACCACAAGCCAGGGGACATGATAAACTGCTCTGGCCTGGATGAATGGGAAATGTCCAGCGAGATGCTGCTGCCAAAATCCAGTGCAGGGCCAGCTAGCTTGACCTATAGATGCAGCAGTGCCTGAGAGGGAGTCCAGCAATGATTACTTCCATAGATCTGCTAAAGGGCAGAAGCCCCCGTGCCAGGGATAACAAAAGAATATGCAAAGTCTACAGGGGCTAGTAAGATTGCCAGGAAAGAGCAAAATGAGATTGGCTGGAAAAATACAGCCAATGGCTCCAGAGAGAACAAATGAAAACACAGAAACCAAACATGAAGGAAACACTTGGGATGCTGCACTGGTTGAAGTAAGGTAAGTGGTCAGCCTGTTGGCTCTCAGCTTGCTACATGAGCCTTTATGAGCCACAGGGAGTCAGAGGTGGATGAGGGCACGGTTTCTGCTGACTATCAAGCTGTACCTAGCAGAGGAGAGTGAAATCATTCTGCATGCTGTAACTGGCTGGATTTGCAAACCCTAAAAGCAAGCACCTTGCTGTATTCAGTTTTGTCACGAGTAAAATGGGAAATACTGAACAGATAGCATCAACTGTAAGGTGAAAATGGACAGCTTAGAAAGCAGATACTACATGAAATACGTATTACTATTATTTGGCCACATAATTTGAATGGCTAGAAGTAAGTCTGAAGTTGATCTGCATGCAATTGCTGGTATTTTGGCATTTGGACCTACAGATAGAGCAATTTTCCATATTTAGCTTAATAGATAAAAGGTGGAAATAAGATTTGAATCACTTGTTTACAATAGAGAAGTCTGTTACTAGATGTTAGCTGAGATCCATCCTGCCCCTCTCCTTTACCCACTCTCATAGAAAAGTTATTTTCGACCTAAGTGAAGAGGAACTGGGCCTGGGGCTAATTTTTCAGCTGAGTTTTCTTTGTCCTTCCTTGTCTTTCTGTTATCCTATGGTACTTTAATTCCTCATCTCACACTCTTTCCACCAGGGGTTGTGAGGAAGGGCTGAGCCTCCAACACAGGCTTCTGTCTGTACCTGAGAGAGGGGGTTTTTCATTCCATAACTCGGGCCTTGGGACAGAAGCTACTTAGGAAGAGGTTCCAGGAAAATTCCTTACTCTCAAATAGCACCACCCTCACGTTAAGTATTAACCTCACTAGACATCCTCTTTCAACAAACACATACATCCACTCCCATGCAACAAGTGAAAACTGTCACTTGAAACATTATATTAAGGGGACAGGTGGCACTGAGAAGATCTGCTGCCTGCCACTCTCCCAGGAAGCAGCGGTGCTTGCTGGAAACATTCTGAGAACAAACTCAGACTCAAATTCCTCCTGCACCTCATTCTGCCGGCCTTATTGTTTCTTCAGTGAGAGACAACCCCTTAAACTACTTACTTCTATAAAGGAATCTCCTTGCGACACAGACACTATCGCTGGCTTCTCTCTGACAGTTTCAGAATTGTGGAATTTGAGTGCCCTATCTAAGGCCTCCAAGGGTGGACTCCATAGAGAAGAATGTACTTACTAAAAAACTGCACCAGTTCTCTAGGCTAAAGATGGGCCATTTTACCCAGGACCTATCATGGAGCAACTGCTCCACGGGCATCATGCCAGCTAGAAATATCTGGAAGAAACCATGTTATATGGGAGAGTCAAGTAAGGATAAAGCCCAAGGTCAAAGGGGGAACCAAGGGCACAGACAGAGGAGAACCCAGAGTCCTTCACTCCATGGCACTTTCAAGATAAATTCATAGAACCCCTCACTCCACAGACAGATCACAATTTTAATCCTTTCCTTCTTTTGTGTTTTCTTGGAAGGAAGTCCCTGGGAATTATATAAAGTTTCTCAAGCTTCCTTGGGCTTTCTGTAAAAGCTTGGCAGCCACCCCTAAGAAAGACAAATCTCTCACATCAGACGTGATGGGACCCACAGAGTCCTCTTTCCTTCCACTCTTTGGCTCCCACTTTCACAAGAAAGGTCTTTGCAGTCCTCACTCCTTCTAGCTGAGCGATGCGTCTTGCAGGCATGTGGGCCGATGCATCTCCCAACACTGCATCTTGCCAGTGAGGTTCAGCGCAGGGACTCTTGATTCCTTTCGGCTCTGTGATATCTGTTTGCCCTTCTGTACACGCTCCCCATTGGGATGGCCATCCCCAAAGCCTTGATTTTCCCTCTTGGTTTCCTGCTGGGGAATCTTTCCCAACCAAACTCTACTGTGCTTTAGTTCAGCCCCGGGAACTCTTTGCATGAGACTCATGCACTAAACATTGGTAGTGTCCTTCTCCGGGCGCTGGGAAGCACAGACACGCCCCCTTGATGCAGAGCCAGATCAGATGGTCTCCAGGCGTGTCTCTAAGAACAATTAGGTCAAATCGGTGTCTTAAGTAAGTAACCAATTTCAGATTGGCATCAAAAGTGCCATTAGTCTTTCAATCTGAGCCTAGTCATAGATTCGTTCTGTATCCTCTTCTCATTTGGTGCCCAAAGCTAGTGTCCAGCTGCTTTTTTTCCTGGATTTGCCCTTTGGGGGATGAGATTTTCTCATATCAGAGTTCCTGGTTTTTAATTTCTCTGCCACTCACCAACCTGTTTTGTAACTAATAACAATTATTGTCTCATTATGTACACTGGGCACTATAGGAAAAAAATCTGAGTAGAAACCTGAGAAGATACAAGCCCAAGGTTCTCGGAGCTTACATTTGAGTAGAGGGCAGACTCTAGCACCACAGACTGCAAGACAAAACATCATCTCAAACTGAGGGGACCTGTCTTTCCCTCAGACTGGGACATGTTACTCCCTCCCCCTGTAAGGAGGTGTCACCCAGGGGCAACTCTGAGTACTGTGTGCTGGGCTAGACCTCATTAAAGATGAACACATACTGACTCTCATCCCAAACCAGATGTGAGCTATGTCATTTTTAAGAAATACAGAAGTGGAACAACTTAGAAAGAAATACAGTTTTCCTCTTATAGAGAAAATGCCTACAAGGGAAATCTGCCAGAGTCTCTACTCCAAAAGGAATCTACTATTCTTCCACACATCGACTCACAGACACACACACACACACTTATTCATATACACACATTACACATGACACATATATCCTTACACATTCACCCAAACACAGCCTCCTGGTGAAGGCTTCTAATGAAGAGCACAGTTGTAGGTCAATAAGTACAGTGCACTAAAGTGTGTGCCTAACACTTCCTGAAGAAGCAAGACAGCTAGGTACTGTGGTGTACCTCTGTACATACTTCCACCTACTTAGGAGGCTAAGGCAGAAGGATTACAACTTTAAGGACAGCCTGGGCAACTTAGCAAGACCTTGTTTCAAAAGGAAAAATTAAAAAATGGTTATGGGTGTAGCTCAGTGGTAAAAAACTTGCATAGCATGGGCAAGGCCCAAGGTTCATTCTCTAGCACTGCAGAAGAAAAAAAAAAGTGATGAAAAGGAGAAGGAAAGGGAGCAGAAGGACAGTGAGGAAGAGGAAGAGGAGGGGAGGCAGAAAGAGAAGCAGAAGAAAAACCAGAGAGAACTATGACAAGATCTGATGATGGTAACACCACAGGGCTGATGGCACAGGTTCATGGGAGCTCCTGATGGCCTAGACAGTCCAATACATATTATTTATTGTCTTCATCTGAGCTCAGAATCAATTCAGAGAAAGACACCAAAGCCTACCACATCAGAGCTCAAAATACTGATTTTACTGCTGATAAAATTATCTGGAGACAGTGGCATGGGAATGGGGCTGAATGAGCTGGATAGAATTCCACTGAAAGAGAATGACTTTCCTGAGCTGCAGGCCTCCTCTGCTAGATTCGCCATCCTCAGAAGCACAGTCTGGGATGTGTGGTCTCTGCAGGTTCTCAGGGGGCACCTACAGCAGCAATCACATTGGTCTCTGGTTGTGAAGAGAGAAAGGAGATAGGGAAGGGCTGGGAGCCAGGAGCCCTTCTCCTTGACAATCTCTTTGCAAGAAAGGAGGAAGAATGGCAGCTAATCCCCTGAGCCACAGCTCCTTCAAGGACTCTTCTTTGCAACTCTGAGGTCATGGAGTCGGTTGGCCACATTCTGATGGCATTGAACACGAGACACTCATAGGTCCAGAAAGACTCCCATGAGGCAGCTGAGAGTGTGCAGCAGGTGGGTGCATCCTCCCCATCTTTCCTCTCATATTCCTCCCAACCCAAGCCTCAGGATCACACTGCTATGGATTGAGATCAACAAACCTAAACGTGTTTTGGTTTGAGGTCTGGCAAACTTTGTAACTCCAAAGTATTCCACAAATGTTTTGTGTTCTACAAAACCAAAAAACACTGGCCCAGCACTTCCTCCATCCTACTTTTTAAGCCTATGTGTTTTTAAAGGAAATGTAATCCGTATGTATGGGGTACATTTATATGCAACTCACTGAGCCCTGCTCCTCTGCATGAGTCACTTAATGTCTAAAATTCATGGGGAGAAGTTTAGATTTATTAGAGTTCTGTTCACACAAGACAGGATCAGAGGAGGTGCTGGTTGGAAGGTGGTAAACTGGGTCCTGATGCTGACACAGAGCCACCAATTCCCTGAAAATTTACAAATAATTTCCTATTCCTCACCCATCAATCTTTCCCATCTGCAAAATGGCGCAAAGAATTCTCACCCTCATCAGATGCTGCAGGCAAGGTGAGAATTAAATCACTAGCTAGCTAGTGATTATCAGATAATTTTGACCTTATTAAAAAGAAAAAACCAGAAGATTCACACTTGCCCTAACAAGATTATGTCATTGTATTCTAGCATCCATTATCCAGCCTTCTTCTATCCCTCCTCGCCTTGTCCTGTCAAACCACTATTCTAATCTCTACTTCCGTGAAATCAATTGTTTTAGCTTCCACATGAGTGAGAATATGCAGCATTTGTCTATGTCTGGCTTATTTCAATGAACAAAGTCCTCTCAGGTTTAATGTAGCCTGCAGGTTTTGATGGGACATAATGAAGAATGTCCATGCTGTCAGAAAAAATAAAGTACTGAAATGGGCTAATGAGGATCCATAGTTCAGCTTTTCTAGAGTCCTCACAGACAAAAGCCCACCAGGCAGGACAGACAAGTAACTAGGTGCACTGAGCAGTAAGATACTGACCATGCTTCAGGACCAGATGAAGCATCAAAGTTCCTTTTAGCCCAGTGGAGAGACAGAGGACCTCAGCACTTCAGCTAAGGTGGCACCATAACTCCCTGGCCAGTGGCAAATTCTTCAAGGTGTAATGGCCTCATTCTCAAGGAGAAAGTGTGGCTTCAGTTCCCAGAACATAGGTCAAATGCTGGCCAGCACATCCTACTCTTCCGCATCTCTGTATACCCATCTGGTGCTGCTCAGACACATCCTTGAGCAAGGACAATGGTGCATAGCACAGGGACTCCTTGGTGTTGTACAAACACACCTAGCACCTGTGTGTCTTTTCACTGGCTGTTTCCCCCACTTGGAGTCAGGTACATGCTTGGCAACTTCCCTTACGTCATTCATGATGTCTTGTCAGAGAGCAAACCACTGACTGCCCTGAAAAAGTGACTTCAATTCCAGCTCTACCTCCTAACCTATTTATTCTTTGTGGACTTATCAATAATATATATATTTACTTCTTGACAGCCATGCAGTATGAACTAGAAATGCTCAAAGTACCAGGTGGCAATTTTTAAGAGCAAGGTACCCGTTAAGAGGAAAGCATTAGATGAGAAATCAAAACCAACCTTAGACAAAGAGGCCAAATTCTCTTTTTGTTTTGAAGGGCTCTAATGGAAAGAAAAAAGAAAACAACATCCTAAGTGCTAAGAAAATAAATAAATACTGGATGTTACTAGAGATACCAAAGGAATGGAAAAAGAAATAGTTGGGTAACTACTATCAGTAGGTTTGGCCCCTGGAGACAGATAGCTGTGCTACAGAGCAGAAATTTTTGACTTTGAGATGGACCTTTTGGAAAATCTGAAGGAAGATATAGGTTTGTCCCCAGAAAAATGTGTACCTGCTCATCCACACATCATTTTACCTACATCTAGGAGCTCACAGACCCCTGGAATCTGTCCATGAACTCCACACTAAAGTTCTTAAATGCCCTGGCCATGCATGCATGGTCCACAAATCATGAATATCTTGCTCCAAAGAATCACCATTAGGCAGGTATGAAGGTTTCTTTATGAAACCTTATCACTAGCAACATCTTCAGTAAGCTCAGAGCTTAGAACCTTGAGAATAAACCAACAGGAAATATCTCTAACCTGGAAATTGAATGTAGCCTAAGGGGGAGGAAAAAAGAGCCCATATGAAATGGAAGGAATAGTTATTCATTCTTTATTGGCTAAACATTGAAAACAAAGCCTAGGTCAGTGTCCTGGTGCATGTTTATAATATCAGCTACTTGGGAGCCTGAGGCAAGAGGATCACCAAGTTCAAGGCCAGCCTCAGCAACTTAGCAAGACCTTGACTAAAAATAAAATTTCTGTAAGGCCATGGATATAGTTCAGTGGTAGAACACTTGCGCAGCATACACAGACTTTGGGTTCAAGTCCCAGTAGTGAGAAAACTTTAAACAAAAGAAAGATCATTTTTGGACAGGAAAGCATTTGGTTAGGAATCCGTATGCTTGTGTTCTAGTGTCCTCTGCCATTAACTAACTTGACCTAGAATGCATTGCTCAGTGTTATTATCTGAAAACTGGAAGTTTAAGTAAATTTTACTTTACTCAATAGGTACGGCTTTAAGAATTCTGAGGCAAATAAAATTTTATAGAAATATGAATGTATTTTGAATCAACAGTATAGTAAAAGGAAGTGCTTTTATTAATCATTTTAAAGGAAATGATCAGCATGACTTATTTTTAGCATAAATCAGTTATAATATATTCATACACCATTTATTGACAAGGGCACATTCAAAGAAATGCTTCAACTGAGAGATTTAGTCATTGTGTAGACATTATAGACTGTCCTTAGACAGATGAGTTGGTACAGCCTACTACACACCTATGCAGTGTAGTACGCACCGTCGTATCTGTAGTCTGTCCTCCATAACACCATAATGTAGTACATGGCTGTGTAAGACACAGCATACTACGTAAAGTGGTTCTAAATATAAGGTTTTGGTTTATCCAGAAACTCTTGTTAAGAGAATACTAAAGGTAACTCCTGACAATCTGTCATCCAGATGTAAAAGAATGCCTGCAAATTATGAAAGGCACCTGACCATTAGAGTAAATAGTTGTTACAAAGCCTGTGCACTATATGAGATGTATGTGTTACATTTGCTGAATTGGTGTTGTCTGCATAAGACAAAATGCTCTAACTGAATAATAACCTTCAATATATCTGGCTTCCCTGGACATTTCAGTTCTCTCATAATTCCCCATGGATAACAGATTGAAGATGAGATAGGAAGAATTTAGATAAAAGAAAGAAGAGTTACCAACCAGAAAAACAGCACACCCTCTAAGGCCATTGACAGCAGGAGCAAATGATCCCTCAAACATCAGTAATTTGCCAGTGTTGCCTTAGGTAACAATAGCGTCATACTAATGTTGGTGCATCATCAAGAAAGGTGATGTTCATGTGCAAATACTGAATAGTTTCTCTGGTGTGAGAAACTGAAAATGTAAACGAGAACCAAAATGTATAATAGATAATGTGAAATAGGAAGAAAAGGTCCAAAGGGGAAGGGGGGAAATGTGAGAAAAGAGGAAAAAAATGGAAACAAAGTTTTTTTGTAAATAGGGAGAAGTGCAGAGGTGGAGGGGAAGGAAGGGGAATGGGGAAAAAACAAGAACCAAGATAGATCATGTACAGGTATAAATTCCCAATGATGAATGTGATAATAATGCATGCCTAATATGTACCAATAAACTTAATGAATTATAAAAAAGAAAAATGGTGTTCTAGAAACTCTCCCTACTAAAGCAGGAACACATACACATATTTTGGAACTACTTCCTAGGAGTAAAATGATTATTGCTATATATAAATTTTAGCTCACAAAGGTAATGATTTTCTGAAAAATTTTGTTTGCCCACAACTCGCTGCTTCTCAGTATCACTAAATACATGATATATCAAGATAACACTGCAGGTGCTGTAGCCACCTATAAATACTTATTAAAAGAATATCAATCTTTGATGATGATAAATTAACATATGATTTGTTTTCAGTGACTGAATCACCAAGTATGATACAGGTGGGGGTTCTGGAGGGAGTTAAAGTGGTGATTTAGATTGTGTTAACAAATAATTTGGAAGATGCACTTTTGGGAGGGCAGTTTTTCGCTTCTCCAATCAAGAGTCTGTTTCTCTTTGCCTGAATCAACACAGTGATGGAGCATGGAAGCTTTATCAAGAAATCAGGACCCAAAAGCCACCAATAGGGTGTGGAGAGACTAATGTCACATTAAAAAAAAAAAATCAGTAAGTCTCTTCCCCAGTTATTCTTACCTGTTTCTCCCAGAATCTCTGAAGCCTTTAGCAAAAGGGTTTCGGTCAATTTTTAATCTGGTGATCTGGAAACAAACAAATAAATATGAATTGCTTTTATATGAACAGATTTCTTTTCGCTTGACTCCTAGAAAATTAACACCAATTGCTCTGCTAATAATAGCTATGGTTTTTGTTTAGTTTCCTTTTAGTTTGAGATTTAAATTGAAGCTTGATATAGGACTTAGGCCTGGCACACAGATGTGGGACTTCTTTCAAAACCAAGGTTCGCCCCCATATGTGACTGTAAACTCCCTTCTGCTCACCTTCCTTGGCCCAGAGGGGTGATAAATCATTTTTCTAGACAGACACTGAAATGGAAAATTGGGCAGTGGTCAGGTCCAGGTTGAGTGGCACATGGAAGGCACTTTGAGAGTGCTTGCTGAATGGATGGTGAAAAAGTGACTGAATAATGCACGAATGGATCCAATCGATTCAGTGAGGTGGAATCAGACCACGAGACAGTCTGCCTCAGCCTGAAACATTCAAAAATTAACTACATTTTCCTATTCCACTTAAGTTGTGCCTTTCTTCTCAACAGGAATTGTTCTGTTAGTAGCCTGAAATGCTCAAGTGAATAACACAAAGGGTGGCTAGACTTTTTCCAAGTTTTTGCCCAAAGAAAAAAATCTACAAATGTGAGACTGAGCAGGGGAGGATACAGCACATCTCATCCAGTCTCCAAGGCTCACAAACAAATCAGAAGAAACACCGAGGCAGCTTCTTAGGCTAACCATGCCTGGTGAATCCACTTGTATCTCCCAGGGAGGGCAGGTCCTTAGGGGCATTTGGTTTTTCCTCCTCAGTTTAACCCCTCAGAGTGTCAGTTTCCCTCCACGGGATCCTGTCTTAGTCCCAGAAACCCGGTCATGGTTGTGTATGTTACCCTCATGCCTCTGTGCTAGAACAAGCCTGACCAACATGTTCCATATGCACCCTAGTGTTTCCGCGTTCAGTCTTGGTCATGGGAGGCGTTTTGATACCTTGTGTCTGAACCAGATGTTAATGAGTCACCACATTCAAGCAACAGAAACTCAAGGATGGAGGCTAGGAAGCTGAGGAAAGAAAGACACTCTTGATGTGAGATAATTCTAGAAATAAGGAAAGCTCATTATTAAGACTTTATATTTGTGAAAGCCGCAGAACATATCTCTAAGCTAACTAAAGTTGTTCTCCATGCTTCAAATATGTCTCAGTACCTCTCCCATCTCACTCTGTCAGAATGGAATTTCCCAAAGCCACAGCCATTAAAGGTCTTTAAAATGCAATGTGAGATTTTGACAAACAGGCTCTGACTTGAAAGAATCACACTGGCTTCAAGGTTATTTTTCTCCTGAAACATTCCTTGCCTCTAGAATGGTACACTAATAATGTAGCACTAATAATGTAGCAAAAACAATTTTACATCTGTTTTATAGACCAGAGCAGGAGCCTGAAGGTTTAGCTTTCTAAAATCCAGTGTCTGCCATGCGAATACTGTATTGAATTTAAAGAGTCTCACTGCTTTTCTGTGTTTGACTTAAAATCAGTTCTTTCTTCCTCCATAATCCACAGCAATAAACCACACACCATATTTTCTTTTCAAGTTGGGGTTATAATATTTTATTTTCTCTTTCAAGTTGGCTTATCCTGTCCAGCTCATTTATGATAGAGGTTTCTGATATATGATTGTGCTGCCGTGTTTGGGAGGCCTTCGCAGAACCCTGTAAATATAACGACACGCAAGTTCAGGGGCCTGGGCAAAATGGTTGAAAATCTAATTCCCTCAGCTCATTGGAGCCCAGACCAAGAGATCTGCATGGAAATTTAATAGACAAATGTCATCAAATGTTAGGAAAAATAACACACCTACACTTGTTTCAAAACTTGTAATGTGAGATTTAGAGAGCTTTATGAAGAACGTGGTTGTGCTTGTATTTATCAAGTATCTTTTGTGTGCTAATATACACAGAATCGTTATGTGGTGGTACGTGTGTATATGTATGAATGCCATTCCTTTCCCCAAAGAAGCTCATAATCAAGAAGAAAAAAGCAGGCGTGTACCCTAATAGTGACACTCTCCAACAGAAGGGAATAAGGTTTATAACAAAGCCAAAGTTCCCTGAGAACTTAGAGGAAGGGACACCTACTCCAAATTGACGGGCTCTGAGATTTCACATTAGACGTAGTAGATGAGCCAGCCTTGAAGAATGTGTCACATTTGAATGCAAAATGCAAGACGAGGAACAAGAGAAAAAGAAAGTATATCATAAGAAAGGCACTATTGGAGGGCTGGGGATTTAGCTCAGTGGTGCCGCTGCCTGCCTCCCAAGCAGAAGGTCCCGAGTTCAATTCTTGGTATCAAAAAAAAAAAAAAAAAGGCACTATTGGAGCTAAAGCATCAAAGTAGGAAGGGATGACACCGAAACACTAGGGAGTCCAATTTGACCAGAGTGTAGGCTAGGGGAAGGGAAGTAGTGAGAAGGGAAGCTGCAGAGGCTAGATTCAGGACACATCGTGGAGAGGGATAACCACTTTGCTCAGGCATTTAGATGACTCAAGAGACAGAAGAGAGCAATTTTAGTGATAAAACAAATAATCATCCCAGTTCATTCTTGCACTGTAAATTTTGGTTTTGTGTACAAATACAAAGGGAATTAGAAACAGTATTTTGGAGAAATAAACCAATATGTTTTTAACTTCAGTGGTTCCCATATCAAGCAAGAGGCAGCCTGATTGCCTCAGATCTGGTGTCTCTTACAGTACAGAAAGGGGTGTGAATGACAGAGTGCCCAAAGGCTTGCTCTCTTATGGATGTAATAGAAGAAGAATGCTCAAAGAGTAGAAGAGGAAGTTGAAAGCCCTCCCCTTTCCATGCCCTAATGCAGTATGGCAAAAGAGAAGACAAACAAATAGGAAAGCAAGCAATTAGACTTCGTGTGCCTTAGCTCTCCCATTCAAACTAAAGTCCAGGTGATACGGTGGGCAGACACAGAGGACACCAGCGAGGTGATCCCCATACATACATGGGAGAGCTGGCCCTGATATGGTGGGTGGCTGACACAGACACAGATGTGCTTCAGCCTTGTCAGGAGCCAAACAAAAGACCTAGGTGAGACCCAGGAAGAGATGAAGTCAGCAAGAAAGACCCTCAAGGCCCTGATTGAGGGAAGAAAACAAAGTTCACTTCCAGCAGTGTCTAACCAGGAGGGTTTCTCAGCACCAGGAACCCAAGGACAGACCAGACAAGACACCTTACAGCAGGGACTAGTGAGGCCAGAAAACAACACAGGGACCTATAAGCAACCAACTTGAAGATACAGAATTCTCTCACCTCTACCCCTGCACATGCAGCATATAAGTAGAAGCCATGGGGTACAGCAGGCAAGGAGTAATAAACAAAACTAAACACCCGCAATAGATTGTATTACATAAAGGAAACTGAAAAGGTATAATTTCCCCCTATCCTACCTCAATACAAGGGCCAAGGAGTTTTCAGGAAATCCAGTTAAAGAAAACCATACACACACACACGGAGAGAGCGAGAGAGGGAGAGAAACAGTGAGAGAGAGAGAGAGAGAGAGAGAGAAACAGTGAGTGTTTTACCCAATTTTTAAACTTATTAGAGTGAAGGACACATTGCCATTTATCCTCCTCACAATACTTGCCCTAGTTTCAAACACACATCCAGTCATTCTTGCCACTTTCTGAAGCAGCTCTGGAAGTCGTTTCTCATGAGTGTGTTTTGTTACACTGTCATGGTCCCTCCATGTCCTAAATCAATTCAAAACATTTACCTTTCATGGTCATTTTGACTTTGAGGAAGACCCAAAAGCCTTATGGTGCCAAATCCAGTCAATAAGGTGGATAAGGACACAGTGTAATGTTTTTATGGGCCCAAATTTCCATTGAATGCTACTCAGCACTGACATTCACCATATTTTTGTATCACACCTCATAAAGACATTCATAAAAGAGGACTTCCAGAACTGTTTCAGAAAGTGGCAAAAATGACACTGTATTTTTAATCATCAGAGAGAGAATATTTGCGCAGTTGATTTTCACATTTATTCCACAATTATGTTTAGCAGTAAGACCAAAGGATCTCCACCTTCTTGACCTTAGACCAGTTCACTGTCATCTATTCTAAACTATTCTAAATAGCCTTAGAACTGATCTCCTTTCTCCTGCTCCCTAATTCAGTTTCTTCTCTACACAGCAGCCTAGGTAATCTCTGTTAACACATATCTGGATCATGACATTCTCTTCAGTGGCTACCACTGTGCAGAAACTCCACCAAGCTCCTGCAGGGCCAGCACACCCTGACTCTGGTACACTCTCCCCACCCACCACACTCCCCTGCCCTGGTCCCCAGGCTCCAGCCAAACCAGGCTGCTCTCAGTGCTGGAGTGTGCCAGGCTCTTCCCACTCATTTTACTGCTACACTACTTTTCAAAAGCTGACTCCTCTCAAGCCTCAGTCTAAATGTCATGTCCCAAGAGACAACCTTCTTTACCACAAAACAGAGTATCATTTCTAGTCCCTTTGATGTACCCTCTTTAATTCCATCTTTACTCTTAACTAGTGATCATATATTTATCATTTATTTATTGTCTGTCCCCCCCCCCGGACTACAGGTAGAGACCATATCTATTTTATATTCCAATTTATTAAGCAGGAACTGCTATGATGTAGTATTGGCATTCAATAGATATTTGTTCAATAAATGAATTAGGGAATTAATGACTATGTGGGAACCAGGGATCACCCGTCCCAAAGCCAAGACAAGATTTAGAGATTCCAGATAAAAATCTGTCTTGATACTATTACAGGCATTACAGTCAAAAATCTTAAATGACCTTCCAGTCAGAACAAGGTCTTCTGGTAACTTCCTGTGCACTTAAAGTTATGCTGCACCAGTCATGTTCAAACTTGGTCCAGTGATGATGAGAAGACATGGGAAATACACAGGTTGTGAAAGCATTTTTCTTCACTGATTGCATTCCCATAACTTTAAATGTGATTTGTTTTGTCTGAGTTACTGAAGATCAGTGCAAAAAGAGAGAGTGGTTGCTGACTTGCCACGGTTAATTTTAATCATTGCTGACTTTTTTGCCTGGTAACATGGAGGCAGTTAATAAATGAAGCATACCTCACAAAGCACAGTACAGATATAAATAGTAGAAGCTCCAAAGGAAATGAAACTTGAATAACCCAAGTATGATTTTACAGGCCTAAAAAGAGAAGGCTGAAAGGGCCTTCTCTTATTAATACTCTCTTAGTTATTCTTATATTCTTGAAAAGTTTCTCATCAGGGAAAAAAATATGAAAAAAAAACTTTAGCCTGTATGAAAAAAATAATCCTTTACTTATTTGATTGCAAAGTTAGAGCAAAATCAGCTCAACAGTGTAGGATATAATGAGTGGTTCAGAAATCTGACTGGATTTGCTTCACATACCTGGCTGTGGTTTCACACTTCCTATCTGGATTATGTAGCCAATTCTCATCAAGAAACAAGACTTCATTATCTGAGAAAAACAGAGCTATGTCTTTTTGTAATCCAGTTTCATATTTGAAAAAAAACAAGGTTCAGTAGTATTTTTCCCTTAAAGAAGACAAAGACTTTGCAGTGGAAATTTCCTGCTAATTCAATGAGCACATATTGGCATCAGCTTCTTCCAAGAAAAAAAAAACATAAATAATTGAGTCACCTATATTCCCACTGTACCAACTTACTCTCCACGATGAGATTCTGGGCATGGTGTACCTTTCACTTTTCCGTGGACCTGCCAATTTGGCATTCCAAGAACAAATAATAGTAATAATAACTTCAGTATGTTAGGAGCCCTGGGAGTCTATAGGTCAGGCTCCAAGGGTAGGAGAAAGGAATGGAAAAAGGGTGGGGAAAAGCATGAAATGCTCCATGAAAATAAAAACACTCTTTTCACACTTCATATCCAAAGAAGCAGAACTAGAGATGTATAAACAAGGCAGTAATAGAGATGTGTTAGCCAATCATTCATTCAGGTATGCAGCCATCTGCAAAGCATATCCCCAGTGCCATACATTATGGGGCAGAGAGAAATATCTTAGAATTATAGAGATGGGAAATATGCTACATCTTAACTCATGACCTTACGGTTTGGATTCGAAATGTACCCCAAAGGCCATGGGCTAAAGGCATGGTCTCCAACTGATGGTGCTATTGGGCGGTGATGGAAACTTTTGGAGGTGGGGCTCTCTTGAAGAAAGTAGGTTACTGGGGGCATGCCCTTGCAGGATATATTTTTCACTCTCTCTCACTGCTTCCTAGCCACTATGAGGTAAGCAGCTTTTCTCCACAATATGGTGAGTTATTATGTTCTGCCTCACCACAAACCCAGAAACAACAGAGCTAAATGACCATGAACTGAAACCTCTGAAACCGAGAGCCAAAACAAGCCTCTGTTCCTCTTTAGTCATTTATCTATGGAATTTTTGTCATGCAGATGGAAAGATGACTCACACACATGGTTTCTGGGCTTCAGAATTATTAAATTATTAGGGCCAATGCTAATCCTTCCCCCTTCCCTTTAAGGGATCAACATTTATCTCCCAAGTTTTTGAAGACATGAGCACTTTTCTGTTCTCCTGCCATTTTATTTCATAAAATAAGTGATACTTTATATTAAAAATAGAAATAGCAATACTGAAAAGTGTATATCAATTAAATTGAATATTTACATCTATAAAATAGTGTTATTTTTCTCATTTGGGGGAATAATTAAAAAATTTCTCCACAGATTGGCACTGATGAAGGTCAAACCATCGATTTACAAGTGAGAATAACAGGCAGAATGTTTCATTAAAGGCAGTACAATCTATCAGCTACAGAGGTGGGTTTAGAACTTGTCTCTAAACTCCCAATTAGTGTTTATCTGCCGTATCACACTGGTTCTTGAGAACCACATGCAGAGTTGGTCTCAAAAAGCACAAAATACTTAAAGGAAGACTGGACATACGCATAGTAAGGTTCTAATGTGATAAAGTCCCGAAAAGAGGTACAGTGTACTAGCAGTTCTGAGGAGACAGAGCTCTTTTGGAATGGAAAAAGTAAAAAAGGTTTAGGGGATAGTGTTTTCACCTAACTTGAAGAGTACAAGTTAACCAGACAGATAAAGAAATAAAGGAAAGACCTTCCTGGAAAAGAAAACTACATGTAAAAGCAAGGCAGCTATGAAGTTTAACAACAGAAAACTAACTCGATGGCTGCACTTTTGTAGAGGTGTGATGATAACAAAGGAAAATGGGCCTAGATATAGCTGGCCATTAGTCACAGTGGGCATTAAAGGAAAGTCTGAGATCCTGGACTTTGCTGTCCAGACACTGAGGAGTCATTGACAATTTTTTTTGTTAGTGATACTGGGAATTGAACCCAAGGGACTCTACCACTGAGCTCTACCCATTGCTCTTTTTTACATTTTTTATTTTGAGACATAGTCTCTATAAATTGCCCAGACTTGCTTTTAATTTGTGATCCTCCTGCCTTAGCCTTCCAAGTAGCTGGAATTACAGATGTGCACCACCATACCCAGCTCATTGACAGATTTCACAGATAAGTGATGCAATCAGTACTATGCCTTCACCAAAATTCATCTTGTACGGGATGACTTGTGAGACATTCAGCTTGCTGTCCAGGTGACCTGTTTGGAAGCTCTCTTAAGAGCCCAAGGTTAGAGGAAGGCCAGAACAAGGGCAAAACCAATAACTTTGTGGCCCACAAGTTCAACTGACTTGTGTTTTAATAAAAAAAATACTTTTAAATGAAATTTTGTTACTTGTATATGTTGACACTATTATTTATTTTATATGCTGCTTGAGATAGATCTGTTTTCTAAATGTGATCCAAGCAGGCTAGGCACATTCAACCACAGGCTGCATGTTGGACATGCCTAGTCTAGAGGTAGAACTTGTGTGAAGAGTCAGCTGTCCATCTGGAGAGACAAGAAGGAAATTTTCAGGATACAGGCTTTAACAACAGGGAGAGTTGGGAACAGTCAAAAACCAACAGAAGATTCAGGAGTATTTTGTTTATCAGTAGAGAAACAAGATATTTCTACCTCTCACGTGTAGACTTGATAAAAATATATTGGTCTAGAATTTTTGTAAATGTTCACAGACATGAACAATTTTCAGTATTTGAAAGCCATGTGTTGATTACCTTAGTTTAATGACAATAAATTCCTCCTAAACCTCATTTAAAATCATGCAGAATTAAAGAAGAATCACAGAACTTCAGAGCTATCAGGGACCTTGAAGAGTAAGATTAACTTCTTATTTCCTAGAAGCAAAAATTGAAGTCCAGAAAGATATAATAACTTTTTTAGAGTGACATAAATAGCCACTGGAAAATTTAGGACTCAAAGGCAGGTTTGCAAATGTCCAGCCCCTCGTTGTTTGTGAAACAGGACACTGGTTTTCCCTAGGAAGAGTTGGGAACATTTCATTTCAGTTCCCTTCCCTTGTCTTTGTCATGTTTCTGACACTATCGAGCACTTACCACCACCATTTACCTTCTTTTCTCTCCCATAGACCTTCTAACTATTCCCTTAAAAAGAAATACATAAAGTATTTTGTCATAAAGTCTTAACTATTCTCCTAGACTGTGAAAGGGAATAAAAACACAGCAACAGGTGAATATAGATCACAAAAGAACATTTTCTGCTCTCTGGCATCTTCGGGACAAATTGAGAAGTACTACATAACAGCTCTGACCTATAGGATGCAGACTTCAAGGTATCCGGGGGAAAGACCTGAGGTTATTGCGTTTTATTAGAAGGCACTTACTACTGTACTTAATCACATCTACATAGTCAATGGGAATTCAAAACATTCATCTTATCCAGGGGGTGGGGGCTTGTTAAACAAACAAAACTGGTCTCTTGATCTGAAAAATGGATGAATTAAGTATGACTCTTCTACTTTGAACATCAGTACAACATGAATTCATCGACATGACAAAAATAGAGAGATTAAAGTAGGTAACTACTGGTTATTATCCATTTAGGGGCTAACATAGCTCCTCCAATTCCCAACAATCCATTTTCTTCTCTTTTTTTTTTTTTTTTTTTGGTACCTGGAATCATACTCAGGACCTTGCACTTGTGAGGCAGGCAGCGAGATCACTGAGCTAAATCCCCAGCCCTACATAGGATCTTTCAATGATAAGGTCAGAAGTCAAACCAAGTAGGCCTATGTGCTGCTAGGTTTCATGGTGTTAAGCATGGCATCCTGCCCTTATCCCAACCCAGAAATGGACAAAATATTTATCTGAGTGAAATATACTCAGATGCTAGAACAGTGTTGAAAAAGCGGAGGAAAGGGAAGGGATTTCAGGTGCCCATGACTGATTCTTTTCCAGTGTCAAAGCTGTAGCTTCCAACTTTCAGCTTGAGTTACCGTACAGCTTTCCTGGCTTCTAGACCCAACCTCCAGGAGGTGATTCTGTGTTTATTCCTCAATATTCCATCTAGATCTACAAATTAATTCTTAAATTTTGAATATGTTTTACCACATCATGCCTTCATGAGAAACTAATGGTAGCTGAAGAAGTCTTGGGGA
Organism: Heterocephalus glaber; assembly: GCF_000247695.1. The sequence continues at coordinate 14,524,871 of NW_004624772.1, forward strand.
AAGTCCAATCAGTTATTCCAAGAGCTGAGACTCTTACTCCCCCTCCTCTGATCCACTGCTAATCCCAAGTTTCTAGGTGTTCCAAGGGCCATGTCTATATTGCTGATATATCTTGTATTAGAGCTTGAAAAACATCATGATTATTTACGTTTTCCATACGGCCCCTAGTCGCCTCTGCATTTTTACCATCTAAGGAGTTTGAGATGGTTTCATGGCTTTTAAATAGCATCCAAAGCAAACTAAATCTCTTTTTCTACTTTATATCAAATGTGACATTCACAAGGAAAATCTGAAATTGGGAACACTTTATAGATGCTAAGAAGATCTGAAAGTCGTATAGTACTTAACATTTACTGGACTAAAGCTTTGTCATATATCAAATGCTTCTCATGGTAAGGAATATGTAAGGAACGTTATCTAGACACACCCTGGAAGATATATTCTTTCTATATGAGACAAAGATTACAAAACTCAGCTTCATCTGCCTTGTACACAGAAGTGCTCAATAAATGATTAGTAAATAAATGTTTTCCTCAATTGCTTAAAGCACAAAAGTGTCCAATCCAAAAGGCACCATGAAAACTCGTACAAGTTTATTTTGCTTCAAATGAGCCCCCAATAAAAGCATGATGATTCTTAAGCAAGACAAGCAATGAAAATTTTCTATGTTTCATAAAACGACTCACTACATGATCCTTTTTAGTAGACAATTTGCAAAAGTATAAAACACAATTTAAAATGGGTTTGCGTTTCAAGAGGTAGGGATGTGGCTCAATGATAGAGCACTTGCCTAAAATGCAGCAAGGCCTTAGATTTTAACCCCAGCATGACAAAAGGGATTGAGGGGAGGGGGGTCACATGCATCTTTTAGGGCATTCCATAAAAAGAGATCACTTGTAAATCCATCTAGCCACTCTCCTCAAAAAAAGAATAAAATGGGAGAAGAGAGGTTGAAGGCTGGGAGGAGAATGGAGAAAAATAAGATTAAAATATATTTTGTACAGGTACAAATTCCCTATATGAATGTAACAAATATGTAATAATAAAAAATAAAGTTAAAAAAAGAAAAAGAACAACAATTAGAATGACAACAATAGTTCCAGATACCGTTTACCTGCTCTTCCTCATTCATACATCTCCCGCATTTGTCTAGCTAGTTCCTATGTGTGTGTCAAACACCAGAAAGAGTATTAGCACTCCCAGAAAAACTTCCTTATTTCCCAAACCAAGAAATTCTCTGTTTACATGTTTGCTTTGAATTAATCTATAGCATTATCACTGTGTGTTTATGTGTCTTTTACTCAAAACTTCTTTTTTTAAGGCACAGAATTACCTCTTTAGCTCATTTCTTTGAGATTGGAATTGGAACATAGTTATTTCTTAATAAATATCTGTAGAATGAATGAACACATTACATACATAAAAACTTACAGATCTTAGGGTGTGGCTGGTGATCACATGGAGGTAAATTTAGTCTGAAAGTGTAAATGGAAGTGGTGAGTCTTAAATAGTTTGAGGGCTTGATGACTTTGATGTAGCCTGGTGGAGGGATACACAGAAAACTTCAGATAAGAGGGCAGGCATGAATCAAACCTCAGTACTTGCCAAGGAATTCCAAATGATGGGGATCAGTTGGTGGTATGTGGTAGAGATCATGATCACAAGTACAAGTACAGAGAAACATGAAGATAACTTTTAGGAGGTTTGGTCCTCTTGATCAAGGATCTTGTCTCTGATCTAAATGTAGACTTTGCCAGCTGTCACTAAGCATTACCATATTGTCATCACTAAGGGCCTCTATATACTACAAGACTAGTGTCTGTCATTCTGACATTTCAGTGCCATAGTGAAGGACTAAGTTTATCTTACCAAAAGCAAGAAAACTCTCCCTTAAAAAGCAGATGTAACAGAGGACTCTCAAGAGCAGACTCTTACCTGCTGGTTCTGATAGGCTGTGACTGTGGTAAACACAGTCTCGGGAAAGTTGAATGTTTTCACCCCATCCCCTACAGGGACAGGCTTGGTGGGGGAAAGGTCACTGCTGAAGTCCTTGCGGATCACATGAACTCGAGGCTGGTATTTGTGCATAGAGTGCAGAATGATCTGAAATGAAAAGAAGAAATATGCTGGGCTCGACTTTAAGGTCCCTACACGTTCTCAAGTTCTCATGCAAAACAAACCACAAGAAGGAAGTATGGTAGGAAGAATGGAGACTGGGAGTGGGATGTACAGGAAACTAGAAATCAGTATATTCACCCCTCAGAGAAAGAATTAAGTCAGTAGATTACACTGTATGGAAATATACAGTAGGGTATCCTTATTATGGATGATTGATTAAATATATTTGTTTTAGTTTGAAAAATACTGAAAGATCGTGCCCGTACAAAGGACAACACCCACCTGAAAAGTCTCAGAACTTCTACCCTATGTAGAGTTGCTCCGTCCAACCTTAAATTTTTAGTATGGTGTCCTTAAACTCTACACACTATTATTTGCACTTGTTTTTGAATTTATGAACATTGTTTCATGTCATGTGAGTGTGAATGGCATACAGGTGTTCTCACTTCCTCAGAAAATTGTCATTTCCTTGAAACTAGGAGTCCTGGTTTTATCTTCTTCAATCATTCCTTAGTCCCCAGTATGGAGCCTGGCATTTAGTGAAAATTTAGTACACGTTTTATTAGCAGAGATAAATTAATAACATCAGTTCTTCCAATTATACCTGAAAAGCCTTGAGACTTCATCTTCTCTTATACATTTATAAATTTCTTAAAAAATCAGCCAAAATGTCATTCTCATTTCCCTTAGTTTGTTATTGTGTGAGTTATTTAACTGAATGATGCAATTTCTTGTGCTATTGTTTAATTTGTCTTGCTTGTGTTTCTTTCTTGCCTTCCTGACTGGACTATAAGTCCTTGCAGCAAAAAGACTTGGTTCTATAAACACAAGCTGATACACAGCAGATGTTTGCTAAATGTTAGACCTGTAATAAGTGAAATTTAATTTTTATGTTTATTTGCTTTAAATGACTTGATGTGGCATGGAGATTTTAATTTTACCTATTTGAAAAAACCTAGGGTTAGTCAGCTCTAAAGTAAAAGGGGGAAGAGAGAGAAAGATGGATATGAGATTCTTTAACTCACATGTCCTTGATCATCCAGTTCATTGTTGGTCAGCTTGAGTTTGTCAAAACTGACCACCTGTCTCATCCAGGTATCTCCAGAGGCTAGAGAATCGGGGTGTATATAAACCCTTGGAGGCACAGGGGAATCGGCATTGCCAGCCACCATCCACTTAGAGCTGTGATACACATACCTGGAATAGGGAGAGTAGAGGATTCAGAAACAGACACAGAGAGAAATCCAGTGGTCCAGGAAACAAGTGGAGACAAAGATGACAAGAATGGAGAAGCAATGGGAGAAGTAACAGACATAGTGAATATCAGTGAGAAAAACAGAAAGGCAGATAATGAGGGGAAATGAAATAGAGATGCAAATGGACAACGGGATAGAGGGGGAGGGCAGGAAAGTGTTGTGTTAATGATCAAAGCTATGGCTCTCCTGGGGAAAACATTCTCACAGTCCTTTTCCTTTCTCCTGCCTCTCCTTGCCATGCACCCCTGTGTGCACACAGGCATGCTGAACCCATGTGTCTGGCTAAGGCAAAGGCATTTTACTGCAACCTTTCACCTTTCAAATGCAAACCATATAATCTTTTGGCCACTTGTTCAGGATTTTGTTCCTTATTAAAAACATCTTCCATATTGTCCTATAAAATGCTGCCATGTGCAGAGACTCTCCAAGCCCCTCACTTGTTAACCATTTCCTTGCCGCCAGTCTGAACTCAGGCATCTCTGTGAAAGCAGAAGACCCCTGACTCAGCACAACCATTCCCGGAACACTGCTAACCTCTCTCAGCTAGCCCTTTCTCTGATGAACCTAGTCTTGAAATGCATTATTTTCCACATTCTTTTCCCATGAAGCCACAGGGCATGAGATGTTCACAGTAGCAGAAGAAGTCGATTTCCCAGACCTCAGCAACTCTCCCATGGCACTGAAGAGTCATCTTTCCTGCTTCTGAGTCCTGATGGACCACAGAGGACCTGGATCCTGGCAAGTGAACACACTCAGTCCAAATTAAGCTCCCTGCAATTCAGACCATATCTCTCCTGGCCAGCTCTCTCCCACTACCATGCTAGTCCTGGCCTTCCCCATCCATGTCTCACCTCCAAATTCACAGATTCAGGGCCAAACTCTCAGACTTCAGATGTCTCCAAAATGGCCCATCATTTACTGATTTGACTGAGATCTCAAGAGATCAAAATAAACCACAACTCTTTTTCTAAGAACTACATAGAAGCCGTCCAAGAGACTTGGAGACTATGCTGACTTTTAATGACTTTGAGAGAAAATTATTTAGAAAATATTGTCATGTCCATATTAAGGACAACACTTCTCTCTAAAGAGATATTCTTCTTGAGGTCTTACCTAATTCTCTATACATCAGGTGTACGATGGGGTATAGTGTGCTGATCTGCTTTTTCCCTTCTCCAAAATAATTCATCCCAACTCATTTAGTATTTCACAAACTGAATCATTAAATGAATATATTAATCACTTTCAATGCTAATTTTAGGCTCAAGATTTATTTAGCTTTTGCTTCCCTGGAGGACATTATAAAATTCCAGTCTATCCAGTCACATAGGGAGGATTCAAGACCAGGATTATTGAGCCCTGATCTCCTACCTCTGATTATGACATCCTGCCTGGTACTATGCCACAGTCCACTAGCATAGCCTCTCTGTTCCCTGTGTAGTGTGCATTGTTAAAATGCTTTGCATAGTGAGTTTAAAGAACTGTCTTGAGATAGTGATGATGCCCCCAATCCCATATCCCAGAGTCATTCTTACCTGTATCTTTTATTGTCCACAGGCACAATGTCCATTGCTATGTAGTACTGCTGGTGTGGATCCAAGCCAGTGATTTTCACTCTCATAGCAGGAAACATCCTCCTGTGGGAACAAAGCAGTAATGAAGCAGGAGAGGGAGAGAAGTAGTGGGAGTAAAATCTCCAAGAGTGTCTTGTTATTAGCTCTTCCAAGCACGTATCAAAGTCCAATGTCCTCTAATTCTTAAAGTGGGCTGTTTTATTTTCACTTTAGAAATTATCTCTATAAAGTGTAGTGGAGACTTATATTGCTCAAATAACATTTCTTCTTAACTTAAATTGATCCATTTAATGATTCGTACACTCGAGGGACTCATACCATACCCTGCCTTATATTTTAAGTTAATTTTAATGTAACATATATATGTATGTTTGTATCTAACATAAATTACCTATTAGCTATAATATTTTTAAAGGTAGATACAGTAACTTATACCCTTATTACCCAAGGGAATTATCAGTTTATTGTAGGCGATTACAAATATCTTGGCTTTCCATTTTTTCCTTTTCTCATATAATCTCTGTAAATACAAAAGGGTAGAGGGGGTGAAGTGAGGGCAGGGGAATGGGGCAAAAATAAGAACCAAGATATATCACGTAAAGGTACAAGATCCCAGTGACGAATGTAACTGTATTATATACCTAAAATGTACCAATAAATGTAAAAAAAATATCTTGGGCTTGTTGAGTTTACTTGAAAATGACCACTCTAAAAAAACATCTCTCAAGAAAAATAAGAAAAAAATGAAGGAGCTACTAGTCTCAAAACAAGGGGCCACCAAAGGTTTTATTCAATGTGTAAGACTTAGAAAAAGTTCTGCAAGTTCTCAGGCTGTCAATGTGTGTGTCAGAGGAAGGGCCCTGAGGAATAGGAAGCAAATTCCAAATGAATTCTAGTGGCCTCTGGGCAGTACCTTGTTTCTACCACAATGGCTTGTTAAACTTGCCAAAACAAGTGAGGTCAGGATATGGCACTTTACAACTTCTCTCATAATTGAAGAGGAGGAGAGGGAGCAGCCCAAAAGAGGTATTGAGTTTCAACAAGTCCATAAAAAAGTTCACCATTCTTCTTTCTCCATAAGAAAAAAAAAATCAAGGTCTTTTGCATCAAGCCAGACATAAAAAAAATACTCAATTCAAAAACTTGGATTGCCCTGAATGAGCTCTAGGGTGCTTCTACACAAAATGCTGCATTAAGTTGAACCATCTGGGACTAGTTAGTTGAGCTGGGCAGAGCACAGTGCTAATGAGGTCAAGGTCACAGGCTTGATCCACATATGGCCTAATTGGCTCTGCTCCATTTCACAGCCACAGCCTCAGCCATCTTGCAAATGTATACTTGTTGATCACATGAGAGGCTTTCTCTGCAAGTCACACATTCACTACTTATTCAGGAAACACAATCCAAAAAGAAAAGGTCCTCTGGCTGTAACTCAGTGATATCATCATCATATTGGAGGGACACAAGAGAAACCATAGACCTTTAATAGGGAAATCGGCTAATTCTTAAATAGTTGCAAATAATAATATACAGCCATTTCTCTTTTTTCTACTTTATTCTTTTCAGGAGTTTCTGTTGATACATTCTTTTAGATTTTCTCCCCCTACCCTTGTAAGTATAATTTGAAAGTCCTATGCTTTGGTTTTATGGTAAATTAATGAAATGTAATGGCTGGGTACTCTTAATGACTAAATCTACTTTCACTATAGGTAAGGCACTTTGATCCACATTGACAATTTCCAAAACTTACAAGTCATGGTCTACACATTTAAATGCAGATCGATAATTACTTTGTTAATTACAATAACTTACAATTGCCCTGTATGTATACATGATTGGGAAGCATCTTGCCGGGGATAAGGAGGAAGTTCTTGCACCTACTTCTTGACCTAAGGAGATATGGCTTCTCTTACCCACCCATAGATGCTGCATTACATTGAAAGAACTGAATTTTTTTCATGATGACTTCAAGAACAAGGTTCTTTGGAAACAAGGATTTTAATGTTTTTCAGTTTAATAACTGTTTGTCTGGAACTGTCATATGACCTTACGGGAGAAGATACCCATCTCTTCAGTGAGCTATGTGACTTTGGATAAAGTCTGACAAAACAAGCAAAAGGACAAGATAAACTTTAAGGTGTTCCCTTGCTTCAAAATTCTGTTTGAATTCTCAAAAACTTTGTAAGCATTTCTTTGTCTTTTGATCAGTACTTTAGCATAGACTATCAGTTGAATTCATAACATTCAGGAGAAAAAATAATTTTACATATTTTATAAAATGAGATGTGTTTGGTTTTAATGTTATGGCTAAATTTAGAACAGTTCTTTTGTCTTTCAAACTCATTCATCCCTACAAGCACCTCTGTCCATGGTGCTGATTATACCGACTGCTGGTACATTCAAAATGCAAGAGCTGCATGGATTGCAGTAGTTTTAAATCACCACAATTGCAGTTTGGGATGTGGAAAGAAGTAGACAATGGCTAAGATCTTCTTAATGGTTAAAGGGGCCAGTGAAACAAAGATAATTAGCATAGCTAAGAAAAATGGAAATTGGAATTGCATAAAAAAGGAAAATTATGTGAAAAGAATGAAATTCACTAGGGAAATGAAGAGAGATGAAGAAAACTGAAGAGAAAGTCTCTTTTTGCAGCACTAGGGATTGAACCCTGGAATTTTGCACTGAAATACATCCCCAGTCCCTTTTATTTATTTTTTTTTAATTTTAGACAGTGTCTTGTTAAGATGCTTAGTTGTCCAGGCTGGGCTCAAACTTTAAATGCTCCTGCCTCAGCCTCCCAAGTAGCTAAGATTACAAGTATACACCACTGTGCTCAGCTATGAAAACATTTTTAGAATGTTTCTAAGTTGTCCTAGAATTATCTGAGCAGTATGTTAATGTGATAAGAGCACAGCTAAGGCAATACAATACAGAAATGGAATTTAGTTTCTAAACCTCAATAAAGAAGTTTGATGTAACTAAAGAATAAAATGTGTGTCTGTGCAGGAAATGTGTGAATGATTCAAACGTCAAGGTGAACTGGTGAAAACAAATGTGCAGAAGAAATTGTGACATGAGTCACAAGAGAGTTGTCAAGTAGATATTCAAAAGTACTCTACTCACAGACATACAGGAATAAGTGAATGCTGTCAGGAACAGGGATGACTGGAATACAAAGACCCAAAAGCAAAGTGAAAATCCAAAACAAAAACTGGAAAATGTTATAGAAAAAAAATGTAATACTTTGCCTCTCTAAAGACCAATCTGCCAAAAAAAATTAAAAATAAAAAGCTTTTCTTTGAATTACTTTATTTTCTTCCAGGCCTTACCACCAAAAAATATAGAAGAGAACATTAAAACCCAAGCAAAAAAAATGAGATGGCACTGAAAATAATTCTTCTTCAAAGCTGTTCTACCTAAGAAGCCCTTTGGTGTTTTTCTTTTCACTACTAAACCTTTAGAAGAGAGTTCCAGAATATTGGAGGTTCATTTTATTTTTTTAATTTATTTTATTTTATTTTATTTTATTTTATTTGGTACCAGAGATAGAACTCAAGACCTTGTGCTTGCGAGGCAAGCACCAGAACCACTGAGCTAAATCCCTGGCCCTAGAGGTTCCTTTTAACTTCACATTTCTGTGATATCTTATTGTATCTGGAGGTTTCTTCATGTGCATGTAGGCAATCAAAATATTTTTTTACTTTAAATAGCCATGTTCATGGAAATAATTCAGTGATATCATCATCATATTGGAGGGACACAAGAGAAACCATAGACCTTTAATAGGGAAATTGACTTATTGGCAATGAGATCCATACTGGCTTTTGAAAACATAAAAGTAGCATAATTATTTTGCTTAATTGCAGTTAACTATCCCTATATACTCAAAACCTAGTCCAAATTTAGTTTTATCTGAATCATTTTTAGTTTGAATCCATGGGTCAAAAATTACAACAATTTCTTAATAATGATGCAGAGTTATAAGTGGTTAATACAAGTGTTTGGAACTGCAAAAATTTATATAAAATTCTGCAGTTCCCTCTTACTACCCCTGTGACTGAGTCAAGTGAATGGACCTCTTTCAGCCTTTGCATTCCCCTCCACATGTGGGATGATCAGACCCCACTTTACAAGAGTCTTTTGAAGTTCAAAGGACATAATGTATGTTGAGCGTCCAACACAAAACAGATATGTAACAATGGAGAACTGAAAAATGCCAATAAAAGAGTAGTTCAACTAAAAGTATCTTTTTAAAAAAAACTATGCTTTTAAAATTTTTATTGACCTTGATAAATAGTATTGCAATAGATTCTACAGGTCATGATTAAAGTTTTATAATAATGTTGAGCTAACAGTAAGATACAATGGGGTTACCAACAGGGCTCAGAAGATACACCAAACCCAACTTTTATGAAAGCATTTGGTTTCTTTAAATGCCTTGGAAGATGTAAATTATTGTTTGGGGAGAAAACTTCTCATAAACTTCTCATAACATTGCATGGAGAGATAAACCACTTGCTTTGACCATCTACCTTTTAGATACAAATATAAGAACAGACTTCCAGATCTAGCTGAAATACATTTGTAGGTGGAAAGTGTTTGTGAGGATAGAAGTGATTTGGATTGAGTAGTTGGAAGAAAATAGCAAAAGCACAATAAACACCACAGAACCACATCACCAAGATGTCCAAATGCAGAAAAGTAAAAGTAACTTGCTTTGGCTTCAGTGATGCTATCCCAATGAAGGGGAAATGTAATGGCTCCTCCTTCTGCAGATTCTTTTAATTTGGCCAAAGAAACTTCTCCTTACCTGCCTGCTTTGGTGATGATCATCTCAGTTCCAATGTCATGGAACCTCTTCCACAGGTCGGCACATTGCAGCTCCACCTGAATCTCCTCCATGGAAGACATGGCAGCAGGCACGGGGCCCGCAGCTCCTGTGGCCAGGTCAGCTTGAGCGCTGAAGGAGCAGGAGGTCCGCTGAGTGAGGACCTCAGAGTCTGAACCAGTGCTCTGCTCCGAATCTGCAAAGTAAACAACCAGGTCTTAGGTGAGAAACTACTCAGCCCTGAAAGACGAGGGTCAGGTGGAGTGGGGAGAAGGTGAACAAAAGGAGACTTGAAGTTGGGAAGCTCCAGAGTACAGCACTTGGAGAATTTTATTATTTGTTTTATGGTTTGTTTTTGTGATTTATGACCTTCTTTCAGGTTTCACATTTCCAACATGACATCTGGCATTTTAGTAAGTTTTAGCAAGAGCTGAAGAAAATTGGTCCACAACAGACAATACAAGTGTCCTAATATCACCAGGTTAAAGGGAATGAAACCAAACTGCGTTGACAGAAGTAAACACAACATTAAAGGAAGATAACAAAGACTGTATCTCTAAATGTAGATTAGGCTGCTTCATCAGGGAGAAGGAAAGAGTCAAAGCTAACAACACCATCTTTCATTCCATGTCACTCATCCTCATGGTCCAGCAGTCAGTTATTTTTTAAACAGAGTGATTTTTCTCCTATTCATATATACCCTGGTCCTCAAAAGGATTGAAAAGTTGTTTGGGATCTTTAGAAGCACTTTGTCACATATTTGAGTAAATGGTTTTTCCTAAAAGTCCAATCAGGCCATTTTTGATGGGGGGAAAAAATCTCTGTTATAAGGCAAGGATATAAGCATATGGAAAAAGTTACTTGGGAAGGCAGTTGAAACAAATGGAATAAATGAGTTCGGGAGACACATTGATTGGTTTCTGAAGGATGGCTGAGGGGAGAGGGTGATCCAAACAGGAAGGTGGAATTCAGAGCAACCAAATAAAAAGCTGGCGTGCTGTGCCAGATGGTCCGTCCCTGTGTCTTCTGTATGCACAGCGAGAGGTGGGAGCAAAGAGGCAGAAAGATGGAGAGCTTGGAATTGGATTTACCAAAGAATTCCCAGAATTTTTTAAATTCTAGGGTTCTAATCCCAAGAACTCTTGAATCCTAAGATTTTCCAAGTTGAAATTAGTTTGTATAAACTTCTTAGGTCAAATGATACTCCTAACCTAGCCTAGGAACTTATTTCTCTATCCTTCCCTTAATATCCAGGATTCTGATAACTTTACCTATAAATAAATACATATTTAATACAAAGGTTGAAAACAACAGCACATTACTCGGACAAATCACTTTTTAAACTATGTTAACGAATAAAAATTACACAAATTTATGAATACAGTGTTGATGTTTACAAGTGCTGTGTAATGATTAGCAGTTTAATTATCATTCCGTTTCCTTAAACATTATTATTTCTTTGCATTGGGTTTTCTTTTTATTATTTATTTATTTATTTTGGCACCAGAGATTGAACCTAGGGCCTTTGCATAGAGCTATATATTCAGTCCTTTTTAAATTAATTTTATTGGTACAGTTTAGATATTCATAATGGTCACATCCATTATAGGGAATTTGTACCTCTACATGATGTATCTTGATTCCTCTTTTTTCCCCATTGCCCTCCCTCCCTTCAACTCCTCTTCCCCTCCGTATTTACTTTTTCCATTTTATTCTTTTCTCATTTTTTTCTTGTCCTTTCCTTCCCCCTAACCCCAGTTCCTCTTTCCTTTTGAACAATTTTTTCCTGTTTTCCAATATTAATTATACATTTTGGTCCTTATTTACACTTTTCATTACTTACAGCAGAGAGATAATGAAATATTTATGCATGTGCATCTGATTTATTTCACTTAAGAGTATAGTCTCATAGTGCATCCATTTACCTAGAAATGTCTCAAGTTTACCCTTTTATGGCATAGTATTCCATTATATAAAAGAACCACATCCTTTTTATCCATTCATCGATTGTTGAACATTCGGGTTGTTTCCAAATTTAGCCATTACAAACTGTGCCCCTATAAACATGGGTGTCTATATATCACTGTAGTATGATACTTTCAACTCCTTTGGGAAGATACCCAGAAAAGGAATATCCAGGTCAAATGGGACATCTAAATTTTAATTTTAAGACAGGGCATCACTACATTGCTGTTTCCCAGGCTGGACTACATCTTGCCATCTTCCTGCCTCAGCTTACCAGAGTACAGGGATTACAGGGGTTGTCACCACCATGCCTAGCTTCTTTCTTTCTTTTTTTATTCAAGACAGAGTCTCACTTTGTAATTTAGGCTGGTCTTGAACTCATTACATAGCGAATCTGGCCTTGAGCTCGCAGGCATCCTCCTTCCTCAGCTTCCCAAGGGACTACAGCCTTGTGGCACCATGCCCAGCTCTATTTTCTTTCTTAATTAAATTTCCTTTTCAACTGATACATGAAAACATAAAAATGGTCTACATTAATGGGGTAATGTGATGTTTCAAATACATGTACCCATTACATAATTTTTAAATAATCTTAAACAGGTCCTATCTCCTCACTTGTCATTTCTTTATGGTAAAAACCTTTCAAATCCTTTCTTCTGTTTTTTCTGAAATGTACAGTGCAAAATTATTTTCTGTAGTCAACACACTATGAAATAGTAACCCAGAACTTCTGGATTCCAACTATAACTTAGTACTCATTCATCAGCTTTTTCCCATTCCTTCCTTTCTCTTACTCTCTCCAGCTTCTGGTAATCATCACTTTATCCTCAATTTCTACAAGATTTTCTCAGATTCCACATATGCATAAGATCACATGGTACTTGTCTTGCTGTACCTGGCTTATATTGCCTAACAAAATGAGCTCCCATTCCATCCATATTGTCACAAAAGATAGGGTTTTGTTCTTTTTATGGTTGAATAGCATTTCAGTGTGTATATATATGTACCACATTCTCTTTATCCATTCATCAGTTGGTAGACATTTAAGTTGCTTACATTCCTTGCTATTTGTTTACATTTCTTTGCTATTATGAGTAGTCCTGAAATAAATAGGGGAGGGCAGTTGTCTATTTGACACATTGATTTCATTTCTTTTGGATATATACTCCATAGTGGGATTGCTGGATCAAATGATAATCTCTTTTTTGTGGAATCTCCATACTGTTTTCCATAATAGTTATACTAATGTATGTTCCCACTAACAGTCTTCAAAGATTCCCTGTTCTTCACATCCTTGCCAGAACTTATCTGTTTTTAATAATAACCATCTTTACTGGGATGAGGTAATATGTTACTGAAGTTTTGATTTGGACTTTTCTGATGATTACTGATGTCTGGTATTTTTTCATGTGCCTCAAGACTACTTGTATGTCTTCTTCTGAGAAATATCTATTTAGGCCTATGGGAAATGGCTTCAATGTCATCAAGGGTCAAAACTTCTTGGATATCAGTCCTTGACACTAGGAAGATGGAAGAAGGATGAGACAGAATGCCAGATCACCTTGCTGCCATCGTCATTTACCTGTAACAAGTTTTTAGACCTGTAAACAATACATTGCATGGTTCCTTTACTTTTCTTTCTTTATAGCAATGACTTGTTTCTCTCTAAAATCTAGGCATCACCTCTGGTAAGAATATCCCACAGCTTTGTCAGAGTCCAGAAAGAACAAAGTGCTTCTGTACTCTCTGATTCGTACCCATCACTTCTGAACGTATCCAGGTTGCTGCCTAACTGAACCAAACTCCTAAATAAAGGAGAAGTTTGTAGCTAAAAACTTTAGTTTATCCATAATCACTAGTTCAATCAGTATCTTCATTTAAAGAAAAGTTTTATAACTAGATTGTAGATGTCTAAGCAGATAATTTTATGCCTTCTAATAAAAAAGGTTATCTAAGACAAGAGCTGCTGCTGAGTGATAAATCTCCATTCTATCCTGATTCTGGGTCACTTTCAGTAGCAGAACCATTACATCATCACACACTTAACCAAACACAGCAATTCAGATCCCCGAAGACATAGAAATCCTCACTTTTTCTGCAAGTAAATGATAATGCCACTACAACATACAGGAATCTGTGGGACACAATGAAAGCAGTTCTACATGGGAAATTCATAGCAGTGAATGCCCATATTAGGACAACAGAGAGAACTCAGTTAAATAACCTAATGCAGAACCTCAAGCTCCTAGAAAAAGAAAAGCATAACAAACCCAAAGGTCATAAAAGAAAGGAAATTATAAAGATCCAAGCAGAAATCAATGCAATGGAGACTAAAAGAACGATACAAAAAAATCAATGAATCAAAGAGTTGGTTTTTTGAAATGATAAATAAAATCAATAAATCTTTAGCCAACATTATCAAAAAAAGGAAAATAAAGGCTCAAATCCATGCAATTAAGAATGAAAAGGGTGAAACCACAACAGATCCAGCAGAAATCCAGAGGATCATCAATTCCTACTTTGAGAACCTGTACTCTAGTAAAATGGAAAACACAGAAGAAATGGACAGATTCCTAGATACATATGAATTGCCAAAGTTAAATGAAGAAGATATAGAAATTCTAAACACCTAAGTAACAATGAATGAAATTAAAAATGTAATAAAAAATTTAGCAACAAAGAAAAGCTCAGGTCCTGATGGCTTCACTGTGGAATTCTATAACACATTTAAAGAAGAACTATAGCCATTACTCTTTAAACTCATCAAGGAAACTGAAAGGGAAACAAGGAATCCAAATTCATTCCTGGAAGCAAATGTTACTTTGATTCCAAAACCAGGGAAAGACCCAACCCAAAAAGAGAACTACAGGCCAATCTCCCTAATGAGCATAGATGCAAAACTCCTCAACAACATACTGGCAAAAAAAACACAGAGGGTCATCAAGAAGATCATACACCCTGACCAAGTTGGATTTATCTTAGGGATGCAAGGATGGTTCAACATATGTAAATCAATAAATGTAATATACTATAGTAACAGAGTCAAGGACAAAAACCACATGATCATCTTAATAGATGTAGAATAGGCATTTGACAAAATCCAGCACCCATTCATGATAAAAATGCTACAGAAAATTGGAATAGAAGGTCTTTATCTCAACCTGATTAAGGCTATCTATGAAAAACCAACAGCCAACATCATACTAAATGGTC